>JAQMYF010000023.1:23415815-23427174 GCA_030014195.1 Neosilurus mollespiculum | reverse complement strand
TAATTACAGCCCATAACAGTATAACAGACATCGCATTGCTGATAATTACAGCCCATAACAGTATAACAGACAGCACATTGCTGATAATTACAGCCCATAACAGTATAACAGGCAGCACATTGCTGACCATCCCAGCACACAACAGTATTACAGACAGCACATTTTTGCTCAGTGTTCATGTTAGTCCTCCTAGCACGAGACCTGAGGTAAATTGTGATTGTGTTCTCAGGTTGTTGAGGGGTAGGGGTATAATAGAGTTTTGTGTGCGAATGCAAATGAAATGAATAATTTTTATCTTATAGGACCTAAAAGAACCGCAACTGGCTTTTGAAGAGTCGCGTCAGGCTCACAAGCTGCGGTCTGAGTACCACTGTGTTGATTTGATACGCATCATTCATCCTGATTGCCTCCTTTTTATCTTAAAACTGTTTCTTGTTTGTGAAATTGCAAAGTTGATGAAATGTAGGCCTGCTACTTGTTAAATTTTGCTAATCTCATATCGAATTTAATGTAGTGTTCTAATATATTTTGTGTCATGCTTTTTTTCATTTTATCCAACTGAGTTTTATTGGTTGGCTAGTTGACCAAACAGTAAAACTTTTTGGATCGATGTGTATCTTGTATACCTTTCTACATGTATGTGTTGTGCTCTGCATGTAAAAGTGCACTGTTATGACTGATTTGTGTTTAACTGGAGCAGACAGTGGTATCAAGGGAAGAATGGGAAGTTTTGTCGTGTGTCATCTGCCCTGGATTTTGTTCCAAATCCACTTCCCTGTCCTTGAATTCCTGACTGTCTCTTCCCTTTTTGCCTTCAAGCTCTGATATAGACAAGGTTGAACGTCTCCCCATTTGACCGCAAAGCTGCTTCTCTACTAATTAGCTCCTTATCGCCTTTCCTGTCCTACCAACACAATTTCTAATCCTCCTGGATTTCTATTTTTTTTATCAGTCATGCATGGTTAGTGGTACACAATGGAGGAATTAATTGGCACATAGACGATTCACAGCGAACTCATCAATGCCTGTCTTGTAGAACCACTTTTTTGTCACCTCTTTGTAGTACTAATTTTCCTTTTTTTTTTCTTTTCAATGGGAGCCTTCAGCCTTTCCTCAGTCCTAAAATAACTGAAAAACTTTTCCCTACACTTTTTTAAAGTCTCCTCCTTTCTTTTCCTCAGCTGCCTCAGACCTAATTGTTATGGGGATTTTCATTGTCTGTTTTTCAATAACAAATGTCTGCTATAACCACTGATTGCTTTGTACATCTTGGTGTCTTTTTGTCTTCCTTTCCCTCTCTCTTGTTTTTTTTTCTCCCTTTTCTTCATCCGGGCCTCTCCCTCTCCTTTGCAGATGGACGTGGTTTATACATTCCAGTCAAGCCAAACGGCGGTGCCTGGTGCGCTGCGGCGCCAACCTTCGGTGGTCAGCCAGCACAACGATGCAAAAACAGTTTCTAGCCCCACGCATGTAGGGCTTTCCCCTTCCACTGCCACAGCGCTGCCTGCCCCTGCTTCCTCCTCTACTGCAGGCAGTGAGTGGCTCTTAACACACAAGCCAAACTGCTTCTGCATGAGCAACCAAAGTGCTATAACCACCTTCTTTCTAACCTCTCTTTCCAACTGTCTGTGTGTCTCAGATCACCAAATGCTCTCTCTCTTTCTCTCCCTCTTTCTTTCTCTCTGTCTCTCTGACTCGTGCATTTGGATTTCTGGGGTACTCTAGAAAGAAGGCTTAACTGTGGAATTTGGCTCTGTCCATGGATTATGCTTCTGATGTTTGGGTGGAGGGATTTTGTTAAATTCTTTTCCCATTCCTCAGTTCCATGCCTGGGTGGAACGCATATGTTTTTTTGCAAAAACAGCACACTTCAGCTAATCATCCTCTTGATTACTACACTAAAGTCTTTTTCAGATGTTTATTTTTAAAAGGCTCTGTAAAACCACCAATATTAGAAGTAACACTTTTAGAGAATGTCACAGAAACATAAATCTAATCTTCTTGCTCAGCCTTACTAGTCCAAGTGTACATTCTTGTGTATAGTGATGTGGACCCCACAGTGAAAAGATATTGTTGAGGAACTGGGAGAATGAGATAAAGACATTTTTCCATTTCAATTACTGACTCTTATGCTAGTGCATCATGTTGAAGTTTCCCTTTGAGCCTGTCCCATTGGTGGTCACAACCCAGGAAACCTGTTGAGGTGAAAGAACCTACCATGGTTTTAAATACATGGTTTTATTATTATTGTTATTTTTTCTGTCTTTTGGTGGATATTTTTGCTTCTACATTGCAAGACCAAAAAAGTCCCGCACTCTAATATTATGTTGTTCTGCCTTTATCCTTGATTACAGCACATAATCACCATGGCATTATTTTGACAAACTTAAGCAATATCACATCATTCATTTCCACCAGAGTTGGGTTCATCTTGAATTTATGAAAGGAAATTAAAAGTCATCTTCAGCACATCCAAAGATGTCCGATAGGGTTAAGGTCAGGGCTGTGTGGTACCAATACATGTGTGAATATGACTCATGCTTCCTGAACCACTCTTTCATTATTTGAACCCAATTTTATATTTGTGCAATCAGAGACGAAAAAGTCCATTGATGTGATAAGCTGCTCATTCAGTACATTCAGCTCATCAGCTGACTTTAATTTATTGCCATTTTAATGTTGGTGAGCCTCGACCGGACCAACTGGAGCAACAAGACCATGGAGATTACATGGGAACTCTAGATCTACAGTCTACCTGAACTCTTGTTGCATGTGATCTTATGAGTAAATTGCTTTTACAGAGCCATTTACAATTAGATTTTGTAACTTGCTCCTGAAATTAAGACCTGTGGAGCGCAAATGCCATGTTCCATTCAGGCTGAGGAAAAAGTTTTTCTTTTTAAGTTTTTATTCTTAACTAGAATCTGTGAGACTACAAATTAATAATAATCTAAAATATGTACAATATCTACTTACTTCTCTCTCATTCCTTCACTCTTGGCATTTGGCCCTCTGGTATAGCAGTGCACGGTGTTTGACAGGAATATGAATGGCTCTGTCACTGTCTGCATGCATTATGCCTTGTGAGATTAAATGGATGGAGCCAATGAATGAAAGCCTACTTTTATACGAATTCCGAGCTGTTCAGAATGCGAATGTTGACTTGCTTCTGCACTTCTTTTTTTCTTTCACTTTCTCCTTCTTTTCGATTAAGAAAGTTAGGAGCAGATAGCCTGCAGTCCCTGAAGGGATCGGAGTTATTCTAAGCATTATCTAATTAAATGGTTTCACAAAGGTTAATAGCTGAGCATCTAATGCATTTCAAAATAATTCATCAAAAAACAAGAATATGCCGTATGTGCATGAAGACTTCCCTTTGTGCATGTGTACTGGTATGTACATGCATGTTTTTTGGGGGGTTTTTTTTGTTTTTCGGGGGGTTTTTTTTGGACTGATGCATTACATTTCTTTAATCATTTTTAGAAGGAAACTTTTCTCTTCATTGTTGGTTCAATGAACAATTCATAGGTTGTACTTTGGTGAACACATCAGTAGCCTTAGTGGACTGAACTAGCAGGTTTCCTATGTAGCCTTTTATTTGTTTTTGTTTTTTTTATTCTTAGTAGGCTTCACAGCCAGCAAAAAAAACCCTTTTTTAGGACTTTGATGCTGTAACTCCTCCTGATGTACTACATATATCACAATTTTCACCACAAAAAATGAATAAAGTTTAACTAAATCTAATCTTAATCCTATTAGGGAGGCTCGAGCCCATTTTAGCTGAGTCTGAGCGAAGGCGGGGTACACCTCGAACAGCTCACCAGTCCATCGCAGAGCCAACATACAACCATTCACACTCATACCTAGATGGCATTTTGAACAGCCAGTTAGCCTAATGTGCAACCCACAAAAGCATAGGAAGAACATGCAAACTCTAATCGAGGAACCAAGGACCTTCTTGCTCTGAGGTGGATGTGCTGATCACTACACCACCGTGCCACCCTAACTGAACAAATCACTTGGTTGTAAAACACAAAATACAACTGAAAACTCAGTATTACTTCTGTTTTCATTATTTCATTTGGCCTTCGGGCAGCACAGTGGTGGCGTGGTCCCAGGCTTGGCCGTTTGTGGTTGGAGTTTGCATGTTCTCGCTGTGATTGCGTGGGTTTCCTCTGGGTGCTGCGGTTTCCTCCCACATTACAAAGACATGCACATTAGGTTAATTGGCTGTTTCAAATTCCAAATTGTAGGGGTGTGTGTGTGTGTGTGTGTGTTGGCCCTGTGATGGTCTGGAGAGCTGTTCAGTGTGTACCCTGCCTTTGCCAAGTGCTGGCTGAGATAGGCTCCAGGCAGTCCCTAGTGGAATTAAACAGTCCGTAGTACAATTAAACCGTAATGGGTGAGTGAGTTTGACCTCTTTTGGACTTTTATTTTTTTTTATTAACACTTTTATTAATTATGGGCATTATTGATGCAATTGTTTTACATATTTTTTGTTTCTGTAGCACTGTATTAGCACTGTAGTAGAGACATTCATTATAGAAAGCGTTTGCGACTCCACATTAAACTAAAAGCTAACCCCAGTTGGCCGGTTTTATCATCCATTCTAGAATTAATTTAAAAAAATAAGTATTTAACGGTCAGAATGTATTTTTATTTTCAAGAGCTAGAATTTTTTCCTCCTAATTAGGAACAGGCCTGTAGTCCTTGGCATCGCCTGAGGCCAGTGACTGGAGGAGAGTGCATCGTAACCGGGCTGCCACAACCCATAGTGTGGCTAGCTCTCTGCTAACCAGTTCTTCTGTAAACTATTTCATGATGATAAATTTACTTTGAAAACTACATTTAAAACACTCATGAGATCTATAAACATAGCCCTGATGCTTGTACTGAAGTTCCTTTCAACACATAGTGTAGCCTGATGCTATAACATGCAGCTGATGAGTAATACTCATCGATGGTGTAACTCACATGAGGATAGGGTTCCCTTTTGAGTCTGCTACCACTTAATTTGTTTTTAAGTTAAGTTTAAGCTTAAACTTAAGTTTTTTTATATTTCTCTGGCTTGCTAGTTAGGGGCAAATTTGATCCTTTGTTCAGATTTCCGTACAGCTGCTTTGCGAAAATGTTTTTTGTTATGAGCATTGTTATATAGATTTATGCACTGCCTAATGGTGGAGCTCCAGATAGATATCTCCGAGGCTGGTGTTATAAGATTAGTGCAGTCCAGCCTTGGAATAAATAAATAAATCTTCTCTTCCAGACTGCGGTCTGAAGCGAAAGCAGGAATAGTTAACACTGAGTTTTCTTTTCACCACCTTTCACTTGCTGATTTTTGCCTTTGTTTATTTCACCTTTTTGTTTAATTATCCGTTTAACAAGTTTATGTTCTGTGTTACCGTTCATTTTTTTGTGGTGTTTTGTCTGCCTTTTATTCTGTGTGAGTCTGAGCAGTGGTGTATGAACCTGTATTTGATTTAATGCCAATCATCATGAATTTGCACACGGGTCAATCAAGTCATGTTCCATGCCTATGGGGCTCTGCTTAGGACCTCCACTATGAATAAAATGAAAATGGTATTAAATTAAATTAATTCTGCAATAAATATTTTAGTTTAATTTTTTAAATTTTATTTTAATTATTTTTATTTTATTTAAAAAGAAGGGTTTTTTTGTTTGTTTGTTTTTCTGGGTTTTTTTTTTTTATTTTATTTTATTTTATTTTATTTTATTTATTTATTTGCTCCGTGGGAACCTAAACAGTAGATCTTTTTTTTACGATGCAGATTATTTTTTTGTGTAAAGGTGACTGTAGGATGTTTGCAGAATCTGGATTAAGCAGGTCTTTGGAAAAACTGTCAAAACCAAACAAAATCAATTGCAGGACAAAGCTGTCAAATAAAACTCCTGCTCGCACCACGCATATTCACCTCAGAGATAAACATTTGGAGAGAAAATGCTAGGCAGGGTAAAATTTATTTAAAAAACGACTACAGTTTTTCTTTCAGTCTGGTTTAGTGCTCACTAATTCATTACGTTAGGATTTTAAATTAGGTTTCCAGGCAACCGGAACGTGGCACTGGGTAACACATTTGAGCTTTTAGTTGCCCTGTAGCTTAGCTAATGAATTTATTTGTGCAGCCCTGATATTGTGTCTGGTCAGAATAACTCCTTAAAGGAAAATGAAGGGGCAGAATGGGAGGTGATAAAAGCCTGATGGAATGCAGTGTAATTGGCCCATGACCTTGATCTATCGTGAGAAAACTAAGTGTCTCCAAGGTGACAGGTCGCCACATCCTGCTCCTTATGCTCACTTTCTGCCCAGCAACAGAGCTGAGAGAGAGAATCATGCAGATGCTCTCTCTCTCTCTCTCTCTCTCTCTCTCTCTCTCTCTCTCTCTCACTAATGTGAGACGGCAGACGCTACATTTCTCACACATTTCCCTCCCCCTTCTCTCATTCCTTCTCACACACCCTCCCTTCCCTTTTTCTCTCGCCCTCTTGCACTTCACACCCATTTTTCCCCTCTATCCATCTTCTAAGCTCTTTTTTCCAGTCCCACCCTCGTCCCCATCTCTCCAGATCTCTTGACACGACACAGCGTTTCGCTCATCCCTCCCACTCTGCGTTGCAGGCAGACATGAGAGTCATGACTCTTCTGCTCCCTTTATCTCGGTTACCTAGGCGGAAGCATATCCACGTCACCCCTTTAGCTTATAATAGAGAAAACTGTCAGCTTGTATCTGTGGTATGCGTTTATCAAAGCAGTCTGCTGACTTTCTGCTGAGAAATGATTTAGAAGTGACAGTTCTCCTCAAAGGAAAAACAGAAAAGCATGTCTCCTGTTTGAAGTAGTTTAATGATTGATGTTTGCCCATTTTTGGAAATCCCTTTGTCTGGCATGTTTTTCCTTTTGTGTCTTCCTGAGCGTTTTTCTCCTTGGTTTATTTCTGTTGGGTTCAACGTAAATGAGTGCTTTAAATGCAGAGGAATGCCAGACACATTGATAGAGGGCCTCTTTTCTCTGAAGTCAAGATATAGAGCAGATTATGAGTTTCATAGGAGATTTTACTGTATGACAAAATACAATTTGGGAACGTAAACCACCATAGTGAAGCGAGGTATCAATATTTATAGCATGTCATTTTCTTCACGGGTTTGTGAGTTGATTAGTTTAACAAGCAGCATGGGAAACCCTGAAAATACGGCTTGACTTCAGGCATAAGCAAGGCACAGCACTGGCAAACACCGCGTTCAGGATATGACCGAGTCAGTTTGCAAGTGCACATGTTTAAGATCAGTAGAATGTCTCCCGGCTCTGAATAGGAAATATCTTTTCTACTACATCAGGCCCTGTGAACACATCTTGAGAAGCTGCGTGATAAAGAAATACAAAGCCTCAAGAACAAACAGGCATTTGACAGAGTAAAAGACTGCTGATCAGGAAAAAGTGGCAGGTTCAGGAGTTCTCAAAGTGTGTTAAAATGCAACCGCGTCATGTAAAGTGGAACAGCTTTCTGTCGCTAAACAATTGAAGCACTGGAGCTCATCTTTCTTTTACCCCAGTGGCTCATTTCTACACTCCAGCAAGCACCTGACAGAAATGAATGATTGTGTGTGAGGGAGAGTGAGGGAGTGTTCTTACCCTCACATATGGTGGTTTCATGCTGGTGTGTCTCCCAGTATTTCACCAGAGAGCATCCTAGAACTTAAATCTAGTGTTGGACCTTATCAGGAAATGCTAACATCTTAGAAATGCTTGAGAAAATAGTAATTACAGTTACAGAACCAGTTTCTGAATGTCCGCATTTCAAATTCGCTAACATTCATACACTAAATGAAACCGGCTCTCAACCAGTCAGTGCCATCTTCCTAGCGTCTTCCTAGCAACAGATGAGTTCTGTAACGACACATTAATAATTTTTCCCACTGGCACTGGACACATTGGACTGCTTGACATTGTTGGATAAAAGGCACCTAGTCCTTAGCAGCCGTCTTGCTTCTGTAACATCACAGCTTCAAATACAGTTTCAGATCAAATCGCGAGGATGTCAAAGAGTTTTGTTTCTGATACTCAGACAACCTTGCAGTGTTTTCTGGGAAATTCAGCCCAGGTTGCACAGTGAGTGGATCGCTGAACCAATGCTTTGTTCTCTCCCTTTAAGCAAACTGTCATCTTTTGCATTTCTCTCCTCAACACCTCCTGTTTAAAAGACGTTTTATTCCGAACAGCATGCACGTGTGTAGCATGTCTAGTGTTTGTGGTATTTATAGTGCCTGTGATGTTTTTGATGTTGTGACGTGCTTGAAGTTCATGCCTGCTGTCCCTTATTCAGATGGGATCATGTTACTTTTTTTTTGGTTTGTTTAGGGGTTTTTTTTTTGTTTGTTTGTTTTTTTGGGAGGTGGGGGGGGGTGTATTTTGGCAGTTTTATTGCTTGTGCCACATTCTGTTTATGTTGTTTGGTATGATTTCACAAGCAGCTTCACTTTCAAGACGTTCTCATCAGTTTCACCAGATTCAATACACATTTCAGATGCATACACAAACACACACATATATTTTTGTGTGTGTGTGTGTGTAAAACACTAGTGTAATCTCTCTAATGGTTCTCTCTGCATTTTTTTTCCCAAACCCCAGATTAAGGTGGTGAACGCTTTCCGCAGCTCACTCTACTCGAGCCTTGAGTCCAAAAGCTCCATCCACAACTTCATGGTCCACCCTGAGTTCATGCAAAAGGACGAGCACGAGCCCACGATAGAGGAGAGCAGCGAGATCGAGTCGCTGCCTTCCTCCTCCACCGCCGCCAGGTCCTCCTCCTCTGCCTCCCCTATGAGAGGTGGAGGTGGAGAACCCCCGGACAGCTCCATCCACAGCCACGCGTCCTCTGTGTGACCATCTTTCCTCCTAGCATCAATCCCACTACTGTCCTTCCGCGAGCTCCTCCTTAAAAAAAAAAACACCCCACCCTTTATGCAGCATCCTCCCATGGAGCCATTTTCTCCCTTGGCTCCTCCTTGACTGGCAGCGTGGCGTCTGTGCTGTGACAGCAAGCATTACGCGGTCTGACTCGCCCACATGGGGGCAGATCGGAGGCTGCAGCCTTCCCTTCACTGACATTGTATCCTTGTTTTTATCTTTTTTTTCTTTTTGTGTCTGATACATGTCATGGTTTGTTTCTTGGGACTTTTTTCAGCAATTTTTACCCCTCTCAGATTTACAATTTGAAATGTTCTTTTATGTCCATATGTGATTTTTATTCCTTATTTGCATTTTATGGTGATTTGAAACATAAGCGATGTGCATCACTGAAAGGTAGTCTGTAGTTTTAAACATTTTGTCCTTTTCCCCCAAAAACTGCTGTCCATTACAATTCTTAATGAGTCCAAATACACTACATCATATTTTCCAAATACACTTTTATCTTTTGATTTAAGGTCATCCTGGGTTGTCTTCTTTTCCCGCCCTTTTTTAAAATATTTTATTTAGTTTGTTTTTATCATGTTTTGGGTTCTGTATGCACAGACCTAAGGCTGCTATGTTGAAATTAGAGTGATAGAAAGTGTGGGCCATGGACGAGTGGGCCATGCAACTCATCATCTCTGTCTCAAAAGTAAAAAATAAAAAATAAAAGAAATAATAATATTAATGATAAGTTTTCAAAATCCCTAATTTAGTAGAATCACTTCTTTACTAAAGTTAATGGATGTTCTCATGGAACTTCCTCCACTTATAATTGACAGTTTGCTTGGTGATCGTGTGTGTGTGTGTGTATTTCTGCAGGTAGAGTCAATTCTCAGCTTAGATTCAGGTCTTCTTTTTGCTGTTTCATGTTCGACTCTACCTGATATTGTCCTAATCTGTTGCTGAAGGCTTTAGGAGGGTCCGTGCAGCCCCAGCGCTCCTCCTCCAACTGAAAAACAAACAATAAACAACATAAAATGCATAATAACCAATGTGTTTTATGCAACCTGAAGCCTCTGTCCGAGCCCTGTGAATAGCCTGTTGGCTAAGTAGAAAAGTCTGCCAGTGTCTGGCCATGTGTTTTTAATTCCCAAATCGTAGTACTGCCATATTTCTAACCCTGACTTCACACTGAGCTAGGTTAGACAGGGTCCTCAGTATCCTTTTTCTACTTATAAAGAGCCATATTTTATAGGTTGTTCTTTTATAGTCCCATTTTTGCTTTCATTCTTTATTATTGCTTTAAAAATCAGTCACTGCCTAAAGAGAGAAGCTGGACCACTTTAATATTTCATGAACACATGCTAGACCTTAGAAAATGCCACACTGCCCCCTTCTGGTCATTTTGTTTGTTTGTTTGTTTGTTTGTTTGTTTGTTTGTTTTGACCCAAAAAAATAATAATAATAATAAGTGATGTATTACATCGGTATGTGTAAATTTCATAGAAACTTTGATGTTTTGTTCTGTTTTTTACAACTGTTCTGTATTTTTATATTAAGTACTTTTTAATATTTTGGAAATCTTTAAGGTAAAGGTGTATGGGCTCGGAGCAATCGGTGACGTAACAGGTTTAGTCATGCAGGCAGTAGAGTACATTGTTTTGCAGGTACATTTTTTTCTTTAGGCCAAGGAGCGAATGAGAGCACGTCTGTAAAGTGTTTACTTTAAATCCAGCGATATTCCCGAAACTCTCAGCTCGGTTTAAACTCGGTTGGGTGTACGTGCATTGAGAAAACAAAAGCCTGTAGTTCATCCAACATTCTGTAAACGTTTCACGGACATTTGCGTTAAAGTTACTTGTACTAAAGGAATATTTTGTTAATTAAATGCGGTTACAGTGCATAATTTCATCATGTACAATCAGACTGTTCTGTTCATTTGCATGGTGTTCCAGCATCATTTATTTTCTTGTTTTAATATACAACCTTACCATTAGATCTTTTATTTCATGGTTTGTTTGATGGTTTACTTATGTGCACCCAGATGTAACTTGTCTAAAAAATGTATTTGATTTTAATTCATTTTTTTCTCTTCCTCTTATTGATCGGCTCAATCCACCAACATCTAGCGTGTCCTGTACTGCGTTCAGTTTAGTGTTAAAAACAGAAACTTGTTCTGTAGTCAAAGCTTTAAGCAAGTTCTGCCAAAGTGTTGTTTTGTACAATCATCACTTACCGTTCTCTCAGTCCCTTCACGGATGTGTGTTATGTTGTTAAAATGACACCACATTGTTTGGTCACACCCGTTCAGAGTCCTAAAGATGTCCTAAATGAATATTAGTGAACCCAGTCCATCCACCTCATTGCATCATCATATCCCTGGATCCATACTGGTGTTAATCAACAGCAGTTTCAATTTCCACAGTAACCGAAATGGCTCTGCAGGACAAT
>JAQMYF010000023.1:23387316-23405583 GCA_030014195.1 Neosilurus mollespiculum | reverse complement strand
GACTCAGACACAGTCTCTGTTTTTAAGACTAGGCTGAAAACTTACTTGTTTAGTCAAGCATTTTGTTAATAGCCTTTAATTAGGTAAAGGAGCAGATCTGGGGGTTCTCAGGCATGGAGAGTTCTGGTCAACTGTGATGTTGGTATGCTGTCACTCCCTCACTCTATTGCCTCATGTTACAGGGTGCCCTCATGTCTGCCTTCCTTCTGGTTCTCTCTTTTTAGTTATGCTGCCAAAATTAGTCATGTCAGAGTTCCTACTTGCACTCAACACTAATAAATTTTGCTTTTACCATTACACCTAATGAGCATACCTAACAACCTCTCTCTCTCTCTCTCTTTCTCTGTGTTTTTGCTGAGGTACCCATGCTTCTTCTGGAATGCTGGTGATCCTGATCCTTCTGAGTGCGGATGCTGGCTGGAGTCCTCATCTTAGAAACCACTCGTTCCTGCTGATGATCCATATGGATCTAGATGTGCACTTGTAGACTGTGAAAATGACTTTCACTGCTGGTGATATAAACTCTTTTACTGAAATGATTTACATGATGATGACTTACAGTTGTGGTATAACCAACCGGACTTTATGTTAAACTTTAGTGAAGTTTCTGCTACATGGTTTGTATTTTATCTGGCTTCACCCAAATGAGGACGGGTTTCCCTTTTCAGTTTGGTTCCTCTCAAGGTTTCTTCCTCTTGTCAACTGAGGGAGTTTTTCCTTACCATCGTCGCCACAGGCTTGTTCATTAGGGATGTGTAGGGTTTGTAAAAGAAATGTCTTTTTTTCAATTAGTTTTACTATGTAAAGCTGCTTTGTGACAGTGTCAACTAGCGACAGCGAGAGAGTTGTCAGTGGAGGTATATGAAGTAGCTGAATTTGGATTAAACACACTGCAAGCTCAAAATGTTCAGCTTTTGCTAAAAACCTTGTTATGGTTGCAGAGCCTCTATATTACGCTAGACTTAAAATCAATAAAATAATGTTACTGTTAATGAAAAAATTGGAAAGCTAGTTTCTCTTTTATTGTGAACTTATTGCAGGTTGCTATTATTTCACTAAAGATTTCTTGGATTGGTCCTCAGACAAGAAAGATTATCACGACAAAGAGAAAAGTAAGTCATCGTACGCTATGTTGAGCTTTTCCTTTGAGAATGTAAGCAGTTCTAAGAGGGATACTAAGCTAAAGCTAGCTGCTGCATCATTTCATTTAAATTCAACTGCCATTTTAAACCATGGAAGTTTATTTAAAACTGGAGCCGATTAGCTGTACAGAAGCAGTGCTTACTCCGTAGAGTGAAACAATTTTCATTTCTAAAAATTAACAGAAAAAAGACCACTGGGTTCTAAGAATGTGATCACAACCACTTGTGAAACTATGTTAACATGAAACACCATTTCTTGATTTATTGCTTTATTGTATGCTTATTTCTTGACTTTTATTATTAGTCAGTCTGTCCTTACCTCCGTGGGAACCCTGTGGTGAAATTGCTCATGCTGTTGTAAGAATGGATGTCTGAGTGATGGTATGTTCTTCTACTCTATCTTCCCCTCCAAACTATTACTTGTTTCAAGCCATAAAATAATACAGTTTTTTAAGAACGTAAACAGAATTCTATGTGCTATTTGCACAAGGTATCTTTATTTTTTAGAGTTTATTTCGCACCAAAAATTTGTCAAGTAAGAGAAATCATATGGGAGCTCCGATTTTAGGCAGTGCCTAAATCTATATTATTATTATTATTTTTAATATTGTTATTATTATTATTATTATTTTTATTATTATTATGGGTTATTGGTGTGAAAAGCCAGCTGAGTAAACCTGAGTCAGAGGCATGGTCAGCATGCAGGGACAGTGGAAAGAGTTCCTTTACTGAAGTGACAGATGAAAAATATCTGAGAGTTTAGAATAAAATGTGATGCAGATAGCCTTTCCAAAAATTTTATGGAGCCCTATTTATTTGAAAGTGGTCTGCTCATTATACTAATTGTAGGGCTAACATCCTCAGCTCTGCTCAAACTGCAAAAATCCGCAGTGCGTCATCAAAGCATTATTTCTATTGAGTGCATATGCCACATATAGTCCACATATGACTGGGTAGAGTTTTATTGTCCCAGTGTCCCACACTGGTATTAAAACTATATTACAACCTGCTAAAATGTGCTAGAATGCAAATTATACTTCCTCAAAATATCCCAAGTAGTGAAGTAGCAATAGGGGAGGACCTTCAAAATATGGAGAAATGTTTAAAAAATGCCTGAAAATAGCAGGTTCATCATATTTTCAATAGTAGTTTTGTTCGTAAGACACCATTGGGAAACATAGCCGTTTCTCCTAATTTCTCCTAATTCTTTACGGGAGGATGATCGGGTTAGGGTTCAACTTGAAGCTGCCATTACTAATCAGTGATATCATCAGCCAGGCAACCTGAAAAAAAAGCTGAAACACAGTCAATACCTTGTATAATAAACTAGGGTTAATTGTGGATAGAATTATCATCCTACGACCAACACAGTTGAAGTAATTATGCTGTAACATATTTAACTACATGTACAATAATATTATACAGAGCAAATGGATCATTATATCTATAGAAAGAACACTCAAACCACAGTTTTAACATCAGACTCAGACTCCTTGGACATGAAAACATACATATACAGTGCCTTGCAAAAGTGTTCACCCCCCTTGGCATTTTTCGTGTTTTGTTGCCTCACACAACCTGGAATTAAAATGGATTGTCTGAAGGTTTGCATCATGTCATTTACAGAACATGCCTACAACTTTGAAGATGTGTTGTTTTTTTTTTTTTTCAAGAAGATGATGATGATGAATTGAAAACCCAACCCCTGACTTGTACTTCAACAACTTTGTCCCTGACTTGTTTGGAGAGCACCTTGGTCTTCATGTTGTGATGCCTCTTGCTTAGTGGTGTTGCAGCCTCTGGGGCCTTTCAGAAAAGTTGTTTGCATACTGACAGATTATGTGACACTTAGATTGCACATAGATGGACTTCATTTCACTAATTATGTGACTTCTGAAGGTAATTGGTTGCACTAGAACTTTTGAGGGGCTTCATAGCAAAGGGGGTGAATACATATGCACATGCCAGTTTTCAGATTTTTATTTTTAAAAATACTTTTTATATATATATTTTCTCATTTCACTTCACCAACTTAGACTATTTTGT
The DNA here is from genome assembly GCA_030014195.1 of Neosilurus mollespiculum. Lineage (NCBI taxonomy): Eukaryota > Metazoa > Chordata > Actinopteri > Siluriformes > Plotosidae > Neosilurus > Neosilurus mollespiculum. The sequence continues at coordinate 23,402,395 of JAQMYF010000023.1, read as the reverse complement.
GCCGATCCATCACATAAAATTCAGATTAAACAAACATTTAAATTACAGGTTGTAATGTATCAAAATAGATAAAAAGCCAAGGGAGTGAGAGCATTATCAAAGTACTGTAGACATGCTCCACTCCTACTAAAGGGACATGGTTCCCTCCCCACACACAAAATTGTGGATTTTGGCTGCCATATTGAATTTTCTGCCATATTGGATTATCAGTTGTCATTTCAGCTGACATATTTAAATTCAGAACTGTCAAAAACGTAAAACATTACGACAAATTGAAGTTGTGGAGTCATTTAAAGCCGGTATTTTGGCTCTGCATCAGGGGGTGCATTCTTCAGGGCGTAGGTGGGGTTACGGGGGACAATGTCAAAAATTATTTTTGATCCCTTTTTAAGAACCTTTTTTCCATATTTTGGAGGTGTCCCAAAAATGCTGTCATGAAAAATGCAAAGTGACACCCCCCACCCCTCCCTGAGGTACCCCACATCTTAAAGGTCGACAGGTAGACCTCTCTCCTATGCCATGAGAGGGCTAAGCTTCTCACACCGAAGTGAACTGCAATCGTTTCCAGTAATATACTGTGATCTACAGTGTCAAAGGCAGCCGATAAATCTAAAAGTAGCAAAATAAGCAAATCATGATTGTCTTGAGCTAAAAGGGAATCATTATTCACTTTTACAAGGGCTGTCTCTGTAATTGTTTCAACGTCTCTTAAATTGCTTTTATGCTGATTGATAAGTTGTGCTCCGGCGAGTGATTTCATTCTCATTATTATTAGGAAATATTAGACTTTTCGAGTTTTCAGTGTAATGTTCAGTGGAATTTTGGGGGTCACTGCAGTGGAACTCCCCACTGAAGTGCTGAGTTATCTCTAACTACGAGCTGCTAAAGTCAAGTTAACTAATTCAACTAGTTTCAACACAACTAGCAGAGTTCTTAGCAAGGTCTTGCATGCTTGGCTATACCAGGACATGACTCACCACCCAATATAACTATATTTGTTGACATTCCCTCAAATGGGACGGCTGTGCTATCGGAAAGGTCAGATTTTAATATTGCTGCCTCTCATGCTGGGTCATCACTGGGAGCTACTTAAAATGCTTCATCATTTTCTTAATCTCGAGGTCGTCTGCCGGGCTTACATGTCTCAGTTTTCCAAAAGCTGTCTGTATCCACATTTTAAGCCTTAAAAGACTGTGAAATTTTAGAGCTTAAAATGAACTGTTAACTAGAACTGTTATTTTGCATGGAATTACTTCGACATGCTACCGTTTTAACACGGTTGTTGTTAGAAGTGATTTAATTTCTATCCCACTTCATTCTGCTCAGGAATCTGTCCAGCATCATTAGTTACTATGCAAATTTGCTCTTATTAACGTCGGGCTCATTAGAAACAAGACGTTGCTCGACGATTATGTTGTGGAACATGATATTGATATTCCTATTATAACGGTAACTTGGCAAAATGATGATGACGTTGAAGGCTGTTTCAAATTGCCCCTAGGTGTGAGTGTGAATGGTTGTGTGCGTTGACATGGGTGTACCCCGCCAGTGCCCAGTGTTGGCTGAGATAGACTCCAGCCTTACCAGGACCCTCATAGGGTTAGGCAGTTTGGCAAACGAGAGAGATAAGGGAAAATAACAAACAGAGAAAAGGGAAAGGGGTGCATAAGTCAACATTTTTACAGCTTTCTTGATTTTGGAGAATAAGATTAAGTTAAAGTATTATTCAGTTTATATTTCAAAGATAAAAAAGATGGTTTATGGTAGGAAGATTTGGATTCATGGATATGTAACTTATTAAATGTTTTAAAATACTGATTTATTTTGGATGGGAGTATTAAAAAAGTAGAACAATATGGTTTCACAAGAAAGTGAAACTTTATTATTTAAATCTAGAAATAAAAATGCAGAAACCCTTTCAAAACGTTGAGGTGTGAAGACAGGACCAGGAAGTGATGAACATCCTCTGCAGTCCTTTTTAAATATTTTTCGAAATATTTTTTAGAGGAAAAATATTCTATATATTTATAGAAGAGTCCAAACTCCTGTAAATGCCAAATCTCTGAAAAAGGAGAGAACTATTGCACATGAAAGTAGCCGATGAAGAAATGTTGCTGCAGAACCTGTTAGTACGACAGTAAATCCAAGCCAAGATGCGGTTTGCTTGCAGAAGCGCCATTGCCATTTGTACACAAAACCACATGGTCTGCAGAGCGCCAAAAGTCACATGAAAGTCACAAGATGGATACGCCCATATTTGATATGTTAGTGCACTAAAGATGAACCATGGTTAGTTTATTTAATTAGGTTAATTGGTTTAATGCCCTGCGATGGCCTGGCGAGATGTCCAGGGTGTACTCTGCCCTCACCCAGAGTCGGCTGAGATGGGTGCCGGCCTCCCCGTGACCCTAAATAGGATTAAGCGGGTCAGAAAATGAATGAATGAATAATTAGCTTAGTTTAGTGTTCATGGCTGCATTCTTTTTTTGTACATTTTTAAATCAGTATTCACCTGAAGACAGTGTTTTTATTGATTTAGCAACATTTTACAAAGACTAGTCTTTAGATGTAGAATTTTATTAAATGATTTATTAAAAGCTCTTTAATAAATAATTGAGTTTTACACTTACCACCAGGTAAACTTCATTGTTTTTAAAGAAAATAGATCAAGTTTACTTACTGGGAACTTTTCTTGGGCGTGCCTTTAGGCCGGGACTCTTATTTTGAAAAGAAGAAAGTCGCGAGCTTTTTTGAACTGAATCGCTTTCATTGAACGATTTTTCGGTAATCGACTTTCCCCAACACCCACCACGTCAGTTGTAATCGGCTAAAGCTCCTCAGCCTGTTAACGCGAAGCATCACACAAAACTTTATTGTGCTTCTGGGTAGAAACGCGGACCTGCTTTTAAAAAAAAAGACAACAATGTAACCCTTTAGCCATTTTACGGTGAGATTTTCGTAAAATTCTTACTTTGTTTTCGTTTTAGTGCTGGTACATCCTTACAGCTGTAGCTATGTAGCTAGCATGCTAACTAGCAGGGTTTGTTGCTATGTAGCATTGTTCCTGGGGAAGGTTTGCTAGCGATAGGTTTGTTAGCGTGTAGTATTTTTAACATGCTAACTTAGTCCCCTGACAATAACAGGTTGTATTTCTAAGTTATTTAGGTAGTTGTAAATGTATCCGTTATAAATTTTGGGAGGTGCCTCGCTTAGCATGGTGCTAGGCGGTAGCTTTGGTGACAGGTGCATAAAAAGCTGTGATTTCCTGAAGTACAGACACCCGGTGTTTTCAGTGATGGTGATTTGGTGCTTTTCCTGGACAAACAGCAGCATTATTCGGATTTAACGTAATGTGGAGTCTTCTCATTCCTTCACAGCTTGCTAATCATGAACTCCATGTCATCAGCCCTGCACTCGGCTTCGAGTCCAGCCTGCAGAGCTCTGCCCGGGGAGGGAAGTCAGGTAACCTTGGACAGATGATGGATGTATTTTTGCAAGCAGGTAGATGATTGTTGTGCAGTTTGCTGAATGATTCTTGGTAATGCAGGTCCAGCCCAAGGCTCCTCTCCTGCAGATTCTTCGGGTGGCTGGAGCTCAGGAGGATGTTTTCACTCTGAAGGAGGTTGGTACGGCATGCAGTCAGTGAACCAGTGAGAAGTAACTGGTGTGACCTGTTCTTATCTACACCTGCTGTTGCTACACTTAATAACCGTTTTATTATCATCCATGCCAGGGTTTCTGCAGGGCGTTAAAAACCATTATGGACTTAAATTGGGGGGCGTCCGTAGCCTAATGGTTAGAGAAGCGGCTTTGGGACCAAAAGGTTGATGGTTTGATTTCCGAACCAGTAGGGAAAATGTGTGGTGGTGGGAGCGAGCTGCACCTTCCCTTCCTCCACATTCATGGCTGAAGTGCCCTTGAGCAAGACACCTAACTGCTCTCCGGTGTGTGGCAGCCCACTGCAAGTGTGTGTGTTCTCATTGTTTACGTGTGTGTGCTCACTTTAGATGGGTTACATATAGAGGCAATAATTTCCCTTGCAGTATACCAAAATTAGTCAGTGGTTTTCCACTTCATAATTCAGCGTCTTTCCAGTTCAGCGTTAGTGAATTCCGTTTCAACGCTGGTTTCAGGTTATCCTATTAGACTATTTCCTATGAGCATGAATTTGTGGGCCTTAGTACTGTGTGAGATATAGATATTTATTTTAGATTATTATAAGTTAAGTTAAGTTATAGGGGCCCTGCGATGGCCTGGCGAGCTGTCCAGGGTGTACCCCGCCCTCGCCCAGAGTCGGCTGAGATGGGCGCCAGCCTCCCCGCGACCCTAAGTAGGAATAAGCGGTTCAGAAGATGAATGAATGAATATAAGTTATAGGTATATATGTATATGTATGTCATATGTATAGGCTAAAATAATTGTTAGCCTTAGCTATGTATATAAAATATAAATATTCAGTTGTTGCCAAAAAGCAGATCTGTATTAATTTTCAGTACAGAAACAGCCATAATATAACTTACTGTCTTGTCAATTATATTTGAAAACATGTTTCGCCTCAAGAAGAAACCAGCACATTTTCTACGAAGTGCAATGACGGTGGCTCACCCGTTGGGTTGCCTATGTGGGCATGTACGGATGGATATGACAACAAAATTAATCTCATGGTTTTACGTCATTGGTATAAATATGGAGCTCTGCTGTAATGATACTTTGATTGATTGTGATTATACCTTTCACACAATAAGCAAAGTGTCTGATTTAAAAGTAGTGCTTGCCAGCCCTAAAAAAAAAAAAAAAGATTTAAACATGTATTATGGAAAGCATATTATGCAAAATGCTTGATTTCCTGAAATACAGAAGACTGGGTTATACTTATTTTTATTATTCACTTCATAAACACTCGTGATGACAACACAAGTACTGGTCTTAGTGAGAAGCTATTTGCTGAGAGCACATGGCGGTCATACCAAACATCCACAGTAGGGGCAATTACAGTATGTGACATTGCAGGCAGAGGGACTCTGGTGTTTAACAAGAATACTGATCAACTAACTGAGCAGGGTGAAAACAAAATCTAACACTCATGGCTCAAATGATTACAAAACCTGCTTATTTAATGAGGTGATACAAGGACAAAAGCAATAAACTGAAAAATGTCAGGGTTGGAACTAAAGCCAGCAAACTCAGGCACATGTGCTAAACTAAATCTCTTATTTACAGCTGGGATGAGCTCCAGTCTCCTCATGTCCCTAATAAAGTGGTGAAATGAAAAATATACAAGTATATAAAACACATTTAGGAGTCAATCCTACACAGTGATTCAAAAATCCCTAGATCGACTGGACCTGACCAACAGCACTGCTGGGCTGATTCCCAGCAAACAGTTGGCTTGTTCAGCCACAAGAGTGTTAGTGAGCACTGATGTCAAGTGAGGTTGTGTGGTGCCCAGTCAGCGTCCCAGTTAATCCCAAAGCTTTTCAGTGTGTTTGAGGTCAAGGCAACTGTGCCAGGGCCCCAGATTGCATCATAATGAAATACATGGCCCTTTAGTTCCAGTAAAGGGAAGTCTTGCTACATGAAAGAAAAACATTCTACACAGTTGCATGATTCTGACTTTGTGACGGCCAGCGTATGGGTGCAATGGAGAGGTTTTGGCAGTATAGTGTCTAAGGTGTAAGTGATATCCAGAGACTTGTTGCCTTTTTTGCTGGAGGGGTTGCCTGAGGGTTTATCAGCTGAGATGTCATACGGAGGGGATGAAGAATGTGGCTACATGAAGTTGCCCCTCCTGGGGATTTATTACTCAGTTGTATTTATAATGTCTTCAGCGATGTCCCCCGCTACATTTAAATTTCAGGTAATGCATTACCTTGGACAGTACATCATCGTGAAGGAATTGTATGACAAACAGAGGCAGCACATCGTCCATTGTCAAGATGATCCTCTTGGGGAGCTGCTGGAAGTGGAAAGTTTTTCTGTCAAAAGTCCCAGGTGAGTTAATGCTCTCTGAGCTTCTGTGTTCATTTGTTTACAGGAATTCTGTCTGCCTACGCGAGTTAGATTGTGTGTTTAGTCTAAGTTGTGGTGGATGAGCCTTTTGGCTTTAAGTTTTGTTATTAATGATAAGTATTTTATTAATAAATCTGCTAGCCATTGTCATTCACGTCAGCAATACATAACAACCAATCAGCATTAACTCAGCCGCTCACGCCTCTAGTGCTGTACTCAGGAGCTCTAAGTACTCCTAAGCAAGTACTGTAGCTGGCAATTCTTTCAGTGCTGCCGCTGTTGAACATTAATCATCACCACTAGCAGCACCTGAATCGTACTTGACTGAAAAGTAATTCCACATGCCCAGGTTTTTTTACCTTGTGGAATTAACACATTGAAACACGTATCACATTGGGCTACTTCTTTGGGTTAAATACCGCCAGAACACCCACCCCCTTTATTTATTTATTTATTTTATTTTTTGCTCATCTTTGAGTGTAAGTCATCTCAGCCAATTGTAAGTCCAATTTATTTGAGCCCAGCCCCTCCTATGACCAATCATATTCACGTATTCATTCTAACAGTAAGGCTTATTAATAATACAGTGTTTACTTCTTTAATAAGTCGTTATCTGTTTCACAGCCCTGTCTATGAGATGCTGAAGAGGAACTTGCTCATATTGAATGCCTCGGGTATGTCGCCTTTACCTAGTAGAGTTTTTTCTTTGTTTCTTTTTTTCCACTTTAACATATTTATGTAAACATCTTTAAAAAATGAAACCACATTTTTCTGTGATGTGTTTTGCACTGTGAAGTTCTTTTTATTTTATAGCTTACACTATAGTCTGAGATGTGTGTGTGTGTGTGTGTGTGTATTTGGGGGGGTCATGAGAGAGGTTAAACATGCATGCAGGGCATATTGTAGTTTTAAGCATTTTTCTTTTTTTAAGTCTTTATGTACACAGACTTATATCAGATATGGATCGAGAGTTCATTTCTTTTTTCTTTTCCCACAAAAATCTGCATAATGGCATGATGTTTCTCTCAATCCTAAGAATGAATGGTGTATGGCTGGTTAATTAAGGGCAGTCTTTTTTTTTTTTTTTTTTTTTTTGTATATTACTATGTCTTATTTGAAATGCAGACGCGGCAAAGAATGTTTCAGTCGGAAAGGATTCTAATCAGTCTCCATGTGAAGATCCCGGTCAGGTAAAGCGACAGCATGGTGCACAGGAGAAGCGCTGCTCATCTGCCCCTTTCATGGCAACAACATTCATTTGGATGGATATTTAAATTCAGTTCATGATAGTTTGACTCTCTGTATAGGCTGAACGAGGTATCAATGCAAAGGAAGGTTGTTTTTTTTTGTGTGTCTTTGGGTGCAGTGAATATACCCTGCGCAGGATTGAGATTTATCCAAATTTACAGACTACAACATTAGTGATGATGGATTAGTTTTGCTAAGGGAGGTGCATGTAAATATAAATATAAATATAAATAAATAAATATATATATATATATATATATATATATATATAGTCTGTTAGGACTTGGCCAGTTCAGGAAAATGTCTGCAATTTAATCCGATTAACGAGCCATAGCCTGAATGTTCACGTCTGGTTTAGTTTTTACATCATGGAAACTCTGTCTGCCAAATTACAGGCATTTGCTCGGGAATTATTGCTTTTTAGTCTCTTAGAAACTACAGACATCGCCTATTTGTACTGGGTTAAAATCCTACTTCTCAATTATCACTATTTTTCCTCCCCAGCTAAAATTAATCCATCTTACACTGGGCTTCCAACCACCATTTCAACCTCTGCTTTTGTACTGTTTTTATACTAAGATTAAGATAGCTGTTTTTATCTTTAGGAATAATAATAATAATAATAATCAGATTGATCATTTACATCAAGTCACTTGCTAAATTTAAGATGGTGAAGATTCCCTTAAACGTCCAAGTCTTTACAATTTTGGTTTCATTTTGAGTTTTTTGTAGTTCGTGTATAGATGAAACGTAGTTTGCCATGAGAGGGCTGGAAGAGCAGCTGCCTCCAACAGACATTTGTGTACAGAGTGGCACCGTCTCTGTACATCCCCACAGCTAGCTTCGCCTGGTGGTTTTAGTTTGGGGAGGGGGAAAAACCACCAGTGTGGGCATGGCTAATGGGGAAACAGAGTCCCCGTCTCTGTTTGTCACTCAGAGTTCTCTTCTCTGCTCCGCCGCTTATTCTGGCATAATAGCAGCTCTGTTTGTTCCACATGCTGGCCTTTTCCACCCCCCACCCTACTGTCCTATACCCTTGTGAGCATTAACACATTAGGTAATTTTTCATGGGTTTATACACAGGAGAATCTGATTTGGGTGGTGAAAGTCTGGTGTGAAGAGCCTGGCAGTTTTTTTTTTTTTTTTAATTTTAATAAATGGCTTGCGGTGGCTACACCTTTTGGGTGGGGATGGGTTGTACACCAGTTAAAGAGGCAAAACAATTTAATGAATAACGTTTGGTATTGAAAGGTGTGGCCACCTTTGAATTGCATATTATTTTAGTAATATCCTGCTCTTGATTCAGGAGTTACGTTATGTATTTTTAACATTTTTGAATTTGCCCAGCAATCATTTTATTCTGTTTATTTGCTTTTTATTTCTTATCCCCCCCCTTCATGCATCAATGTTAAGACTAAAGCTGTATTGATTTTCTGGGTTTTATTTGAAATGCCACTTTGAAACCCACAAGCCTAGATCCCTTTCTCTCTTTTCCTTTTCCTCTGTCCTTGTGTGTGTGTGTGTGTGTGAGTGAGTGAGTGAGTGAGTGTGGGGCTCTCTATAGCCATATAAACAAGGTCAGTGCTGTGGAGGAGCTGCTATTCTGCATGTTATCACATCATAACATCTAGCAATAATGCCGCTTTTCCTTCACCACATAGGTCTCCAGCAAGATGTGTAGTTCTGGAACATTTTTCAGTGATGCCGGTGCCTGTGCCATGCAAAATTCCTCTCAGCGGCGACCGAGAGATGAAGATGATGGTATGGATAGATTTTTTTAAATGATTATTTTAAGAGACCCACCTTGAATGATTTCTTTAAATCAGACTGCCTTGTTACGGGAGTGAAATGAATTACATTACAGTGCATACACAAGAAGCAGTCAGATCAAGCTTTCAGCTTATGGTGAATAAATAAAACAAAAAATGTTATTATTGGTCTGTTTTTAAACTGACTTAGTTTCCATGCACTAGACTGTCTCGCATCTCTTACCATGCCACAAACTGTCACAGAAATTTTATTTATTTTGTTACAGCCTCATAAGTCATTCTTACATTCATTTTCCTTTGTCTTTTCCTGGTGAGGGTTGTAGGGAAACAGATAAATAAGGCCGGATTTTCACAGGAATGTACAAGTGACCACGCAAAGCCTGTTGCCCACGAAATGAGTGGCAAGAGGTGAAATTTTTTCAAGCATCGTGGAAGATCCTGTTGACTGACAGATGCTGCCAAACACGGAGTCAAAAACCTTTTCCTATTCGCTTCCATCGACGGTGTAAATTTGGTGATTTTGAGTGCAGTTTAACAGCAAAGCGATTTGCGTGACGCTTGTTGTTTCCTGTGTGAATGTGGCTTTAGCCACAGACTTCAGTCTTTCTTAGCAGATCCATTGATTTTCCCAAGAGATCTTTTTTCTTGGTCCTGGGTACAGGGTTTCCATCCATCCAGTGGGCTGGGAATGATTAAGTCTGTCAAGGAAATTATTGTAATCAAACTCTAGACCCAAGTTAAACATTCTGGACATAGTTAACTCATACAATGAGCATACTTCAGCGGCAACAGTTTCCAACCTCCACAAACACCCATGTTCTCAGAGAACGTACTGAAATGTAGCCAAATTAGGCCAAAGCCAAATTACTTATTTTTACCTTTTAAATCATAGATCAAAACTACTGACTGGCAGCAAACTGATACCATGTTGAGATGAGAAAGGGAACGTTTCACTGCTCTGTACATTTCATATGCTTTCCTTTGATGCGTGTTATTATTATTATTATTATTGTATTTTATTATTATTATTTTATATTATTAGTATTATTGATCATTATTTTGTGGTCCACTTTATTGTTGAGGACATGAAAAATGAGTTTGACCAACCAGTCCACCCAGTTTTCATACTGTTTGTATTATGTTGAAATAACTGCTTTAAACAGACCAGTGACACACACTCACAACGTTTTCCATAACATTCAAAAAGGAGGTTCTCCTAAAAATACCTTCATACACCTCCCCTTTCACCTCACCTCTGAGGGTGGGATTAAAAGTGACTGGACCTCCAGGTACACTATATTGCCAAAAGTATTCACTCACCCATCCAAATAATTGAGGTGTGTAATCCAGGTGTTCCAATCACCTCTATGGCCACAGGTATATAAATTGAAGCACCTGGGCATGCAGACTGCTTCTACAAACAAAAAAAACAGGTGGCTCTCAGGAGCTCAGTGAATTCCAGCGTGGTACCGTGATAAGATGCCACCTGTGCAACAAGTCCAGTCGTGAAATTTTGTCTCTACTAAATATTCCACAGTCAACTCTCAGTGGTATTATAACAAAGTGGAAGCGATTGGGAACGACAGCAACTCGGCCACGAAGTGGTAGGCCACGTAAAATGACAGAGTGGGGTCAGCAGATGCTTAGGCGCATAGTGCGCAGAGGTCGCCACCTTTCAGCAGAGTCAATTGCTACAGACCTCCAAACTTCATGTGGCCTTCAGATTAGGTCAAGAACAGTGCGAGGGGAGCTTCATGGAATGGGTTTCCATGGCTGAGCAGCTACATCCAAGCTATACATAAAGTGCCATGCAAAGCGTTGGATGCAGTGGTGTAAAGCACTTTCTGGCTGATTTTTGGTCACTTTTGCATTTTGCCAGTGCCCTCACCATTAGAGGTAGCATGAGGTGGTGTCTGCAACCCACAGAAGTTTCTCTGGTAGTGCAGCTCATTCAGGATGGGACATCAATGCGTGCTTTGGCAAGACGGTTTGCTGTGTCTACCCGCACAGTGTTGAGAGCATGGAGGAGATACCAGAAGACAGGCCAGTACACCAGGAGACGTAGAGGGGGCAGTAGGAGGACGACAACCCAGCAGCAGGACGTCTATATGCTCCTTTGTGTAAGGATGAACAGGAGGAGCGTTGCCAGAGTCCTACAAAATGACTTCCAGCAGGCCACGAATGAGAGTGTTTCTACTCAAACTGTCAGAAACAGACTTCATGATGGTGGCATGAGGGCCCGGCATCCACAAGTGGGGCCTGTGCTCACAGCCCAGCACCGTGCAGCCCAATTGGCATTTGCCAGAGGACATCCGAATTGGCAGATTCACCATTGGGGCCCTGTGCTCTGGGCTCACACTGAGCATGTGACAGAGTCTGGAGACACCATGGAGAACGTTCTGCTGCCTGCGACGTCCTCCAGCATGACCGGTTTGGTGATGGTCTGGGGCAGCATGTCCTTGGAGGGCCCCCCCCCCTTTTTTTTTTTCATTTTAAATATGATTCTGAATCCAAACCTCCATGGGTTGATGATTTTGATTTCTATTGACCATTCTTTTGTTATTTTGTTCTCAACACAATTCTCTATGTAATGAATAAAGTTTTTCAACTGGAATATTTCATTCATCAAGGTCTGTGATGTGTTTTAAACAGTGTATTAAAAAAACAAAAGAAATATGTTAACCAACTGTAAGTATATTTAGACTTCGAAAAAAATGCCACTGTTGACTTAAATGGCTTATTAAATATTTTGAAACCACCCTGACCTGAAAAAGAGTCATAGTACAACTTTTGGTAATATTACCTGAAAATTTGTGTGCAGATGGTGCTTCTGGATGGTTAACCAAACATAACTTTGAGAACTTCTAAAACAGATGAAGGTGTGCACCAGTTTAGTATTTCTTTTAGAATCCACAATGACATGTGGTTTGTGCCTCACGGAATTCTTTACAGACTCATTGGATGGAATGCCCAGATCAGCCTGTAAGCGTCCAAAGCTGGATGTAAGTCTTGATGAATGGGATCTGTCCGGCCTGCCCTGGTGGTTTCTGGGCAACCTGCGCAGTAATTACACACGCCGGAGCAATGGCTCCACAGACATCCACACAAATCAAGTAAGACAGCCAGCTTAACACAGCAGTGTATCAATACAACCATCTTCGTATTTATGCTCAGTGTGCAAAGGAAAATTTTAGGAAATCCAAATAATTATTTAATTATTTACATGTAAACAATAGTTATTTAAATCAAGGCATTTATGCAGAGAAATGTTATTACTTCATCTTGTTTTAATGATTATTGCACGTGAGTGTGGTAATAGAAAGGTCCTATAGAGGAACACTGAGTGTGTGAACACACAACTTGATTGAGAATCAGTTCTCTTGTGGACAGGAGGAGGACACTGCTGTTGTATCAGACACCACGGATGACCTGTGGTTTCTAAATGAGGCAGAGAGCGAGCAGGTTAGTGTGGAAATGAAGGAGGCGGCACTTGAACAGGGGAGTGACTCTGAGTTCCCTCAGGAGGAAGAGGACCAAGGGAAGGACAACAGAGAGGACAATGAGGTAAAGGCCACCTTTGACATCAGCAATAATAAAAATATAACAGATACGAGTTGTCTTTAAATTAATATCATTCTCAGATGCAGGAGGAGCTTGATGATGACTCTCAGTGCCTCAGTGATGATACAGACACCGAGATCTCTGCACAGGTAGGTTTTATGAATACCTGTCAACTTGTGATTTTACTTCCTGTGTAAATTGAGGGTCAGTCAAGCCACAGGGCCGCCATTGTGTGAGATTCTAACTTGTTCATGTTAGAATATTTCATCTCTTTATTCATAATGATATCCATTAATCGTGTACTCTGTTCATCTTAAACTGCCTGATGTTGAAAAAGCTCCTCCTTCAAGGCAAACCAAGCTAACCTTCAAGCTTAGTGGGTTAAACAATAAATTTACTGCTCCAGATTCACTTGCTCTTTACACTATTTTTTTTATTTATTTCTTTTTTGTCTGCTTTATTTTATCATAGCCAAGTTTAATTTGTTCTGGGACCCAGCTCGTAGAGTGAAATGCTCATATAGCAAGGTGACGTTTCCTGTAGGAAATGATGGAAAACCTATTAATGCGTTCCGGCCCTCCAAAATGCCCCCAAATATGCCTCTTATAATACATTTTTAAGGTTGTTTTACTCATAAATATGTTAAGCAAAAGTAAACACAAACAAAAATTTATTAATAAAATGCATAAAAAAGAAAAATAAACCTGCAGTTTACCTTGAAGATGCAATGAGTCTGGCATAAGTGACATGAGGAAAAGGAGAGGAAGGAGGATCTTTCAGTGCAGAAAATACTCATAAGCACCCCTCGTTAAGCAAGTTCCTCATATAAAGGGACACTCATCCTTCAAGGTGCCACTGTACTTATAAAGATTACTAGGTTTCTCTATAAGACATGAAAACAAACACTTTCATCATAACCAAGATTTAAAAACCCAACTAAACTTCTATGTTATGATAAACCCACAAACATTCACAGAATCACAGAAAATTTTATTATTTGTTGAATAAAATAAATCCGATTGATTTTCATGATGTGACTGGTGCAAATATGTGCGTATTTGGGTTCAGTACTTGTTGTTCTCTTATCTACATTCTACTCTTTCAAGCACCACTGTATCGAATAAAGTACAAATAAATGGTTTTCAATGTTTTTACTGACCAACTTTATTGGAATTTGTAAATATAAGCAAAGTAAGAATTTGATGTGTGCAACTCACCACACTCTACAAACGTTGGGACAGAGGCATGTTTCCTATAGTCTTACAGCCTCTTTGCTTCCAGTTACTTTTTAAAATCATTTAGGAATCGAGGATACTAGTAGACATTTGTGTGTGATCAGAAGATGAATATGAGAAGATTGAGTTTTCAAACAAACATTATTTGCACCAAACCGGGTTTTCAAGTGAACTGAAGAATTGGAACAGGATGTTTTCAACTAAATTTGTCACAAATACTTAATATCTGCTTGCATTTTTCTTGCTTTCAGTAACTGAAACAAACCTACAACCCATAGACTGCACCAGATTTCTTGGTTCTTTATTGGTTATACCGTTCCAGGCTTTCACCAGACCCTCTTTTAGTTGTCTGTTTTGTAGGTTTCTCTGTTCAGACAGAGGAGAAATTTGGTTAAGATTTGCTGATTGACTTGGCAAATCCAAAACCTTTCATTTGTCCCCTCTAATGAAGTCCAGTGTTGAGGTGGCAGTGTGTTTTTTGGTCATTATAATTTTTATAAAAATTATTGACCCTGTTCTAGAAGCAGCCATGCAAGCCCAAGCCATGACAACCTCCACATTTCTTCCCAGATGAAACTGTATGCTTGGATTATGAGAAGATTCTTTCTTTCTCCAAATTTTGGCCTTTTCTTCATCTTGGTAGAGATTTTTCTCATCAGTCCATAGAACTTGGTTCCAGAAGTGTTGTGGATCAACTTGGCCAATCTGCTTTTCTGATTTTTACTGCTGATGATGTGTTTGTGTCTTGCAGTACAGCCTCTTTATTGTTCTCCATGTCTCCCTCTCTTTGGAGATTTTCGTAATCTTTAGTTTTTGATATTTTTCTCAACATTTGTCTGCCGTCAGTTTTTGTTGCCCCCCCCATGGATGACCGGTTCAATGTCTGTTCCTCAGTGTGTCAGTGGCCTTTCCAAATTGTTTTATTGGATATTTGTAATGTTTTTGAAATCCCTTTTCAACCTGCGTACTTCACAATGGCATGCGTTGCTTCCATAGACAGCTCTTTGGTCTTGGTCGAAATGCAGTCATCACAGGTGGAACCAAAGCTTTACCTGAGAGTAGATATCCACAGCTGCTTAATGATTAAACAATTAATGATGTATGACACACCTGGGTAACAAGACACATTAGTTGTTTGACATGTTGTAATACATTTACATTTACATTTACATCATTTAGTAGACGCTCTTATCCAGAGCGACTTACAGAAGTGCTTTAAAGTCATTATCAGTGAATATATTCTTATACTGGTTCGTC
>JAQMYF010000023.1:23324939-23343917 GCA_030014195.1 Neosilurus mollespiculum | reverse complement strand
TAAGCATTTTACTACATATTGTACTGTGTATAATTTGTATGTGACAAATAAAATTTGAATTTGAATTGAATTTGAATTTGAATTTTTGAAGATCCACAGTCTGAAATAATTGAACCAGCCCTTTTTCGTAGTTTCATGTTTAATGTGAATATTAACTGACCCTTCTGACCTGTATTTGCATGATTGCATGATTTGTTTTACACTGCGCTGCTGCTACATGGCTGGATTTTTAAAAAAGTACATTGTGATCTTTTGTGCCAGTTGTAAGTCTTCACTTTGGCTTCAATTACTTGTGACTCTGATTGATTTTACACTGACCTCTGCAGCAGTATCTGACAGGGCAGTGTCTCCGTCTCCCTTCTCTTCTCTTTGCCTTATTCTGAAATCCTGTCTGACACACCTGGGCTCAAAGCGATTGTGCGCTTACAGTGGTTTTACACCGGGGCAGTGAGCCAGGGTTGATGGCCTATAAAACGGTATTGACCCTTTTTCACTCGCTGTAATGGGTTTATAATAGACAGATGCAATTGTTTTCTGTTTTTGTTTTTTTTAATTCTTCCTGCTTTTTTGCGGCAGACCTATTGAATACTTCCAAATAACCCTTGCTCTACCCGCAAGGTAGGGATTAGTTCTAGCTATGGTAAACATAAAAACAAGTTTTGTTTTGAGCTCGAGGTGAGATTTGAAAAAAACAAAACAAAACAAACTGCTAACAAAGAAGTCAATGTTGAATAATAAACAAGTAAAAATCATCTAGACTCTGGTGACTTTAGGTTATTCACCTCCACCAAGGGGAAGGTTACGAGATTGGTTGTGTGGGTCTGTGTGTGCCTGTTAGCAGGATAACTCGAAAACTAATGGTGGTATTTCCTCAAAATTTTAACCAAATGTGTGTCTTTAGCCAATGAAAGAGTGATTAACTTTTGGACGTGATACGGATGTGGATCCAGGAGGGTTCTGAAGGAATTTTTAACATTCTGAGAATCCTGTATTGAAATTCCTATATTGAAAAGTTTCCTTGGTAGAGGTCTGCACTCTTTGAATGCATTTCTGTTTGAATATTTCATAGTGAACAGTATTCCATGTGAAACACACTCATGGTGTTAGTGTCCTTAAAGAACTAAAAATAAACCCCAAACCAAAACAATACAGACTAGCAGTTGTTTGGTTGTTAGCCTCGATGTGTTTAATAGCTACGAGAGCTTAGATTTAATTCTCATCTGCCATTGGTCAAAAAAAAAAAAATAAAAAAAGTTTATATTAAGCACATTTGACTATATATTATGGGGAAAATGTGCTAATTTTAACATTTTTTACATCCACCATTCAACCATAAGATTAACACCACCTGACAGCTCTGTGGCTAGGCAGCTCCATACACAGCAAGCTGCAGTACACGGTGTGTACTGATGCCATTCTATCACATCCAGCATTAACAGTGTCTGCAGTTTGTCCTACAGTAACTCTTCTGTGGGATCAGACCACACATTCTGGGCTTCACTCCCCACCTTCATCAATGAGCCTAGGGCACCCATCACACTCTTATCAACCTCTTGCAATGTATGTGGCTGCCGAGCTGCAAATCAGTCAGGTGATGCTAATGTTATGGCTGATCAGTGTATATACATTATATTATGTTTATATGGGCTGCGGCACGATGGCGTAGTGGGTAGCACGTCCTACTTAGAGCACGAAGGTGCTGTGTTCATGTCCCAGGTTCGGCGAGGGCGTTTCTGTGTGGAGTGTGCATGTTCTCCCTGTGCTTGCGTGGGTTTCCTCAGGGTACTCCAGTTTCTTTCTACAGTCCAAAGACATGCACATTTGACAGCACTGGCCCTAGGTGTGAGTGTGAATGGTTGTGTTTGTGTTGGCCCTGCGATAGTCTGGTGAACTGTTGTATGTAGCTCGCCTTCGTCCAGTGTCAGCTGAGATAAGCGCCAGCTTCCTCGCGACCTGAGTAGGATTAAGCAGTATAGCAAATGACTGAGTGAGTGATGAGTGAATTTATTTATATGGGGATTTAATTCCCAAGAGCTACATTTATTTTATCCATGTATTAAATCCTAATTCTCAAACTCGTATCATAAAATAGATTCTGTCAGAAGTTATTTCCAGCTGAGTCTCTCTCACAGATCTACAATAATTTATTGCACATTTTGACAAATATGAGTTTTCTTTTGACTTTGATCTGTATTCCATTGTGTCCTCATGTTATTTTCATTTTAACGAAATAAACCCTCTATAAGTTGTATGGAGGACAAACTGGCAAAGCTCTAAGCTTTTAATGTCAGACACCTCATTGGCGTGGAGACAGTTGACTGTGCTTTATACAACCTCCAATCAAATGAGAGAAAAATCACTGAAAACAATGATATGTAAATAATCTTTGTCCTGTTTTGCAGTCAATAATACAACAATATATTTATTTTTTTTACTTCTTAAAAGTATTCTTTAAAAAATAAATAAATAAACAACATATTTCAATTTTGATTCTTCTGAAACCTTTTTTTTTTTTTTTTTTTAGAAAAAAAAAATTTCACTTTTTTTTTCCACTTTGTATTCTTGCTATTTCTTCTTACAACACTTACTAGACATTAAGGGAATAAAGACACCAAATAATGACTTGTTTTAATGTTAACCTGTGTTAACCTGTCATAACTATATGTTATTTTTGTTGAAAAATTCACCTCACATTCTCTATTGGGACAGGTCAAGACTAGAAGAAAGTCCCGACCTGTCCCTCTTCTTCAGCAACCATGCCTTTGTGATGTGTGTAGTTTTGCATCGTTCTCATAAAATATGCATGAATATCTCTGGAAAACATGTTTCCCCACAATCTCATTGTACTTTTCTCTATCAATACCTCGCAGACATATTATATGTCTTTGCCATGGGCACTGACACAACCCTATACCGTGACAGACCCTGGCTTTCGGATTTGTTGCTGATAGAATTCTGGATGGTCCTTTATATCTGTGGTGTAACTCTGAATTGTACTAATTGACAAATGCCAAAATATTCCCATGGGTATATCATCATAGCCCATGTGGTTATATCAGTTTTAAATGAATGAAGGTTCTTGATGCACTGTCATCTAATAGTTCGGAGAGATCACAGGAGTTCAGCTTAGGCTTGTGCCCTTACTTTTATGCACTGAAAGTCCAGATTCCTTAAAATGTTTAATGGTATTATGCAATGTAGAGGGTAAAAATCCAAATTCCTTCCTATCTTTCCTTAAGGAACACTGAGCCTCATGCAAGAACTATACATACTTGCAGATTGTAGTACGCATCATGCATGAACAATTTATGTGTACTTGTGGCATTTACCAATCTTTTAGTTATTTGAATTTTTGTATACGTACCAGTGGTGAGAGCTATTTTTTAATGATTTATTCAGCAAAAATATATCACTCGTTCTACGGTAAATGACAACCAGGCAGGTCTTATAGCAGATTATTTAAAAAAAAAAAAAACTATCCTGATCTTTATTTATTTATGATTTCCTAATCAACTTTTTCAGTAGTTATTACATATTTCCTGTCTCAGTGGCTTGCCAGGGTGCTACAAATTTATGCATGTATGTGCACATTTCACAAAAATGACAAAATTAAAGGTCAGAAACCATTCACAGAGAACTGCACAAGGATCTGAATTTGTCACAGCTGTATATAGTTCCTCCAGTGAACCACAGGAAGGTAGAGAGTTGGTCAGCTGTAAGTCACTGAATCATTAGCGTTATCAAAATAACTAAACCAAAAGGGCTATGGATATGGAATTTGCTTCTAATGTTGCCATTATTTGGTTTTACATAAATCATGATGTTTCTTTTAAGAGTTGAAAGTACTTGTACACTGATATAAAAAAAAAATAATAATTAAATAAAAAAACTACTACAATGAGAAAAGTGCCTTTACAGGTCATACACTTTTTCAGAAACTAAATTTATTTGTAAATTTGTTTTGTACCCTCTGGCCAGTAATACAGCTTGTGCACTGAGGCATTGCAATAGCAATCAACAGAAAGGTCATTGGGTAGACTTTTATATAATGAGGTCTAGGTGGAACCGTTCCCTTTCAGGTCACCTTTAAAAAGCTCTTAATTCGGCATTCAGGACAAGCTGTTTTTATATATTTATTTATATATTACCATTATGTTCGTAGTCCTCTAGTGTGTGAGAAAAGATGAATGCTATAACATTTTTAAATAATCATACAAACTTCTTGTATTGTCTCTGCGGTGTGGGATACTGTCATCATTGTTGAAAATCAGGTGTGGATCATACTTCGGTGAACACATTAGTGGACTCACAGTCCTTGAAAAACAAGTACATCCATGAAAGCTGTAGAAATTTTTCCACTTACTTGAATGAGCAAACATTTAATCCTTTTTAAAGGAAAATGAAAAGGAAAGCCTTCCAAACTCTCTTGCTACGCTGAAAATATGTATATTTTTATCATTGGGTGGTTTTTACTTACATCTATGATGTACAAGAGTGCAAAGTCACAAGAATAGTGCGTAGATGCATCAGTTCCAATAACGCAAGACACCAGCAGTAATAACAGTATACAGATATTAATCTAACAAATCAGATATAAACTAGTGAACTTCTGAATAAAATAAAAGTAGGCACATCTACACATTACATTTACACACATCACACAGATGTCTGCTCATTTACATGAACACATGGCACATATGTACTTATAATATACATTTAATGCATAACATTTACACAGAACTGTTGCGTAAAAATCACTCCCACCCCACTTTCTGAAAAACATTTGCACCTCATCCAAATATTTATTACTCTTTTTATTTTTACCTTGAAGAAGGGTGTAATAACAATAGCGTCTTTTGATGAGCATGGACTTATACTATGCATGCAAGCTGTTTAAGTTTGAGTTTAATTTCCCTTGCATATACAGATGATCCAGTGCAAGGAAATATTTCTTTTTCAATCATTTATTCAGCAAAAATAGCTGAAATATTCTTCTTTGGAAAAAGTAATTGCACCCTTGGCTTTAGAAGTTAGTGTGGCTGCTGCAAGCAGAAATAACTTGTAGGCATTTTCCATAATTGACCTCCAGTCTCTTGACAATGACGTGCTTAAATTGTAGACCACTCTTCCTTCAGGTGCAAGATATTGGAGTTGTACTGCTTTTCTCATGTACTGCTTTTCTCAAATTCCCTCACATTTTATTTATTATTTATTAAATGTTGTCTTTAAACTGGCCTTTTCATAACTCTATTTATTTTAAACTACTACCTGGTGGATTTTGTACTATGCTGCAAAAAGAAAGTTTAAGAGATGTTGATGGCCTCACGTTATTTTCGAGCTCTCTTTATTATGATGCAAAAAAAGTTAGTGGTATTAGAATTAGGGCACTGAATCATTGCTTGTAAATTGTCCAATCCCTGAGGTAGCAAAGCAACCCCAAATCATTTACTATGATCAAGGACAGTATGAGGTTCTTTTACTGTTCACTTGTATACTGAACCCCACAGCTGTATCTTTAATTCAACTGTCTACAACACATTATTGCAAGAAGGCCTGGTCTTTGCTTTTATGGTCAGCGGCCAACTGTAGTCTTACCATAATGCTCTTTTTTGGACATTCTTTATGATTGAAGGCATACGCATTGTGATGTACGCGGCATGGTGATGTAGTGGTTTGCATGTCCACCTCACAGCAAGAGGGTCCTTGGTTCGAGTCCTGGTCTGGGTTTCCTCTGGGTACTCTGATTGCCTCCCACAGTCCAAAGACATGCATGGTAGGCTAATTGGCTGTTTCAAATTGCCCGTAGTTATGGATGTGAGTGTTGCCCTGTGATTGAGTGGCGAGCTGTTTAGGGTGTTTTCTGCCTTCGCCCAGTATCGGCTCAGATAGACACTGGCCTCCCCACAACCCTAGTAGTAGGATTAAGCGGTTGAGCAGATGAGATGAAATAAGGTTCTTTAGATAGGTGAAAATAAGGTAAATTTCTACCAGAATAATAGAAAGAGGATGTATATTTTATTATTGCCATCAGGAATGCACCACTTCGCATTCAAACTAATTCAATATTGTGCAAACTGCTAAGGCCCAAATGCAGGGGTTCTTATTGAAAAATCGAATTTCTTTCATGTGATCATATGTTTTTCTTGTGATGATGTGAGTAATATGCAATTACATGTAAAAATAAATAAATGGTGGGGTGCACCCTGAACAGCTCACCAGACCTTTGCAGGGTCAACACACAGACACATACACCATTCACATTTACATTCACACCTAGGCACAATTTGGAACAGCCAGTTACCCTAAAGTGTATGCCTTTGGACTGTGGGAGGAAACTTCCAAGATGCCGAGAAATGCCGAGCCCAGAGCTCAAACCCAGGACCTTCTTGCTGAGACGGAAGTGTTAACCACTATACCACAGTGCCGCCCCTGTGTAAAGTTCCAGGTGATAAATAAACACATGGCAGCATGGGGGGTGGCGTAGTGGTTAGCACATCCGCATCACAGCAAGAAGGCCCTGACTTTGATTCCTGGGCTCAGGCGTTTTTGTGTGGAGTATGCCTGTTCTCCCTGTGCTTGTGTGGGTTTCCTCCGGGTACTTTGGTTTCCTCCCACAGTCCACAGACGTTCATATTAGACTAACTGGCTGTTCCAAATCAACCCTAGGTAAGAATGTGAGTGTGAATGTTTGTGAGTGTGTTGTCCTGCGACGCTCTCGAGCTATTCAGGATGTACCCTGCCTTCGCCCAGTGTTGGCTGAGATAGGCACCAGCCTCCCTGCCACCCTAGTAAGATTAAGCGGTTCAGCAAATGGGTAAATACATGTAAAAATGTGCACAACAAAACACACAAGGTATTCGTATTTATAAGTTTATATTTGAATTGATTTTCTGTTAAATAAAGATGTGATAGCTGTTTTTCTTTCATGTAGATGTGCACTGGGGAACTGAGTGATTTACTGGCTCCACCAAATGGTTGCTTATAAATCAAAGTGACATGGCAGAACATGTACCTGTCAAAACCTATGAGACAAGACTATTATAATTTGCATCAGGAAGACACTGTCAACACTCAAGAAGTGTATGAACAGCTTGATGACATTCATCCATATATATATATATATATATACATTTATCTATCGATCGATCGATAGATCAATCAATTGATTGATTGATTGTTGTGGGGGGGGGGGGGTGCTTTAAATGTAAATGCACATAAAGTCACCCCATGGCGACTGTGTGATAGATTTCAGCATCATTATTCTGATTGGCTATTCTTTCGGTCCTGCTGCTATTGCGGCACCCTCGCCGTCTCTTTGTCCCGCGAGAGTCGCTGTATATTACGCTCACCTTCTCAAAGTATATTGACCTTTATAATAATTGGATAGGTCCTGCGGCATGAGCGCGCAGGGAATTGATGGCAGCTTGTCAGGGAGAAGAAAAAAGGCTGAGGATTATATAATTATATCTGCTCTTCACAGTTTGAAAGGCAGTGTAATCATATCCATTAGCAGATTGCCTTTTGTTGTGCTTTAAAAGCATCATATCCTATATGCAAAAATAACTTGCAATACTCCTCTTGTTTTCTCTGTCTTGCACACATACACACTCACACACATTCACAGTGAGCCTCTGCATAGCTGCCGTCATTTATTCCTTGGAAGGAGCTATTGCAGTGGTTGCTGCAGAGTTGCCATGGTGATCTGCCTCCGTGTTTCACAAGGTCAGTAGGAAAGTTGAGAGAGCTCTGCTGTTTTCTCATGCACACTCACAGTGCTCATGTACTGCCATATGGCTAAATGGATTTCTGTTTTTGTTCTGCCTGCCCTGGTATTTTAATGGATGGGGTGGGATTATGTAATATGCATTTCTTTCTTATTTTTCATCCATTTTATATTGCTATCATAAAAAAAACTGGACACCATTTGTAGTTGACGGGTGCGATTGTGTATAGCTCATTTTCTCTTAAAAATATTAAACTTAATATACCCTCAGTGACCAGTATTTGTTAATGTGCCTTGCACACACATTCGTCACTTGAAATCCTTCCACATTTTCTAAGATTATTACCTGCCATGCCATTCTTGTATAAACATGTCATCCCTTCAACCCGGTGAGAAAGGCCAATTTTGATTCCTGAGGTCATGAAATTAGATGAAATGAGTTGAACATACAGTGTTGTGGTGCACGTCCACCAATCAACAGGAAGGTCCTGGGTTCGAGTCCCAGGGGCATTTCTTTGTGGAGTTTACATAGTCTCCCCATGCTTCAGTGGGTCTCTTCCAGTTACTCCAGTTTCTGCTCACAGTCCAAAGTCTTTTGGCAACATAGTGTTTTTATAACTAAACGCTAAAAGATATGTTTCTTGTTGTGAGAGCGCATTGGTCTTCATGAAGCTGCCTGTTTAGGAAAACATTCTGGGGCTTTACAGAAGCAGGCATATTTATATTTAGGTCATTTTAATTACACAAAGGTCAACTCCATACAACTAATTTCATGGTCAGGTTTTAAACTAACTATTGGAGAAGAGCTCACAGATTGTACATACCAACTGCATAATTGTGTCTTATGTTGCACTCAGACATAGAAATGAAAGAAAGTTGGTCTGAGTCATCATCATAGTCAGAAAAGTGTACATAAAGTAGTGGTTTGAATCAGCCAAACAGATTTCAACCTCTGCAACACTGGTTCATTTATTGTGGATGAATGTGGGGGGCTACGCTGACTGAAATTGGCTAAATTATATTAAAAAGTGACCTGAACACTGCTTAGTTTTGAGGTGAATAGTTTGATATCTGCTGCACTATTTACACATTTTTTTTCTGTGTACAGAACATCTGTGTTTGCTGGTATGTTGGTACAACATCATTAGTAGAATAATTTCTTGTTTGCATGTTTGTGAACAATAATGTGTACACCTTTTTCTGCTCTATTTGTTCAGAAAAGCATCTTTTCTTGCCATATGGAGCCCCTCGTGTTGCTTAATTTGTACCTTCCTTTCTCCTGGTAAGCCATTACATTTATATATGTATTTATCACATTCACAGCCTTTTTCTACAGCTTTCCAGACTCTCTACACTTCCCAGCAACATTTGCAACCAATGCAAAATCATATGATTTTGGACACTCATGTCACATGCTCACTGCACACATTTTTTCCCCTCACAGTGTAGCAGCACTATATGAGGACTGTCAAGTCCTTAGTAGCTCTGATTACGCTTTCTTTTTTAAGTTTTGTTTCACCGTTGCCTATTTCCTGCCTAGGCCATGATATTTTGTTTCTGTGTAAGCCTGTGTCCTCTACTCTGCATTTGAATTATCTCTGCTGTGCTGTCTGACTAAGATGTTTTTGTTTCTTATTGGTCGAAAGTCATGAAATCATTCTTGGTATTGCATCACTGCCATGGGATAACTGAATTATTGTATTGTTGGCATGGAATAAGTTAAATTATTACTGCACATCTGGCATATGCATCACAGTAAGATGACTGTCTTTTTTTGAAAATATTTTAAATGAAATGCAAACAATTATAAATTTAGGCTTTCATATGATAAATAATTATTCGGTCTCAGATGGTGTAATTTCAAAAGGTATTTCCCCTCAACTAAATATTTCTTTATATCATACTTTGCCTTATTCAATAATTCATTATGATCTGCAAATGCATCCACACTGTCTTCAGCTTCAGTCAGTAATTTGGTATCTGTACTGCTAGTCAATTCTGAGTAGATACACTTCAGTTGGAAATTTTTGTTCTGCTCTTATTAAAAAAAAAAAATAATAATAATAAGTTTTGTGTAGTGCTTTTGTATGGCTGTGCTTATGTGTAATGCTCCAGAGTAAACAAGAACACATTATAGACCTGGAATTAGTCCACCAGGTGAATCCAGTTTCAGATTCTGTCATGAGTTTCAGTTAATCCAAGTAAGCTTCATATACTTTCAATTCTCTCACTAGTAATACATGAAAACATATGAAGAACGGGTTAATATCTGTCGCTAATAGAAGGAACATTACTGGAAAGCAAATTACCAACAAGCGCATTATGTGATAGCTACAACCCAATGCACAGCACAGTTAGACAGCTGTGCTAAATGGTGCAATTTCCAATCTTCACCATTTGTTGACACTTTCATTTGTTAGATAGTGAGAGAAATGCGAGAGAGCTGTCTTCCCGCATTTTCCAGAACCGCCAGTTGTGGTTTCCAAGACTTCCAAGTCTGAATCCTGCTGGTCAAATGGCTCACTGCAAGAAGGTGGGACTCATCTTGAGAGTGACCTTCCATCATACCATCCTCAATAATACTGACACAGGCTTGCCTGTGGAACTGGTATTCATCTTCATTAATGCAAGGTTTTAAGCATCACTGTCAGAGCTTGCCCCCATGTGATCAGGCTGCTATCTCCGGTCCTGTCTGCAACAATCTCTACCATCTCTCTTGCAATCCCAGCTACTCCTCTTTAGCGTAGAAGAAGCTCAATCAGACCATCACCTGAGGGAACTGTGCCTAAAATCGACATGGACTTTAAAGTACAGGAAAGTAGGCCAAAGGAGAGATAAAAAAGGGAAAAACGCATCAGATATAAAGTTGGAACAGCTTGTAGCTGATTTACAATCGCGAACGTAAACAAGGCCGTCAAATTCTTTAGGTAGGTAAAAAAAATGATCTCTGAATTCCTAGCAAAGCTCTAGGAGTTGAGCAAAAAGTGCAGTCTGCTAACGTGAACTATAGTTTAATTTAATGTAATAGTTATACTGATTAAGATCTATCGGCACACTGATCACTGATCAGACTACACAGGTTTTCATCGAATACCAGTATCTGTGCAACAAGGATGAGTTCTTTGGAGAGTGAGCTGGAGATATAATTTTCCTCATGATAACAGTAGCAACAATTGAAATGCTTCAGTGTCTGATCTATATTTTACTCAGCATTAAGTTTCACATGGAGAGATATGAAACAGCCCCAACCATATAGAACATTTATGAGTGTTCCTTTGTACTCAGCTGGAAAGTGATTAGAAAGATAATTACTGAAGATAATTGCGCCGTCCTGTTGGTTAGGAAGGCAGTTGTATCTGTTTAGGCTACATCCATTAATGCAGTGTCTATTGGCCCAGCCCACAGACTACCACCCTGAAACTGTAACTGTAAATTTATAAACACAACAGCACTTCCAAAAACACAACAGCAAATTCAGGATCACAAAGGTCAACACCAAAGGACATTTACTTTGCTTGCTGATGAATGGATACAGAAGGAATTTCACATCTGTTTCTATGTTATCAAGCAGTGGTGGTGTAGTGGTTAAGGTGGTGGGTTACTGATCCGAAGGTCAGCAGTTCAATCCCCACTATAACCACTGTTGGGCCCTTGAGCAAGGCCCTTAACCCTCAATTGCTCAGTTGTATAAAAATGATAATTGTAAGTCGCTCTGGATAAGAGTGTCTGCCAAATGCTGTAAATGTAATGTAAATGTAAATGTTATCATAAAGTACAAGACATAGGAGATGATAATGGACTTCAGAAGAACTAAACAAACTTTGCACTCTGCCCTCTATATTGACGGAGAGGAGGTAGAGAGGCTGGAGTGCTTCAAGTTTCTTGGGGTCCACATCTCTGCCGACTTCACGTGGACTTCACCTACAAACATCTCTCACCAGGCGGGGAAGGCACAACAAAGGATGTACTTCCTCGGAAAGCTCTGACAAACCCACCTACCCAGACCCCTACTGACAAACTTTTACTGCTCCACCATCGAGAGCCTTCTGACCTACTGCTGTACAGTGTGGTGCAGCAGCTGTACTGCAGAGGACAGGAAGGACCTGCAGCGGGTGGTGAGGAAGGCAGAGCGAGTGATTGGAACTACATTACCTCCCCCTAATGACATTTACACTGGCAGTCTTCAGAGAAGAGCCAGTGGAATTATCAGGGACCCCACATACCCTGGACACCCCCTTTTCTCCCCTCTCGCCTCCGGAAAAAGGTACAGGACACTAAAAACAAAAACGGACGCAAGAACAGCTTTTACCCACAAGCTGTTAAACGCGCAACCCCACTTCCACTACCATTTCACACACACTGACTGAATAACCATCATTCAGACCATCAGCCTGGACAGTGCAATATTACTCTTTAAGTGCAATACTCATATTTAAGTCCAATACTCAGGTTTAAGTGCAATACTCATATTTAGAGCAGGTCTTGAACATCATATAACATTTTAGCATCATGCACCTTATGATTAAAAAGCTTTACCTCTCACCTTGTGTATATCATGCACCTTTGACATATCATGCACCCTTCTGTGTATGTGGGTATATGTGTGAATATGTGGATAGATGTATATGTGTTTGCATATGCAAGATATATGTATGTATAATGCGTCTATATGTGTACATATGTGTATGTAGGTATATATATATATATATATATATATATATATATAGCTTAGTGTATTTCCTTAGTTGTCTTTTGTGCACTTTATTTTTATAATTGCTGCTAAACAGAGAGCTGCTAAACTGATTTTCATTGTTCATGCAACAGTTAACAGATCTCTATATTTTAATAAGCAATTTAATATGAATTACTTGTGTTATGGTTCCTTCTTAAGGGTGTCTACACAGGATGTGATGAAGGACATGCGATTCCTGCTTTCAAATTTTTCTGAGTGAAACCGTGAGCAGTGAATAGCTAGTTCGCAACAGGAGGTGAAGATCCGCAAACAGTATCTAGTTAGTTCACTAATAAATAGTGTATATTATCGTTAGCTTAAATTATTTTAGCATATATTATTATAAATAGCTTAATATTATCATTAGTATTATAACACTGCAAGTATGTAAAATTTCTATCTGTGGTCATAAAACTTATGGCAATAATGAGCTGCTCCTCTGTATGGATGTTGGCGGAATCATTAAACTCACGTAATTTTAAGCTGTCACATGAATGTTCAACTCAGTTAAGCACCATATCCACCCACTTGTCGTTGCTTAAGAAAAATTTCACCTCTCACTGATCATTCTGCTGGCGTTAATGGAGTTTGCATGGCTGCTTGTCGCTATGCGTGTCCTGTGTGGACACAGCTTTTATAAATGGGCAGTGTATACATTCATATTAATGGCAAAACTAACAACATTGCAAAAGTAACATTATCTAAATGACCTTATTAAAAAACAAACAAACAAACACTTGTAAAAACAAAGAAAAATAAAGGCTAGTTTACATAAATAGATAATTTACATTCATTTTCTCTTAACATGTGACTATCCATGTGGCTCAGTGGCTAGTGTTGTTGCCTAATGTGAGAAGGTTTGTCCAGGATGTTTCTGTGTGGAGTTTGCATGTCTTCCTGCCTGTTTCCTCAGGGTGCTCCTGTTTCCTCCCACAATCCAAAGACATGCACATTAGGTCAACTGGCTACTCTTAATTGCTCCTGTGTGTGAATGTGAGTGTGAATGAATGCTTGTGTCGGTGTTATCTCTGCAATAGACTGGTGACACCTTGTATCCCGCCTCTCACCCAGAGTCAAGTGTGATTTAGGTTCAGCCAATCAACAATCAACATGTGATGTTCAAGGGCCTGTGGACCAAGTTAATGCTGCTGTGTTTTTGATTTTGTTTTTACCTCCACCATGGAGAATGTTTTTGCCATCATTAGTTTGTTTGTTTGTTATCAACTTCATGCAAAAATTTATGAATGGATTTAGATTATTTTCTGGAGAGGTGGAGAATGTTTCAAGTAAAACACCATGAGATTTTGAATCCAGGAATTTTTTAAAGGTTTCTTTTTAATATTGTGAGATTTTTGGGCAGCATGGTGGTGAAGTGATTAGCATGTATGCTTCACAGTAAGAAGGTCGTGGGTTCCAGTCCCTGGCATTCTGTGTGGAGTTTGCATGTTCTCCCCGTGCTTGCATGGGTTTCCTCCGGGTACTCAGGTTTCCTCTGCTCCAATTTGCCCCTAGGTGTAAGTGTAAGTGTGAATGGTTGTATGGGTGTTGCTCTGAAATGGACTGGCGAGCTGGTCAGGGTGTACCCTGACTTTGCTGAGATCACCTGCCGGTGATCCTAATAGGATTCTGCTGTTTGTCAAATGGGTGAGAGATGAGGACAATTTTTGGAAAGTGTGGTAACACAGCAGACCCAGTAAGGGTGGTGTGAACTTTCAGTTATTTTTTCAGCATGGGGGAGGTTTCTGCTCTTTAAGTGCTTCTTGTTGTTTCATGGTTGTTTACAATATTGTTTCATGTTTTTGCTTTGGTTTTTTCAGTTTCACTTTTGTTACGTTTTATGTTTTGTGTTGGCAAATTTATGGTTGGATTTTGATTTGTTAATGTGTTTATTCTGCCGCCAATATCAAACACATTACAAATAATAAATATCCTAGTGGGCGGCACGGTTGGTGCACTGGTAAGCATGTCCGCCTCACAGCAAAAAGGCCTGGGCTTGATTCCCAGACTCGGACGTTTCTCTGTGGAGTTTGCATGTTCTCCCTGTGCTTGTGTGGGTTTCCTCCGGGGACTCTGGTTTCCTCCCACAGTCCAAAAACATGCACAGTAGGCTGATTGCCTTTCCAAACTGTCCTTAGTTGTAATTGTAAGTGTGAATGGTTGTGTGTGTGTGTGTGTGTGTGTGTGTGTGTGTGTTTGTGTTGGCCCTGCGATGGTCTGCCGAGTTGTTCAGGGTGTACCCCACCTTCGCCTAGAGTCGGCTGAGATTGCAACCTTTCAGTCCCAAAGCTGCTTCTCTAAGCGTTAGGCTATGGCTGCCCCCGAATCAAGACTGAGTTAATGTTGTTGTGTTTTTGGTTTTGGTGCATGGTTTTTGTCTGACTATTCTATTTATGGCTTTGCTGTTGTGTCAGGATTGTGTCATGGTTTAGGATTTTGTTGTTGGTTTTGGGTTTGATACCTTTCCAAGTTTGCTGTTGGGATTTTGTTTTGTTTGTGTTACTTGCCCCGTATGTATTATGATACACACACACACTACAACTGACAAATATTATATCCAGGAGCAGATATTACATCATGAATGTACAACATACCAAAACCACAGCTGTTTAAACTTGACTTATACAGGTTCTTCAAAAAGCTTTCCCATGACTGCCTTATTTTGACCATTTATTTTAAAGATTTTGAACTCACAATGAAGAGAGCTATATAAATATACTGTAATATATAGCGTTTCCCAACTCTGACATAGTTTACCCCCTGTCCTGGATATTTTAATATTTTCTTTTCTCCCAAAACACCTGATAGATCTAATTGCCCTTCCTGAGTTGAAAAGGGTGTATTAAAGCAGGGAAAAAATTTAAATGTTCAGGACAGGGGGTCCTCCAGGACCTCTGGCCTAGACCAATAGTACTGCATATATAGGTCTCTTAATTTTGGGAAAAAAGTCACCAATAATGGCAGTGATTTCTCCTTTCAGTGTTTGCTCTTTTCATGTTTACCTCCAGAGCAGCTGACAGTTGGGACTGTTACATCACGCCTGTTGTTTGTTGGTTCAGTTTAAAAATACTATTACTGAAGAATGCTCTATAATGGGATGTTTTATTTCTCACACTCCCCCACGTTCGCCGATCTGTCCAATGTTTTTTTCCACACATACCACAATGCAACAGTAACAGAATGAGAAAGGAAAATACAAAAAGAAAAACAAAAAAACAAAAAAAACCCTTTTTATTAACTGTTTTAACTAATGCATTATTATCAATTTTTTAGTCTGTATAATATTTAAAGTTCAAACTTTCTTTTAAGTAGAGGTCAAGGTCTTAATTAAGTGGATCAGACCTCTCCAAACCCTACCATAATCCCCATACAGAACATTATCATTTAACTGTAGCATTTTCTTTTTCAAATTTCCATTTATATGTGAGTCTGGCTCCTTTGGCATCTTCATGTAGAGGTTTGTTTAAAATAAAAAGAACTGTGATACTTTAGTTCGGAAGTAGTGTTGACATGTTCTATTCTGGATTGACTCCATTATTAATTACTACATTATTAGTACTACTACAGTAAAGCATTTAGAGTATCCAGGGAAATCATTTCAAATTAACTAATAACCTGCTAAAGCAGCACTCACAGAGTGCAGGGTACGTCCACCAGACATTAATGGATTATTAGAACTTGGAAAAGTTATAATGAAATGTCTCCCCCTAGTCAGCAGAGAAATTTTGCCACATGTTAAAATTATGGGTTTTGTTTGTTTTGTTTGTTTGTTTGTTTGTTTTAACAGGATTTCAAGCGCAGATCACCTATTTTGATGAAAATCAGATCAGTAGTTTTTGCGTAATCCTGCTAACAGAAAAAAAAGCTTTTAATAAATGCTTGTTAAAATTCAGATTGTGATCCGGATCTGCTCCAAAATGTTATTGTTTCCATAGTTTGGTGGAAATTGGTTCAGTATTTTTTTTGTGTAATCCTGCTGAAAGACAAACAAACAGATGCTACATAATCTCCCCTGCCAAGCAGAAGAGGTAATTAGTCTCAGAAGGTTGTTTTTCTGACCACTGTCAAGAAATTGCCTTTTTACCAGCTAGGAATCAACGTAAAATCAAATTACACCGTTGTAAATGCCCATCTTCTGGCCCTTTATTATTCAGTGATTGCAATTTTCCTAACAAACACTACCTCTGATTCTTGTTCAGGGAGAAATTCTGTTATAGTAATTAAGGAACATCTTGACATTTATGTTTATGATGTTATGTGGGTTCATGTTTAGCACTGACCTTTCATGTCTTTACTTGGCCTTCTGTGCGGATGGCTTTTGTTATGCTGTTGACTAGCAACACTAATGCCATTTTACAATGCTGCCCATGCTGAGAGCCACACTCTTGGCTCAGCTTGCATGCGTGAACGCAGCGATATTAGGCTATTCAGAACAAAATGAATCAGATGCTTTAAATAGCTGGGATTTGCATGTATCATGTTGATAAATGCAGCTTCCCCACTGAATTCTGTTTCGGTCAATACTTGCGTAATAGAATTCATATTGTTGTGTGTTGCGATTTCCAGCCCAACAATCACGGCTTTCTCATTATCCACTTTTCTTTTAGTTCAAGTCATGTTTTAGCTCCTACTACACATTGGGGATTTCATTCTTTTTGTAACTGCTTTATCCTTTATTTGGTCGTAGGGAGGCTGGAGCCCATTCCAGCCGACTCTGGGTGAAGACAGGGTACACCCTGAACAGCTTATCAGATCATCTAAGGTCCAACACATACAACCATTCACACTCACATTCACTCCTAGAGGTAATTGAGAATATTCAATTAGCCTAATGTGCCTGTCTTTGGACTGTGGGAGGAAACCAGAGTATGTAGAGCAAACCCACACAAGCATGGGCAGAACATGCAAACTCCACAGAGAAACACACTTGCTAGGCATGTAAGTTGAACCCAGGACCTTCTTGCTGTGAGGCGGACGCACTAAGCGCAGTGTCGCCCCTATTGGATCTATGTTTATTACTTCTATATGCATCTTTATAATTAGTGTAAGTAAAATCCATGTGTCTGAGTTCTGTTTGTCTTTGCATTTTCTGTTCCCCCTTTTTTTTATTAGAGTTCATTCTCATTTATTGCTACCTGCCTGTTTTCTGACCCTATAGCCACAGAGTATAATTTTTGGATTGCCCTAAATAAAGAGCTTTACACACTTTTGTCTTGCTTATCCCTCCCACGTGTTACAACATGCCACCCGGTGCATGTTGTTATGAGCTGCTTCTGACTCACTGCTGCATCTTGCACTCTCAGTGTTATATCATCTAACAGCATGCCCAGATGGCCCTCTGCAGAATTCCCAGCATCCCTCTTTGCTTTTGTGAAGATGCAGGGCTGGGAAGAGATGGGGCAAGGATTATCTGGCCCCCATGCTATTATATCTCTTTTTCCATTCACTTTGCTCATCCTCTCCTGAATGCCCCTCTCTGGCCCAGTAGAAGAAGAATGCTTTTCTCTGGTTCTTTAAACAAATGCCAAGTGTGCTGAAAGGAAAGTGTACACTGCTATCCTTTGCTGCGGCATGACCCCACCGTGAGTCTAAACATTGCTTTCCGGTGTGTCAGACTTGATGGATGCATGGATTCAGGGCTGCTAGCCTGCACGATAGAAGCACTCACTTTATTCTGCCTCAAAGTGTTGAGCTGCCTAAACACCCCCACACACCTCACTTATATCAAGCTCAAAGTGGCACAGTGAATCAACATCAAGCTAACTTGACAGCCTTCTTTCAAGGAACTGTTGGAACAATAATAATCCATCCATCCATCAGCTATACTGGTTATCCTTTAGGGTCGCTGGTTATCCTTTAGGGTCGCTGGGGAAAGCTGGAGCCTTCTCAGCTGTCTTTTGGCAAGAGGCGGAGTACACCCTCAACAGGTCACCAGTCTACTGCAAATCTAACAAACATTCACACTCACATGTATGAGCAATTTAGAGAAGCTGACTTAATGTGCATATATCCACGAGGAAACTGGAGTACCCGGAAGAAACCCACGTAAGCACAGGGGATTACATGCAAACTCCACACAGAAAGCCCATTGCATGGCATGGGGTTCGAACCTAGAACCACTGCAGCATGGTGACATAGTGATTATCACGTTTGCCTCACAGCAGTTAGGTCCTGGGTTTCAGTCCCTGGCATGGCAAGGATGTTTTTGTGTGGAGTTTGCATATTCTGATCCTTCTTGCATGGGTTTCCTGTGGATACTCCGGTTTCCTCCCACAGTCCAAAGACATGCATGTTAGGCTAACTGGCTGTTCTAAATTGCCCGTAAGTATGAATGTGCATGTGAATGGTTGTGTGTGTTTTGGCCTTGTGATGGACTGGCGAGTTGTTTAGGGTGTACGCTGCCTTCATCCAGTGTGGGCTGAGATAGGCTTCAGCCTCCCTGTGACCCCAGATCTTGAGTCGATTTTCCGTAAAACAGTGCTCGATACGTCGAAGTAGAGCTAAATATATTGTATGTGGGAAAAAG
>JAQMYF010000023.1:23307599-23324379 GCA_030014195.1 Neosilurus mollespiculum | reverse complement strand
ATATACATACATATATATAGCGCTGCGATGGCCTGGCGAGCTGTCTAGGGTGTACTCTGCCCTCACCCAGAGTCGGCTGAGATGGGCGGCAGCCTCCCCGCGACCCTAATTAGGATTAAGCGCTTCAGAAAATTAATATATATATATAAAGGTTTTAAATCCCACAGTCATTAGTCCAGTTACTGGCGAAATCTGGTTATCATCTTTGTTTTTCTTCTAGATGTAATCAAATCTTAGGTTAGTGTCCATTATTTTTTCCATTATTAAAATTTATCAATAATAAACAGCCTAATGATACAATTTAACCAAATAATCTATAAATTGCTGTGAAAAGGGATAATTTTTTAATTAGTTTTTGTAGCTGGAGGACAGCACTACCATCCACCCTTTAACAAATTAAGACATGTGTGTGTCTCTTTCCTACAGCACTGGAAATAACACAGTTTGATAGCCAAAGGTTACACACAAGGATGGGAGCCTCAACTTTCAGAAACTAACAAGTCACAAGGGGGTGTTTATTTCCTGCATGGATGCAAGCTGCCCTAGAAATCCTGCTCTAAACGTTTGGCACTGGATCCACACCATGTGAAAGCAATGAATGGTTCAGGTCTAAAGATAACCGTGAGAGTAAAACGGCATGAAGGTTTCTGCACTCTCTTTCCATGAATCCTCTCTGATCCTCTTCTTTTGATCTTTGCACATTTCCTGAATAATGTATTCGGGTTCATTTATTTTTGATTGCCTTTATCTTTCCACCTGTTTTGTGCCCTCACATTCTATGTTTCTAAATCCTGCATATATGTCTTAACACCCTGGAAGACCATCTGAAATTTCATGGCATACTGAGAAGAAAGAAAAACCTTTCAGATAAGGGACAGACGTTCAAAAGAAATGCCCATAAAAGCTGACAGGAGGCCTTGAAAATAAAGTCTGTCTTGCAATCTCAGATTTATGACTTAATTGTCAATATGCTTCAGCGACCGAGAGCTCACCCGACTTCATCCATCTTTTGTAGTAGCCGACTCCGATGTCTGATGGAGGAGAGGAAAAAAGGGATGTTTTCAAAATAACATCCTTTGCTGGTATTCATCCTGAAGGATAAAAATATTGGCTTGTCTCTGAGAGGACCTGAAACCATCTGTCAGGTTAGAGCTAAATTAATTCAGGTGAGAACATTAAAGCCACGAAGGTAATCTAGATTATAATCAGAATTTATTGAATTGCACAATCCCTAGTGGTGGGAACTGGACACTATCTAAAAAAGTTTTCATTCTCTAATGTTGTTTTAGCAAATTTGAATGCAGTGTAGATTTATTTACCCTGAAATCATTTCACACTGGCTTTGGCTAATCTTTAAAGTGTTTACATAAGTCACAGTATAATTGAGGGCAAATAAAACTTAATGAAAGAGTTTTGGGCGATTTTAAACTGATCAGGAAATTACAAACAGGTTTCACCCTAGAATAAGATGATCACATTTCACTCATTCATATCCCAGGAATGCCTGAAGTGCATTTTCTGCATATTTAAATGTGTTGTAAAGCTGCAGACTAAAATTATACTATGATGTACTATGTGTGTGTGTGTGTGTGTGCGTCTGCGTGTTTTTTTTTTTTTGTTTTTTTTTTTTGTTGGGGGGGGGGGGGTGTAACTACTGGTTATCTTAAATTATGCTGAATTTAGAATTTGAAAGGTAGAAGCTGACGTACACTCAACTGCTTGGTATTTCTCTTGGTCATTCATTACATTACATTATTGTCATTTGGTCCAGAGTGACCTACATTTATTTCTTTATTTTTAATACAACTGAACCATTGGGGGTTACAGGCATTGCTCAAGGGCCCGACAGTGGCAGCTTGGTGGCACTGGGGCTTGAGTAACCTATAGCCTTAACCACTAAGCCACCACTTTATGAGCTTCAATCATTCATTCATTCTATTCTATCACTATATTCACCCATCCAAATAATTGAATTCAGGTGTTCCAATTACCTCAATGGCCACAGGTGTATAAATCTAAGCACCTGGGCATGCAGACTG
Source organism: Neosilurus mollespiculum (assembly GCA_030014195.1). NCBI lineage: Eukaryota > Metazoa > Chordata > Actinopteri > Siluriformes > Plotosidae > Neosilurus > Neosilurus mollespiculum. Next base: position 23,322,340 of record JAQMYF010000023.1, on the reverse strand, counting down.
CTTCTACAAACATTTATGAAAGAATGGGTCGTTTTCAGGAGCTCAGTGAATTCCAGCATGGTACCGTAATAAGATGCCACCTGTGCAACAAGTCCAGTCGTGAAATTTCCTCGCTACTAAATATTCCACAGAAAACTCTCAGTGGTATTATAACAAAGTGGAAGCGATTGGGAACGACAGCAACTCGGCCACGAAGTGGTAGGCCACGTAAAATGACACAACGGGGTCAGCGGATGCTTTCCGGTGTGTCAGACTTGATGGATGCGTGGATTCAGGGCTGCTAGCCTGCACGATAGAAGCACTCACTTTATTCTGCCTCAAAGTGTTGAGCTGCCTTGAGTGCACAGAGGTAGCCAACTTTCAGCAGAGTCAACTGCTACAGACCTCCAAACTTCATGTGGCCTTCAGATTAGCTCAGGAACAGTGCGTAGAGAGCTTCATGAAATGGGTTTCCATGATCGAGCAGCTGCATTCAAGCCATACATCACCAAGTGCAATGCAAAGCGTCGGCTGCAGTGGTGTAAAGCACGCCGCCACTGGACTCTAAAGTAGTGGAGACGCGTTCTCTGAAGTGATGAATCACGCTTCTCCACCTGGCAATCTGATGGACGAGTCTGGGTTTGGTGGTTGCCAGGGAACAGTACTTGTCTGACTGCATTGTGCCAAGTGTAAAGTTTGGTGGAGGGGGATTATAGTGTGGGGTTGTTTTTCAGGAGCTGGGCTTGGCCCCTTAGTTCCAGTGAAAGGATCTCTGAATGCTTCAGCAAACCAAGAGATTTTGGACAATTTCATGCTCCCAAATTTGTGGGAACAGTTTGGGAATGTCCCCTTCCTGTTCCAACATGACTGCACCCCAGTGCACAATGCAAGGTCTGTAAAGACATGGATGAGCAAGTTTGGTGTGGAATACTTTTAGCAATATAGTGTATCTTAGACGACTTTGGGCGAAGGCACCCTGAACAGTTTGCCAGTCCATCGCGCGCACACACACACACACACACACACACACACACACACACACACACACACACACACACGCACACAGCCAGTTAACCTAATAATGGGCATGTCTTTGGACTGTGGTCTGGAGAAAATCCACACAAGCACACGGACAACATGATAACTCCACGCAGAAATGCCCTCACCATGCTTGGGACTCAAACCCAGGACCTTCTTGCTGCAACTACCCTTGTTTTTAAATATATATACTTTTAGAGCTCCTGAGTGGCGCATCGACAAGGTGCGTATCTATCAACCCGCAGATCGCAAGTTCGAATCCAGGTTGATGCCACAGCCATCTGTGACCGGGAGTCCATAGGAGCTAATTGGCTGAGCTCTCATGGTAGGGAGGGATACACTCACTTCCCTGTCACTCACAGTGATCACCAGCCAATCATGGGCATCTGTGAGCTCATTCGTACGAGGGGGCGGATTGCGCTTTAGTGTGTTAGGCCACCCCCAAATATACAAGCGCAGCAGTTTGAAAAGAGGCGTGTAGTACCATTGCATATAACATGCACATGCTTACACCCCTCTCTGGGTGGTGGAGGTCATGTGACAGGGAAGGCAAAATTTGAAGGATGGGAATTGGATACAGCCAAATCAGGGGTATTGTTAAAGATCTATAAATACACAGTGGCAAATTATATCTTTCCATCCAGTGGTTCTCCAGTACCATGGATTATGGTGTTATGTTACATTAATGAAAATCATCTGTTGTCCCATGCCCTGGGCGAGCTATTCAGGTTGTACCTGGCCTAACCCAGTGTCGGCTGAGATAGGCTTCAGGCTCCATTTGACCCTAATAGGATTTAGTGGTTCTGGAAATGAGTGAGTAAAATGATCTTTTATCACATGCCAATATGTGTAATCCTAACAGTCCCTCGCCCATCCTTTCTGTTGCTACTCCGCTCATGGTGTTACCTTAACCTTATTTCGCTCCGATTGTTTCCTTATTTATTTTTATTTCCGTAATGAAATCGGATTGTGCAAGGGCCAAGGCTATTGATCTGCACTGCACTGATGAATGACCTGGTTTCTCCAATGTGCTGACGGATACACTAAAGCCTTTCCCTGAGCTCAGTCTTGGCCCAGCAAACATAGTGGGCCCACTGGCAGGGTTTTTCCTTGATTAACTAAAACTTCCTGAAAGCCAGTGAGAGCCAGTTCACTTGCCGCTGAGCTATGACCTGCTATCAGCCATTTACCAACCTGCATATACTCTTAAATTCCTAGAGGTGCCTCTGTACGTCTTCCTGTATGGCATGTTGTCTCCATTGCTCACCAAACTCGTCCATTGCTATAAAATGTGCTGGTGGCTGTGACATTCCTGGTAAGTCTGCCTTTGGTCACTTTATTTGTGGACACTGAGAAAGATTGATTTTGTTTTTCACCACGCTGTTTTTAAGGTGTATTTTTGTTTCCAATCAGCACATAAGGGCTGAATAATGCTATTTAATTTTCTTGATAAAGGAGCATTTATGAAAAAAACAAAAAACAAAAAAAAAAACATTACTTTTTTAGTGCTTATACAAATGCATTGGGTATCCAAAGTGCTTACCAACCCACAAACTGTAAAATAGACAACCCAGTCAATTTCTTTTGAGCTGCCCTGATCAGTGAACATGCCAGTTAAAAATGATGCCACCCCCATATAAGTATCTTCACCCTTGGCGTAAAAACTACCATTGTGAAGGTGCCTCATTTTGTCCTGCAAGCCCCAGATCCATTAGCATCATGTTGAAATGAACTGATCACAGGACCTGCACACTCAGAAAGCAGAAGAACTGAGGTCATTCATTCATTTTCCAAACGCTTTATCCTTTATTAGGGTCACGGGGAGGCTGGAGCCTATCTCAGCCAACTTTGGGCAAAGGCGGGGTACAACGCTGAATAGCTTGACAAACCATCGCAGGACAACACGCACCCAACCATTTACACTCACATGCAGACCTTGGGGCAATTTGGAACAGCCTAATATGCATGGACTGGCAGAAACCCATGCAAACATGAGGAGAACATGCAAACTCTACACAGAAATGCCCAAGTCCGGAACTTGAACCCAGGGCCTTCTTGCTGTGAAGCAGAAGTGCTAACCACAACACAACTGTGCACAACCATTCACACTCACACTTAGTGGCAATTTGGAACAGCCAGTTAGCCTAATGGGCATGTCTTTGGACTATAGGAGGAAGGCCACGTAAGCATGGGGAAAACATGCAACCTCCACACTGAAATGCCCTCGTCGAGTCCGGGATTGGAACCCATGACCTGCAGACATGCCAACCATTACACCACCGTGCGGCCACTGTTCCATTTTTATTTCACAAAATTTCTTTGTTGTGTCTGTTTTACCCCTTTCTGTTTCCACCAGCCACAACTGCACATTTAGCTTAACAAAGTACTCAGAACTTTCCTTCTGCTGCCTTTGCCATATGATGGTTACGACATCTAAGGGCCTCCCGTCTCCTTTTTCTTCTCGGGTCATGAGTCAGGTCTCATAACCTATTATTACATTTTTTCAGTGAAGAACTATTGGGATTTGCTCATTAGGAGTTTGCTTCAGACTGACCGAGTGTGTAATGATGTCTGTGCCTGCTAGCTGCTGTGCCTGCTAGAATTCAAAGCAGTGTACGAGAGTTGTAGGACAAAAGTACAAGAACGTTTGTCAAGAAAATCAATTAAATATCCATTTTGATTTTCAAAGGAAATAACGCATAACGGACATGACACACTCAAAATTAATGAGAATATAAGACAAGTTGACATGGCAATTCAGTCCCTTATAAAGGAAACATATTATATCCTTTTCCCACAAGTTGACACAGTTCCCTAAGGTCTTAATGAAAACCCTGTGATATGCTTTGATCAAAATTCCACAAGGATAAAGCACCACAGCACCCAACTTACTCTGTCACAACAGCCCTGTGCAGAATAGCTGATTCGAATGCCGGTTATTTGAAGTAATAATATTTTAAAACCCCTCTTCTGCCGGGTGTGCCACCACAAGTATGGCTTGAAGATACCATGACAACTACTGAGCCTTAAGATAATGTTAATTTTGCATAAATTCAGGTAACAAACAGATCCCGCAGCAAGTAACGCCTATAACTTTCTAGAAAATTAGCATAATTACTTCAGCCGTTGTCATTATCTATCATAATCTATTTTAAACGGCACATTTCCCTCATCTGCACTTTTCCCACAGACCTTTTCTTATAAACAAAGTTGGTAAAAGAATAGTGGTTGTCACACATGAACATTTTTAGCAGACTATACTCGGGATGTTACCATCAAAAATTAACTAAATGAACTCAGCCCAGCTCTGGGCGGTGGTGGCATAGTGGCTAGCACATCTACCTCACAGCAAGAAGGTCCTGGGTTCATGAAGTTTGCATGTTCTCCTGGTGCTTGCATGGGTTTCCTCCGGTTTCCCCCCACAGTCCAAAGACATGCACATTAGGCTGTCTGTTCCAAATTGCCAATAGGTGAAAGTATGAATGGTTATGTGTATGTCGGCCCTGTGATGGACTTGCGAGCTGTTCAGGATGTACTCCACCTTTGTACAGGGCTGGCTGCGATAGGCTCCAGCCTCCCCATGACCATAGTAGGATTGAGTGGCTTAGTGATGCCCCTCACACCTAGGGGCAATTTGGAGCATCCAATTAGCCTCATGTGCATGTCTTTGGACTGTGGGTGGGTACCCAGAGGCAACGTTCCCAAGCTCAGGAACAACATGCAAACTCCACAAAAAAACACCCTGCCGAGCCAGGGACTTGAGGCCAGGATCTTCTTGATGTGAGGCAAACATGCTATCTGCTATGCCACCTTGCCACCCACTGTAGGTTAAGGGAAATGTGAAATTTTTCTATTCTTTGTCAGTCATCCATTAAGTGACAGCACTAAATTTTTAACGATGTCCATATCTGTGATCTCGGGGACTTTTCATATTTGAAGTGTAGCATTGGCCAATTCAATTAACTTCTTAGCATCCAAATCTGTTATTATTGCTGATGTCATGGAATATGGATCTGTTGTAGCTAGGTTTGTATTCCTCCACTTTTCAGTATACATGGACTCGTACTTGAAAAATGAACTGTGCGCTCGCAATGCTCGCAGCACACCTTCTTTTGTTTAACATCCAAAGTAGCTGCTGCACAGTTTCTGGATTTAACTCAGTCATGTGATTGCATAGACTCTATTGATTTACGCACTCATTTGCTCTGCCGCTTAATGCTACTAATAGGGAGGCTGGTGCCTATCTCAGCCGACACTGGGCATCCTGAAAAGCTTGACAGACCATCGCAGGACCACACCCACAACCATTCACACTCACACGCACACCTAGGGGAAATTTGGAACAGCCTAATGTGTACGTCATTGGACTGTGGTGGAAACCCTTGCAGGCATGGGGAGACCATGCAAACTCTACACACTTGAACCCAGACCCTTCTTGCTGTGAAGCCGATGTGCTAACCACTACACCACCATGCTGTCCATTATTAATTTTGTTAAATTAAATTGTTGTTGGGGCACTGTTTGTGGTGTGGATCGTGGACCTTTTTGTATAGTGTTTGCTAGTTCTCTCTGTGCTTGTGTGAGTTTCCTCCCACAGTCCAAAAGCATGCACATTAGCCCAACTGGCTACTACTGCCTATTGGTATTTATGTAAGTGTGAATGGCTGTTAGTGTCTGTGTTAGCCGTGCAATAGACTGGCAATCTGTTCAAGTGCACCCTACGTCTCACCCAGAATCAGCTGAGATTAGCTCCAGGTTCTCCCACACTATAGGTAGTGGATGGATGAATTGTTAAAGGTTTGCTGTTCCTGGGTTTTTCCAATCTGCAAAATTATTGTTAAGCAGGAAGCTTTGTTGTCAAAACAGGACATGCAAAAGTGATACATCATCAGGCTTATGTAACATAGACAACTTTGGGACAAAATAAGACAAGTTTTCTTTCAGCCAGTACCAGTTTTTGCTTCTTCAATCCTTCATGAAAGAGATTAAATGAAAATAAGAATGTTCACAGTATGACCATTGAAAAAGGGCAAATCAGCCCAATTCCCATCTTTGCCCTCTTCATACCATATACACTCAGAGGCACTGCAATTCTTTGTAACTGTGTAATGGGATGATGAACACTGCGGGAATAATCACAGCATGGAGTATGCCTCTTTGCCGCCACTGGGTGTCCATGAAGTCTGGACAGCTACCACCACTATTAAACTTTTAATTAGCAGTAGTTGAAACAGCTCTCAGCCCTCACTAACAACAGGATCTTTGAGATCCCCAGTGACACTTAGACAAAATGAAAAAGCTTAGCAAGATCGAACGGGTTTCTTCTCCATTACTCATTTGTCTCTTTCCTTAAGGGATATCTGCCCTATCATCTCGTCTTCCTTAAAGCAACGTTTACACTCTCTTTTAATTCACACACTTTCATTTCATTAGAACACCACTTTTACTTCTAATTTCATTTGCTGTCTCCTCTTCTTTTCCCCCTAGCTTTAATCGGAAAAAGGGTCATTAGTACCACACATGCAGATCGTGGACCAAAGTTTGTAATAATTTGCAAATGACAATTTGCAGGAAAAGTAAGAAGTAAACATGGTTGGATGAGGACTAGGTTTTGAGGATGTACCCTGTCTTATGTGTTACTTCCAAGATACCGAAGTGATTTTCCGGGCCCACCATATGCAAATGATCTGTGTATACTTTACTGCACCAATAATGTAAGATTTTCCTCCAGTAGAAGTGTCCAGTATATTATAACACTATTATAATGTATATATATATATATATATATATATATATACACACACACTATAATAGTGTTATAATATTCTGGACACTATTATAGTGTGTGTATATATATATATATATATATATATATATATATATATATATATGTGTGTGTATATATAGTGTGTATAGTATGTATATATACTATTATTAAATAGCAAGCTTTTTATATGTGCTCAAAATTCAGTGAAGCCACAAGATATAAATAAATCGAAACCAGGAAAACATTAAGTGTGTACAGGATGTAAGCTCATTATTTAATAGTAACTATTAAACGAATACCAATGATTTTGTTCAATGTAATGGCTGAAATTAATTCTTTAGGTTAACAATACTGTTATTTATTATTCACCACAAATGACACTGGGTGGCACGGTGGCACAGTGGTTAGCACATCCGCCTCACAGCAAGAAGGCCTGGGTTTGATTCCCGGGCTCAGGCGTTTCTGTGTAGAGTTTGCATTTTCTCGCTGTGCTTGCGTAGGTTTTCTCTGTGTACTCCAGTTTCCTCCCACAGTCCACAGATATGCACAGTAGGTTCACTGGCTGTTCCAAATTACCCCTAGGTGTGAGTGAGTGAGTGAATGGTTGTGTGAGTGTTGGCCCTGCAATGGCCTGGCGAGCTGTCCACGGTGTACACCGCCCTCGCCCAGAGTCAGCTGAGATGGGCAGCAGCCTCCCCGTGACCCTAATTAGGCTAAATCGGATTAGAAAATGAACGACTGAATGACAAATGACATCAAACTGCTTTTGATTGTATTTCAAGTAAGTGCACAGCGGTGTAACACTTCCACCTCACAGCAAGAAGGTCTTGGGTTCAGGTCCCAGGCTCGGTGAGGGCGTTTTTCCTCTGATTAGTCTGGTTTCTTGAGTGTAAATGGCTTATTGAACATAGTGGAGGCACATTGCCTATAGGGGTGTGTGTGTGTGTGTGTGTTTGCCTTACAATGGTCTGCTGAGCTGTTTAGAATGTACCCAGTGTCGACTGAGATCGACTCCAGTGAGCAAGTGAGTGAGTCTATTTCCAATACCTACATTTTAGTGTCACATTTTGTGGTTAGATCAAATTGTCAGACAATGTTAAGTTCAAGGTCAGAACTGTATGTAAGTGAGGCACACCTATGCAACACATTCTCTTCCCTGTATGCCTGATGCCCAAATAACCAATGAACAGCACTAAAATCTGTAGATACGTATGATGTGTGCAAATTTGGTGAGTGCACAATGTAACCCTGAATACACCCTGTGCATCACTTTACCTAATCACCTATAAATCTTTCTTCCTATGAGGATGTTCTCTGGATTTGAACTACAGTTTTACTAAAGTAACCAGCGAACCTCCCCAGGCTAATTTTTATGATGGATTATTCTGTTTTAGCCTGGACTTTCCATTTTGTTGGCATACAGCTGCTGTCCATGACCAGTGTTTTTCTTCTTGCAAATCTCAAGCCACCACCTGAGCCTAAGAAAATGTCTTTCTTCACTTCCAATCTGAGCTCTGATGATGATGATCTTTGTCTCAGTGGCTCCTCTGAGACTGCTCAGGAGTGTGTCTGCACCTGTCACCACAAATAACTGAAACATAGCCATTAATCAGTCTGCTGTAGTAATGGGTAAGGGCTCTGGCCTCCCAGGACTGCTCTTTTGCACATAGATAGACAGGCAGGTAGACAGAGGTGTCTAGTGGCACTGTTAAGAATGAAGAGTTTACTGCTTGATTCCTACTTTTGCTCATTTCCCCATTTGTTTCCAATACTTTGTGGATTTGACATGACATTGACACTGAATTTAAACTCAGACCAATTATCAAGACAGATAGATGTGTGTCTAAAAGACAACGGGACCATTGCTGATAAGAAATCTGTCTGTTACTGCGATTTAATTTAAATCAAAAAGAATTTACATGGCCCTTGGATAACTGGCACTGAAATGACATCATAAACACATCACTTGCATATGCTGTCGTGAGTTTCCATCATAGCTGCCAAGCTGTTTGATTCTATGACCACTTATACTTCATGCTACTTTTAGGGATCATAATATCGCCATACATGAAAGCCATTTGACTCTTATTGTGTAGGTCCTACTTGTAGCACCAAAATGGTGTTTCCCATCAAGGCATGGAATCCACAAGAACTCTGAGGATTACTCCTTAGCTTACAACTTACAGAAGTATGTGCTGAGAACTACTTGGTCCCAGATATCACAGCACATCCTTTCATTTCTGTAAGTGGTAAGCTAAGACTTCCATGGTTTGGACTTGTTTATTCAGCATGTCCCACAGATGGAGAATTTGGAGGCCACTTTTCCTCACACCATTCTTAATAAGGTTTTTTGCTGTATTGCAGGGCATCCTCTCATACTGAAACAGGCTAATTTTCCTATGGAACACCATTGCAATAGTGTTTGGTCTGCAATAATGTTTAGGTAAATTGAATGTGGGTGGCATGGTGGTGTAGCAGTTAGCACGTCTGCCTCACAGCAAGAGGGTCCTGCCCATTTCTCGAAAAAGGATTGTTTTTTTTTTTTTTCTTTTTGCAATACTGTATTAATGACTAGCTGTATTCTAGGTTTAATTTAAAAGGACTGAAGAGGTACGAGCCTGGTGAGAGAAAAAATAAGGGTAAATAAATATTCATTCATTCATTTTCTGAACCACTTAATAATAATTAGGGTCGTGGGGAGGCTGGCGCCTATCTCGGCTGACTCTGGGCTCAGCTCGCCAGGCCATCGCAGGGCCTGTGGGTTGGAATAAAACATCTAATAAAAAGCATACTATGATATTTGTAGTACGCTGACTGAAATGATTTCATATAGACCTAAGCAAAGCCCGGATGTCATCACATATTACCGTTGCTATAATGAGTTCCCTACGAATGATCTATCTGGGTCATGTGTGATCTGTCTCCGAAACTGGTAAATCCTTTTTGTCATCTGTACTAACACTACTTGAGGAGTCATTCCGAATTAATTTCAGGTACTATTAGGGTAAATCATTCATATTGTGAATGGACAAAACACATTGGCTGATATCTGCTGAGCACAAGCGTGTTCTGCTGATGATGTAGCGTGGGTTACGCTGTTTCAGCCATTTTTTGTTGTGCCAATTTTAAGCAAAATGTTATTTAGAATATTTCTTGCGTTTAAAATCATTAAAAAAAAAAAAAAACAAAACATGAAAATGTTAATAACCACGGTCTAAAATGACACTGCACTTAAGAAAACACTTTTGGTGCATTTTCTGTGTTTGTGAAGCTTTAAGATGATTTTTTTTTTGTGTGTGAATTGTTACATCTTAACTAATCTTACAAAACATGAAAACACAAGATCACAATGCATTTAAATACAAACTCTGCTTAATAGAATTTAGCATAAACCAATTTAGATAAATATCTGAACTCTGAACTTTAATGGTAATAAACATCCTATAGGGCACTACAGAGGGTGAAGAAGTTATGCTTTACCCTACGTAGAGCGGAAAGCCATTTGAGATTTGTCACACTCTCTCAGTTATTAGATAGCTATGTCACCATGGAAATGGCAATAAATAAGGATGTTATTTAGTCTCTTCACATCAAAAGAGAAAGAAACCAGGTATACAATACTTGTATATATATAGGTAGACTTGCAATAATTATAAAGGACTATTACCAACATAGCAGCTGAAAGGACACACATTACAATAGTAATACTAATAATTAGTGAAGTCTATAAGAACACACTCTTTCTTACACGAGCATCCTTTCTGCTGAAATAATAAGGAGGTGGAGGTGTGTGTGTGTGTTTGGGTTTGGTGGAGCATAGTTGGTGGTTTGCACTTTCGTCTCACACGAGGAAGGTTCGGTTTAAGCCCTGTAGTCGGCAAGGGCATTTCCTTGTGGAGTTGGCATGTACTCCCTGTGCTTGTGTGGGTTTCCTCCAGCTGCTCTGGTTTCCTTCCACATCCCAGTGACATGCATATTAGGCCAACTGGCTATTCTGGATTGCCCCTAATGTGAGTGTAAAAATGTGAGTGTACAAATGTGTGTGTGTGTGTGTTTGCCCTGTAATGGACTTGTGCGCTGTTCAGGTTGTAGCCTGCCATTCACTCAGAGTCAGCTAAAGTAGGCTCCAGCCTCCCGTGACCCTAAACAGTATGTGGGATGGATAATGAATGAACGTACATAAAAGCATGGAAATTGCAGAGGGACAATTCCATCATAAATTGCTAAATCACTGGACTGGAAATGTTTGGCATATTTGGTTCATGCAAAGTTCTCAGTGGGATGGAGGAGAGTAATATTTTGTTTGGTTGGGAAACATAAGACATTGATATTTGTCTCTGTAATAAATTCTGTGAGTGCATTCTGAATTATACCAAATCTAAAACATACCATGTCACTGTTTCCAAGAATTATTTAGCTTACATGGCTTTGTTGGTTTTAGGTTTAATCCCCTGGGCTCGTTTCATATTCTGATAAAACATTTATTTTCAAATGAGTTTGTTTCAGCACATTATGAAACAGTGAGAATGGAGGAACAGTTAATTTAGCCTTGAGGGGCTAAGCATTCTTTGCAGTTAGTTGATAGGGGACTTTTTCATCATCCTATTAAGGCACACTATGGTACATTGTAAGTACAATAGAAGGGTTTTTTTTTTTTTTTTTTTTTTTAGAATAGCTTACGTTTCGTGCTGTTTAATTAAGCATGCAGAAAGTCCATGTTTTCCCAGCTATTAAAGCAAGATTGTTGATCTGAAATAATATTCATTACATTTGTTGAATCGGTTTAAGCAGTTATGATATTATCACATATCTACTTCTCACAGGAAATTGCCTTGATGATGGTTTTTGCAATTTTATTTTGCCTAAAACAACAAGGGAGTCTCAGTAACTTTCATAAGCATTAGTAACAATTGAGAGAGTTGGAGAAAGGGCTAAGCAATAACATTACTAAGTGGTGTGCTAAGTTCAACTTTATTTGGTATATGGGAAAAACAAAACCTTGATTATATGGCTCCAAGGTGCAGCGTCTCTTTTCACATTTCCTCATAGTGCATTTATCACAAGCTTATGAGGAACAGAGAAAATGAGTTTTCATTGTTTTTTGCATCTAAGAGGTACTGTATTTATGACAACGGGAGATTTACGGCAAGCATATTCCTGTTTGAAATAACATTGCATTATTTTTTCCTCTCCGTCCCTGAGTATCACTTCCAAGCATCTGCTTTATGCACAGCTTTAGTTGAAATATTTCTTTTTTTATGGGAAATAAAATGAGCTTACGCTAGCATAATTACAATATTCCTCCATCAATCTTGTTGCGTTCCACCACAGTGGCCTGTTAGATGATTCAGTAGGCTGCAGGAATACTTATAAGCGCATGTTCATCCACAACACAATACACACTCTGCCTGCCATACTGTGAATGAATACATGGCATTTTTGCTGCAGTAGTGATGACGCTACACACAGTCGCTCACTGACAGTTGCACTGTGCTTCGAAAACACCTTCCAATAAATCACTGTATCAAAACTATTCATTTCCTGTCTTTCTCAGAACTCTGTTATGAATGTGCCATATATACCAGAATCTGAAACTATTCCAGTAGTAACTGCGTTTCATCAGTAAAATGATTTATAGCTTCCTTTAACCACTGAATAAACATACAGCCTCTGTTTATTGGAGTAACGTGATAAGTAAGTAAACTAAATTCCGGTAAAAGGAACACTCACTCGCTCACTAACTCATTTCCCAAACAGCTCACTCCTATTAAGATGCCTATCTCAGCCAAAACTGGGCGATGGCGGGTTACACCCTGAAGAGCTCACCAAAACCCAGAGGAAAACCAAGCCAGCATAGGGCGAGCATGCAGACTGGCCAGAACTCAAACCCAGGACCTACTTGCTGTGCTCCGTGCTGCCTGTAAAAGGAACATACACCTACATAGAGTAGTGTTTTAGGAATCACGTATACTCCTGGAAGGGTTTTTTTTTTTTGTATTATTTTCATTTTTACCTGGAATTGTCTGGGAAGTCTTAGTGTTAACCAGGGAATTTATAAATAATAATGATCATGTCCTCCACCAGTAACCCATTTATATACCCATTTATAAGTCCAGAATTTATTTATTTATTAATTAATTATAATTTTTTATTTTTTGGTATTTGATTAACTGAAGTAAAGGCTTTGTCTAAACAAGGATTCGATGGTTTTCAATCTCAATCTTGCTTTCATTTGGACTCAATCTTGCTTTGGTTGTAACCTTGGGTTTACACTGGGGCACGATGTCCATGATCTCCATGATTTAAAAAGCTGTGGACTTCCACGATTCATGACCACACCTGCAGCACGATTGGGATATTAACCGTCACGATTCCTTCTCAAAAAATACCATAACACAACAGAGCCCATTCATAAAGATGTAACTTACTTCCAGTGCACTTGCTTCCTTTTGGAGTTATAATACGAACAAACTGCTTCACTTACTTCTTTTTTTCAAATTTCATTCTGCACTGCTGATTTTTATTTTCACACAAACACACTTTTAACAGGTGTAAACAGCTACCCAGAGTCCATTTATTGCAAAATCTCATTTTTGACCAAAAAGTCACTTCCTTCCTTTTGGCGTTGTAGGGCAGCACTGATGTCATACGTGATCATTTTAAAGAGATAATAGTACAAATTTACCACAGGTACACTTTAAAGGAGCTGCACTTCCTACAACATGAGCCTTGGACACCTATCAGCAGATATATCTACTGTGAGCTCCGCCTTTAGGCATTGTCTAAATCTATATTATCACATATTTCAATCACATCATTATATAGTACATACATTTGTAACTTGTGTAATTTTTGTATTGTGTAACAGGCCTGAAATGTAGGAATAAATGTATATTAAAAAGCTAAAAAGCCATCAATCAGATAAAGGATGAAATATCTCAGGTTAGTCCTGTTTGCACAAAGTAGAATTAAGATTAAATCATCAATTACTTTTTAATTGTTATTTTCCATTCCTACCTTTTTCTTATTCGGGGTTGTATTTATGAATGTCAAACTGTTCATGGAGGCTTGTCAGCTCTGAAAAAACAGCAATTAGGATTAGAGTTTAAACAATTTAGCTTTACTATAATTAGAATTAGAATTACAAATTTAGCCAGATGAGCAGAATGACCATATCCAAAAAAACATAGAACAAAAAAAAATGCTATTAACTGACTGAATACTGACGATATAGTTGATGCTAGGTAATAACTTTTAAGCAAGGTTCTGTTGACTGATCAGACTAACTAGACAAAAATGGAATTAGGCTCTGAAGGTGAATTCTCGGTGAGAGGAAAAGATGAGTCGAAGAGATAACATTCAGCCGCTCCTGTAACCTGTGTCGTACCGAGGTGTGTGTGTGTGTGTGTGTGTGTGTGTGATTTCTTCCCTATTTGTATGTGGATTGCATCCGGCTTTTGTTGCTTTCACAATGGCAACAGCTTTCACATCAACTTTGTAGCGTGATATTTGCACAGGTGGGCTGAATGTCAATAGCGGAGACCTACTGTGAAATGCCATTGATCTCCGACATTTTGTGGGTGGAAGTGTAGCAGTACTTGCCTTTAATTTTCATAGCGTGCAGAGGGCACGTAATTGAGGAGCAGCACATTAAAATTGGTATATGTGAAACAGATGGATGAGGGAAATGGGGAAAATGAATTGGCCTGAAGTTGAGGAGAGATTGAAAGGATGCAGCACATGGCTATAAATCAAGCACTCTTGTCAAAACAAAAGAGAGAGGAGCGTGTTGCAGTAAAAAACAGTGCTCAGCTCTAGTCATCTATCTACATGAGGATGAGGCTATTAGTCGCACGACAGAACTAGCAGACAACTGTGAACCTGTTCTCTCTCTCTCTCTCTCTCTCTCTCTCTCTCTCTCTCTCTGTCTCTCTCTCTCTCTCTCTCTCTCTCTCTC
>JAQMYF010000023.1:23225911-23241152 GCA_030014195.1 Neosilurus mollespiculum | reverse complement strand
TTTAAAATGAAGTCTGCAAATTCACATAGGAATTCGGAGTACGGCCCTGGGGGTCTGTAAATAATAATTAAAGGTATTAGCTGCGTGGGAATATTTTTTTCCGGAAACGTATGTTATGTTAGTATATAGAATTTCAAATGTATTAAATTTATGTCTAAATTTTTGTACAACACCTAGATTGTCTGTAGACTGTCTGAGGCAGATAATCTGAAGAGATCAGTAAGATTGCTGGTCAGGGAATCCGGATTGATGCCACAGCCATCCGTGACCGGGAGTCCATGGGAGCTAAATGGCCGAGCTCAAAACCTGCTAAGTCAAGTTTTGAAAAAAAAAAAAAAATAATAATAATAATAAAAGTTATTTCCCTTAACCTTTTTTTCAGGAACCTGTGCATGTCCAATTGATAGCTCCATCTTCAAAACCTGGTAACTTGTGTACTAAATTGTAGCAGAAGAACTGAAGCTCTGACATATAATTTTTACACCTATAAAAAAATATCTTTTTTCCTTAAAACTGACCAACTTGACGTAGCAGGTTTTGTAAGTGGACTCCTCATATTGTGAAATATACCATTACTGTGGTATAAGATTATTCATACTGTGATGGAAGATTTTTAAGTGAATGTGGAAAAATTCCATATAGAAACATGCACCACATCTGAAAATGTGTGAGACGTAATATGTGAAGTGCTTAACAAAGCATCTGTGTAAATTTCACAGGTGAATCATGGGGAGTCTGTGAATATTTTGTAAGCACTCTCTCTCTCTCTCTCTCTCTCTCTCTCTCTGTCTTTCGTGTGTGTGTGTGTGTGTGTGTGAGAGGGTGTGTGTATGTGTGTGTTTGGCACAGGGTCCTGGCACTGACACAAACACAGTCACACTTCTGTCTAACTCAGCTGTGGCGCTGTTAGTTAGTCAGTTCATCACACTCCGGTGCTGCTCTAATGTCTCTCACTTTATCTATTTCCTTTTTCACACTTTCACACTTGTCACCACTGTATCTGTTTTCCTTTATTTCCTTCACCACCTTCTGTGTACTTTTTTATTTACATATTTCTGTCTCCAAAACTCCAAAATTCCCTTACAGGTGCATTCTGCTTTTTCATATTTTCTATCCGTCTGTTTCTTTTCTTTTCTTTCTTTCTTTTTTTTTAATAATTTCACAGAACATGGAATCCACCTGGACTGCAGCTTGTCTGTTGAAAATTGATTTCAAATGTTCTTTTGGAAGGATGTGTGTGGCTGTGGGGAGCTTAAATATCAATGGAAGCAAAGAACCTGGGAGCCTGAAACTTCTGCATGATGGATGGATTTTTTTTTCCATTTTCTCTTTTTTTGTGCCCAAACTGAGTTGTGAAACAACAGAATTCAGGAGGATGCATCAGTCCCACAAGAGCAACATGAAAGATGCATTCCTCCTCTATCAGCATGTATCCACTTCCTGGAGTGAACATTTTCTGTTGCCCTGTTGGCTTTAATGGCATCTGACAGTGATTGTATGTGTCAGAGTTGTTTTTCACTTGTTCAGAGACATCTTTCGTTTTGGAATAGCTGTTTTGTTTCAGTTGGCAACAAAACCTTTTCCCTACTAAATTTACAGGAACTAAATAAGGGCTAATAAGCCATCATTCATCATTCATTCATTAATTATCTGAGCCACTTTATCTTAATTAAGGTCGCAGGGAGGCTGGCCCCATCTCAGGCGACTCTGGGCGAGGGCAGGGTTCACCCTGGACAGCTTACTAGGCCATTGCAGGGCTAACACTCATACAACCATTCACACTCACACTTACAGCTAGGTGCGATATGGAACCGCCAATCAGCCTACTGTGCATGTTTTTGGACTCTGAGAGGAAGCCGGAGTACCCGGAGGAAACTTGTAATCTTGCAGAACACGCAGAAACACCCAAGCCCGGGAATCAAACCCAGGCCTTCTTGCTCTGAGGCAGATGTGATAACTACTGCGCCTCCGTGACTCCGCTCTAATAAGCAAATAATAAGCATTTTATGCCAACTTTGATGTCTAATATGTTGTATCATTCTCTTTAACTTTTTGCCACTTTAAAGACCTTTAAAAATATCATTGTTTTTTTCTAATGGTAACGTGACAGGTTAAAGTTTACTTCATTGCTTTTTGGTAGCCTAACTGGTCTCATCCTGAACTTGCTACTTTAGGAACTTTTGCAGTTTTATATTTAGACTTATAAAACCCATATTCCTTGTACCAAAGTTGCTGTACTTCTATAATTATTGTTTATGATGTTAATGTCTGTGCAGCTGAAGATGGGTGTTGATTTCCAAGTTTGTAGTAGTGGAAAGTTAAGATGTTTAAGAGATAATATATTTGGATAAAATATTTACCCAGCATGTCCAGTGAGTGTTTCCCAGTGTTTCACGTGAGCTAAACTGATAGCGAGAGAGCAAGAAAAACTGTGAGAAAAAATTACTCATTTATAAATATCTTCTTAAGTTTTTTCATAAATTTGCTCTTAAGGAAGGTCTGCGTCAGATTCATGTTGTGTTCTCAAACCTCAGATTTGTTCACAGCTGTGTTCTTAGATTGATGATTCCTGGGGTCTTCATAAATTATAAGAATGCTTGCTCTAATTAACACTGGTGAATGCCCCCTAAATCCCCATTAAAAAGATGTAGGGGTGTCCGAGCACACAAATAAGCATGAAGACAAAAACAACAGTACAGCGAACCTGCAAAATATAAGTAAGCAATGGAATCTAACGGGAGGAGAATTGTAATTCCTCTGAAGTAGAAATTTTGCTACAGGACATAAATTTCAGAAGAACTATTATATTCAGTAGTGTGAATAGTGGAGAAATATAAAAGTGGTTTGACCTGAAATTAGGGGCCAAGAAAAAAATCGCCAAACACAAAAGTGAGATGCTGGCAACAGTGAATGCTGGCCTTTACTCACCTTTTCTGCTGTGTAAAGCAGTTTGCCACTGGCTGTATTTTTGATATAGTGTTTTAAACATATACTGTATTAAACGGAAATACTCTATCCAAACACATCCTGCGCGTATCTCCTAATGCAGCACATCATTGTAAGAACACAAGCCTGGAAAATGAGAGACCACATTTAACAGATGATTCTGGAAGTCTCAGGTGAGTTGGGCATTACTTGAGTGGTACTGTTAATGGTAGAGGTATAGGAATGGATCGGGAGAGTGTGTACAGTCTACCTTCTTAATGAGAAGATGTTTTTGTTTAGGGTAGGGGTTATTAATTATATTGTCTGGCCAGTAGATTTATACCCTCCAGGACTTTGCAGGAGGCCAGTGAGCTGAAGTTAGTTATTAGTAGAGTAGCAGTACATTTTCCCAACTTAAATGAAAGTTATTTTTACTCGTTAACAAATGTATACAAACATTTAGTTATTTTAAACATACAATTACATTTTCGGCATTTGGAGATGCCCTTATTGTTATGACGACTCCCGGACACGGGGAATATAACAAAACAGGCTTTATTAAATAAACAACTAAACACGGGCTCCGCGAGCCACAAAACACCGGACAACTCAAAAACGGCAAAATATTAAAGGAAACCTGCCACGAGGGGCGAACCAAAACAAATACACACGTAGAGAGATATAACAGAAAATTTGCAGCGAGGGGCGAACCAAAACTAACGCAACGCAGAGAATGTCCAGAGAGTCCGAGGGAACTTCAGGAGAAGTAGCACGGGTGGAGAACGCGGGAGTCTAGGAGAGTCAGCCACACAGTTAGGAGTAGCGGTGAAATGCAAGTATCTCCAGACAAGGCTCGACACCGGAATGTGTCTCGTAGGGGTTTATAAGGAGGAGACAATTAGCGCCGGTAATGAGGCACAGGTGAAGACAATCAGAACTCGGGAAGGTACGCTCGCGGAGTGTGAGAGTCAGGCAGAGAGTTCAACCTGGCCGTAACACTTTTCCAGAGCGACTTACAAAATTGCTTTAAAGTCACTATCAGTGAATACATTCTGATACTGCTTTACTGGAACACAGGCTCGGTATACCATCAGTCAAAACTGGTCAAGGTTGAGAATTTTTTTTTATTATTTTTTTAATAATTAAATATAAACATAGAGCTAATCTGAAAAAGGTAGTTTTTCAGCGATCATTTGAAGACACCCAGTGACTGGATGTACTGACATCTCTTTTTAAATCTAATGTGAGCAGCTACAGGAAGCCAGTGGAGAGAGCATAGCAGTAGAGTGGTGTGGGAGAACTTGGGAAGGTTGAAAACAAGCCATGCTGCTGCATTCTGTATCAGCTGCAGAGGTTGAATGGCACTCACAGTCAGACTTGCAAGCAGTGATTTGCAGTAGTCCAGGGACTAAACAAATATCTGAGTGGCCTTAGTGGAAAGAAATGGATAAATCCTTCTTATGCCGATTCAGTTATCTATGTTTTATGTACCCCTCTATGCTTTTGGATAGAAGCTCATGACAAAAAGTTTCTATTTACAGGATGGCATGGAGGAAAGTGGGTAATGTTCCAGGGTACCCAGTTCAAACCTGATTTAAGGTTACTTTCTATTCAGTTTCTCATATTTCTTACCTCACACCCAGTTGGAGAGGATTCACCTCCACCTGATGAAGTGGTCACTGAAGATGGACGAATGATGAATTAATGACTAGCATGTCCTTCATGATATACCCTGTAGCATTATAGAATCCATTTTTTTTCTTTAGCACCACTGCAGATGGTGCCACACTTCATGCTTATAATATAGCTAATAATGACTCATGGTTAACTAGCAAGTGTTTATCAGTGTTTAATCATATCAGAACACACACACACACACACACACACACACACACAATGGACAAAAAGAAGCTGATGGCAAATTAAATTTATTGAAAAATGCAAAAAATACTTGGAATATGTAAAATGAACAGCAGGCATAAAGAAACAGTAATAAAAAAGTACAAAATAAATCAACAATTAAACAAATGGCAAAAGGGAAACAACAACAACAACAACAATAATAATAATAAAAAATGCTGAGACACATGAAGTAAATTAAATTGTAAACTTTACCATATTCACAAAGGAGCGAAAAGAAGAATAATCTCATTTATTTCCACTCCATACCTATCAATTATTGATAGTGAATACCTGCTTCCCAGGTGATATCTCCAATGTGTGGCCCCCTCGTCCCAAAAACATACAATATTACAAAATTATTAACAAGAAAAAAGACAAAAAAGAAAAAGATAAATAAAAATAAATAACATAATAGAAAATAATTAACAAAGTAACCCAAACAGTAAGTAACAGAAAATAAACCTGATATGTTCAGTGACTTCAAAACACCCATTGATTACCAACCCTATATTCTTTCATGTAATGAAAATAAATTCATTCTTCATACTTGGTTTTAAACTGTTCGATGTTTGCACATTGCTTAAGTTCCACATTCATACAGTACTGTTCTATACTCAGATGACAGATATAAAAAAAAAATACATTGCTATGAATATTTTAACACTTAAAAATTTATTTTCCCCCAAAATTATACCCCCACTCTCTATCTCTGAATAGTGATTGAATATTTTCTAGTAGAAAATTATTGATAAAAGCTGGCATCACTCTAATATCAGTCCTATATCTCTAGGATGAACACCACTCATGTCTTTTTAAGAATTTACTAACAGTTTCTTTTATGAATATCTTACCCATCCTTAGATGTGTGGTTAAACTTTCTTGCTGATTTTGGGTTCTAAAAATTTTGTGTGAAACATAACTGGTGTCAGAGAAAGTAATTGGTTGCTTTAAATCTCATTCCTCATGTTGTTGAGCAGATTGCTTATGTACTGTTATATTTTTGGATAGCTACAAGGTAGCGGAGTCACTACTGTGGGTCAACAGGTGTCAAAAGCAGCACTACAGGGTCTTAGAGCACATCAGTTAGTTAATGTACACTTCAGAGCAGTTCTACATGTGTGGCCATGAAGTATATTTAGTATAACATGTTCTGTATATGGTATTGACTGATGCATAACAAATAAGCAAACTTAATGTAGTTTAATTTTTTTGGATGCATTGATACAATTCCAGCCAAATATCCAGTGGGTATATAAAAGAACAACAAAAACTTGTTGCTTTGTAGCCTGAAATGAACACACACACACACACACACACACACACACACACACACACACACACACACAAACCTCCAACTGTATTTACTTAGTGCAATTTATAACAGGGAAGTCAAATATGTAAGAGCAACAGATCATTGAGGAAAAAAGGCCTGAATCACTGAGATGGGTAAAGGATCAGCCCTTCTGTGTCAGTACTTTGAGAAACTACCTTTTGCTTTGATTATAACTAAGGGTCTGTTGGGGTTCCTCTTTACCAACTTTACACATCTAGACTATACAGTATTTACCCACTCCTTTTTATAGAACTATTGAAGCTTAATCAGATTGGATGGTGATGTTGGTGGACTGCAATCTTCAAGTCATTTCACAGATTTTCAGTATGATTTGATTCGGCTCTGACTCGGCCACAAAAGGACATTCACCTTTTTCTCCTTCAGCAACTTTTCTGGGTGATTCTGGGTGTTCTGGGTCATTGTCCTCAAAAATTTAATGCGAATTTACCCCATCCATTTTTTCTTCCATCTTGAGAAGTTCCCCAGTTCCTGTTGTAGAAAAACAAAAGGCAAAGAGCATTTTGGCAAAGCTCAATTAAGACTTGATATGAAGTATTGAGAGTCACAGTGGTCTAACCCACAAAAAATGAAAAAATGAGATAAGGTGATGTTTTGACAATTGTGAATCAGGTCTATGCATGCCCGAATTGTCCTTTCATCTTCCATCTGACCCTGAATCATATTATGAGCATTATCTCTGATATTTTTATATTGCAAAACCTTGTTTCTAATTTTTCTCAGAAACAGTTTTCTTTTGTAAGCTTTACAATGATACCAAGTTTATTGAAATATCTTGATAACTGACAAAGTTATAAACATATAAAGTTTGTTGGATTACATCAATCATTCTGAAGAAAAACAGAAAAATGCATTTAAAGTTGTGGGACTCTTCAAACAAAGTATTCCTTAAATGTCCTTAGGAACCAATGGGTTATCTTCCTTCTATTGACATAAAACCTGGAAGGTCATGTGATTACATCATTTCCCATAATTTCAAGAGAAAGGGAAGTAAAGGAGATGTCAGAATTTAAAATTAAAATAAATTTATTAAACCTCTATTATCTGTACCAGCTCACAGGGACAGAAGGTACAACATGAAGTAATGGTACTTCAGACAGGCATCACTTGAGACAGACACTTAACTGATAACTGTCCCTGAATAATATTACTGTCCTGTATTTGTCTCTAAGCTCTTTTCTACTTAGGTTTTGTGAAGATTTGATCCGTTTACATAAAAAAAAAAAATTAAACAGCACTTTAAGCCCTTGTAACAAACACTACTAAGACCACGATCACATAATACAGTCACAGTGATGACTAGCAAAGATAAGCCAATTCTGCTTAGTACTCAATCTATGGTGCTGTATGGAGGTCATGCACATCATCATGTACATGCACTACAGCATCACTATTAGGTCCAGTGTGATTTTGATTGATGCACCATAGCACAGTTTCCTCACCAAACAAAATTTCATCACTGTCAACATTTTCTGAATCTGAGAAAGGCACTGGGTCATCAGAACCAAGGTAATGGTTCACAAAATTGGTCCATTTCTGTTGACCAGCAAGTTGCAAGTTGCAAAGATCCAGTTGGCTAGTGAGTTCAATGCTCCTGCAACTTGACAGTGTTTCGACAGAGCCATTGTCCAACCGGACTACATGTTGGACTGTAATGGAATTTTTCTTATATGGTTTGTATTCTATGGTCTCACCCAAATGAGGATGGGTTTCCCTTTTGAGCCTGGTTCCTCTCAAGGTTTCTTCCTTGTGTCAACTGTGGGAGTTTTTCCTTGCCACTGTCGCCGCGGGCTTGCTCATTAGGGATGTGCAGGGGGTTGTAGAAAAATTCTTTGATTTCTTCTTAAATTAATTTTACTATGTTAAGCTGCTTTGTGACAAAAATTGTAAAATTGTAAAAAGCGCTATACAAATAAAACTGAATTGAATTAAAAACCTGAATTGTCCCAATCAGACATTGAATAAACCTCTACATACCATACAACTTTTTCACTAGTAGGTCCAAAATTTAGTTGTAAATGATGCAAAATTTCACACTCTTTCAAGAACGATTCTATAACCGACGCAAGTAAACTGGACGTGGCCATTACTGTTTATTACACACAATGAGTTCAATATATAGAAAGTGGAGATTCCCCGCATCAAGAGGTACCCAAATGATGGAGATAAGGCCAGTGAAAGCGTGATCAGATTGTGTTGTATTTTGGCAATTTTATGGATTTCCCTGGCCTTTTCTTCCAAGTTTAGAGGTAGAACCCTCTGCTAAATGGTTAGTTTCATTACTTTTCTTGGCTATTAAACTTCGGGAAATGATAGATTAATAGTCCATCTATCAAATCAGAGAAAAACAAAAAAAATCTATATTTCAGTGCATTACAGTGTATTTTGGCCTGTGTATCCTAAGTTGTACTTGCAACTTCCCTCTCATTTTACCAGATCAGGTCACATATGACCTTACTTGAATAGTAGCATTTTTTCTTGCAACCCTCCCAGAGAAGTCATGTTTGTAAAGCTTTTGAGATAATGTTGTTGCATGCACACACTGTCAAAAATTGGCAAAATCTTTGCCAAAAATTTTGATGTAATGCTTGAAAGATGCCATACGCCTCTTGGTAGACTCGCGAAAAGGTTTTCACCTCACTCTTTCATCCAGTTTGAAGGAACAGCCTCATTCAGTGAGAGTCTTAGTAGTACCAAAGTCTTAATAAAGACTTTGTATTTTTATGCATTAATGTTCTGACTTGTGCACAACTTTATTCCTGAGTTTTTGGCATTGCCTTGCAAGCCATAGTTTATTTGTTAGGTATGAGTTACAGTTCTAAGCAGTGGAATGCTATAAATTGCTGTTTATATGCTGAACTAATCAGAATGATTACAATTGATCACAGGTGCAAACCAGTTAGCTTGGTGTGCAGTAAAGATGATGATTAGTTACACCTTTATACCCATTGTATTAGCACAGAAATTTACTAGCAAGCATATTTTCTAAAATTACTTGAGATAAGCAGCCTCTGTCACTGTTTTTGGTTTGCTTTTTCTTTTCTTTTGGTTAGTTGTAAATTTTATAAGTACATGCATATCTGCTTGATCGATTGCTTAGTAAGACAGAAGATAATTTTTCTGGGAACTGTGAGAGCACAAAAGTGTAGCATATTTTTAAAACGAGCTTCTTGTGAGTATTAATAGTATATAACCAAGCTATTTATGTCCTTAACCTCAAATCCACATCCTTTGAACTTTTGGAAGGTTAAGGGAGGGCCTGTCATCTGAATTAATGGCATGGTGGCACAATCTGCAGCTGTTGTCTCATGCCAGTCTGGCTCTGTAAGCCTCATTAATTACATTAGCCCTGTCTGAACTGTTCCTCACTTACACCTCAACCTGTCCTTCTGTGCATGTGAGAGAGCCAAGCCATTTCAGTGTCTATTATTGAAGCTGAATGGAACTATTTGTTTCAAATGACCATAATTTTAATTAAGCAGGTTAATGTCATGGGAGTCACATAAAAAGGAGAATCAGTCAGTCATAGGTAAATCACATATCGGAATCTACAAGAAATCACTAGACTATGGAGGAATACAGGTGTGTAAATAGCAATAAAACATCTAAATAATTTGAGATTTAAACAGGAAATTAAAAATGGAATTATAAAATTAATTTATAAATAAAATAAGCAATTAATAAATAGTTCAATTTAAAAAGGAATATGCAAAAGCATACAAATGCACTCATGAATTTAAAAATAATTTTTAGAATCTAGTTGAAAATGCAATTAAAAAAAGGCAATAAATAACCCGATTTACAAATTTAATTAAGAATACAGATTTTAAAGTTTTCTTTAATATGGCAATTCAATTCCCTTTAGCATTTCCATTTCCCAGCCGCTCTTCCTATTATCTATACAATTTACTAAGTCATTTAGCCTTATTCAACAAGACACTGCAAACCACATTACAGAGTCATGGCCGCAGAAGAAGGTCCAGGTGCTGGTCTGGCCTGCCTGCTGTCCTGATTTGTTCCTAATAGAGAAAGAGTGGAACATTTTTAAATAAAAATGTCAAAAGTTAAGACCGATTTGCAGAAAGAATAGGGCAAAAACATGTGAAACTCTTCATCACTTCATTCCTTCTGTCCCAATTGTTGTGAGAAGGAAGCACAACAATACAAAGTGCTAAGTTACTGTCCCAACTTAATATATAAATATTATAAATGTATTGCAAGAATCCAATTTGAAATGTGTTTAATTTGTAAATAAATACATAAATAAAAAAATAAATAACATTAATGAGAAAATTAAATGCCACTGTATAGTTTTCAGTGTAATACAGGTTAAAGATTACTTACAAATCATTATTTAAAGTAGTTTTATTTAATTTCTAAATACCATACCAACAATTTTATTAGTCACTGAAAAAATTTTATTTTTTTCAAAATGTACCTTTTAAACTAATTTAGAACTCATTTTAAAAACAAAAGATGCCGGGGGAACTTGGAGGTTTGCATTTGAAGTCTTTATTTGTTCTTGTTGATTTGCTGAAGTACATCTTAATGTAGACACTGTACTTAAGAGAGTAAAATGTTTGCCTGTTAGACAGGGGGGAAAAAATGATCAATTTCTATGGGATGTACTGATTTTTGAATATGACTTCATTGAAAATCACAGTTAAAGCTTGTAATTCATTTCACCTCAGACACCCTGCTGACCTCTATGTTTATAGCCAAATCAACTTTTGTCAAAATATTAGTATGAAAAATATACTAATATTGACATACTGGAAAAAAATGCTAAGCTAAAGCTAACACATGTGTTACATTTTTTGAAATGGTAAAAATTTACATATAAACTAAAAAAAATAAATAAAGTACCGCACTTCAATATTTGGTTGGACCACCTTTAGCTTTGATTACCGTGCACAATTGCCATGGCATTGTTGCTTCAGTTGGCCAGGTCGAGGCTCAGCAACATTATATGTTCAGTAAAATGAAGTCAGCTAACGTACAAAATGTAAATGTACAAAATGAGCAGGTTATCAAATCAATGATCTTTTTCTTCCATGATGGTACAGATATAAAATTGTGGCTGAAATAGTGAAAGAAAGGGTGGTCCATGGAGCATGAATTTTCACCATTTTCACACATGAACTGGCATGTGCTGGAGAACACAGTGAGTTGTTCAAATCAACTCAGGATGTCAGTGAAAAAGGAACCTAACAATTGATGGAAATAAATGTTGTGATACTGCTTAAGTTTGTTTAGACAATGGCATAGTGATTACACATTTTAATCAATTCCAAAGGTGGTCCAACAAAATATTAGTGCCCACAAATTTTTTATTATTATTATTTTTTTTTGGCCAGGCAATGTATGTTTACAATACAAAAAACTTTTAAAAATTTGCTGTTCAAAATATGCATAAAAATATTTGGTATTATTAGAAAGCATAAGGTAGAGATAAAGTATACTACTGGCAGAAAAAAATGGTCGAGAATACTATACTTAAAACTATGATCTAAAAATATTTAGATATACTGTAAATTTGTCTTTGTTCTCTGCCTCTAATCAAAGCATGACAGTGTTGAATGCATGCCAGGTCACTATCAGTATGAAACTCCCACCTCAACTACTGGAGAGGACCTTTTCCCATTGACCTGCACACAAGACTAATGAGAGTCATTTCAAAGCTTCAGAGGCCACCCTCTCCAACCATCCCCTCTCCCCACATACCTCCACCCCTTACCGGGTAATTGGCTGAGATTTAAAGGATGGCACTCTTATGTTGTACCAGAACTCCCAGCCTCTTTTTTTCACTTTCAACCCTCATGTATGCATTGTTTAAAATTTTTAACAATCTTCTGCGCATTGTTAAGGCTGTGATTATACTGCAATTATGAGTATTGTGTTTGCCAAAACAAGTTTTGACTTCCAGCCTAGCTTATTCACCTGCACATCACAATTGTCCCAATAATCACTGCAAATTTGGTTTAGGTGAGCTGGGTTACTGTTTGCATAGAGTACACTGTGCTCTGTGTTTTCATGGATTTCCTCTATCTAATGAGTAATCCAGCCTGGTCCGATAAGCTACCAAGTTTACAAAACACAGCTAAATACTGGAAATAGTTTTTAAATTATTGCTACCAATGCAGTGCTGTAAACAAACATTTGTTAGCCAGTTTATTCAAGTAATTACAAAGCTAGAAGATCGGCTTGACTAATCAGCTTAGCGTTTTGAAAGTTGGGAACAGGTAATCTTAAACTTGATCTTCTATTGTTGTCTGATTTCCTCAAACTATTTTTTCCACAATGTTACACTAGCAGCAATAATTTAGAATCTATCCATATCAGCATTTGGTAGATGGTCAGCTGGTAGCTGGTTTTGCCAAGCTGGATTTTTCAGCATGGGTGGGACCTACACTAAATTATAGTGGATATAGTGGATATACTATAGTGGAGAAAGTCTGTCCAAATGTATGTCAGCATTATGTCCTAATATGGACTGGTGTCCCACCGGACATTATTCATTCATTTTCAAAGCCACTTAATCCACATTAGGGTCGGGGGGAGGCTAGTGCCCATCTCAGCTAACTCTGGGCGAAGGCAGTAAACCCTGAACAGCTCGCCAGGCCATCGCAGGGCAGTACACTTACAACCATTCACACTCACACCTAAGGGCAATTTGGAACAGCCAATTAGCCTACTGTACATGATTTTGGACTGTGGGAGGAAACCGGAGCACTTGGAGGAACACTGGCGAGCTGTCTAGGGTGTACCCTGCCCTCGCCCAGAGTCGGGCGAAAATAATAATAATAATTATTATTAATATTAGTAGTAGTAGTATTATACTTTCTATATTTAATATATTTACATTGTAAGTTTGTAAGTGCTTCAGCATATAATTGTGAGGTTCTTCAATTAAAAATAACATTGTAAAGCTTGGCAGGCTTCAAGGAAAAAAGTACTGGATAGGTATCTGAAGATTCCAAAATAGAAAAAGTAGCATGGAACCATTTTAGGGTTAAGTTAGTTGCAATGTAACTGTAAATGTAAATATTACATGTAAGTAACCCAACAAGCTCATTCATTATCACTGCACTTGTGTCTTAAGTCTTTACAAAATAAGAAAATTTAAAGATAACTTTAGAATCTTCTAAATGAGTTTACTTTGTCCAACAGGATGTTCAACACAGAGAATCCAGCAGTATTCCTGCATTGCTTTTGACAAATAGCTATATGGGAAGTAGACCTCAAACTGAAAACTTCACACACACAAAAAAAAAAAAAAAAAAAAAAAAAAAAAAACAGCCAGTAGTCGCCTAAAATAAGCTCCAGATCAGAATTTCAAATGACTCCCTGCTTGTTTGGAGATGACTTATGTCCACAGAACACTCCTATTTTCTCAGAAAATGTCTCATTTTCAGTGTGGCTATGTCTAAGTGTATTTTGTATGTGTGTTTCATAATCAGTTATTTACATTTACCCACCCACAAATGCTATGCTGCATTTTAGCAGCTCTGATTTATAGTTAACTTAAATTCAAAATATTGAATGCTGTGAACACCACAGGGCAATATCTATCTAGCTTAGATTGTCTGAGATGAAAGTGAAGACCCAGTGATGAACTTTGCATGGCGAGGAAGTTTTGCAAGATCTAACAGTGTCTGAGATTAAATGTGGTATAATGAGAGTACAAACACAAACTGCTAGGCTGTTTTAAAGGCAAAGGACATTTCTTTCTGTGGGGTCTGTGAGATGGAGATATCTGGGAAATGGCAGACAGTCCAGAAAGGCCATAATGGATAGAGGAGGGAATGTGGGCTTTCGGAAAAAGCTAAGCAAAATGTCCAATAGTTTGTACACAAAGTTGCACATGAAAATATTTGCCATCTCCTCATTTTTTCTCCATCCTTAAACAAAAATTAAATTCCAGACTTCATAAATGCACACATTGTATACATCTTCACAGTTTCTGAGTGTATATTTAGGTTCTAAGAAGACAACTTCATCCATCAGTAGCACATCAGGATAGATCACAAGGTTCAGAGACCAAAAGGATTAGGATCACTGGTATCTCAGAAGTAGCACGTGTACCTCAACAAAAGTAAACACACACACACACAGAGGTTGTTGTTAGCTATGCTCAAAATAATGTAATGGTTAAAGAAGAGTGATTATCAGTGCTGAATACTAAAGAGTACACCAGAAGGAAGACAGGCATGAGGGCGCCCTGTGATGTAAGGCAATCCACTACTACCACAGATGGGTCAAGGCATTCTGTCACAGTAAATAGGCACAATCTTGGAATCTGGATTGATGGGCCAGATGCCTGCACATCCAAAACCAGATTTTATGTTGCTTTAGGTTGTAGCAAGGAAGAATGTATTTAAGATGTTATAGATTTTATAATCATTGTTTTTGCTGGATTTATTTTATCCATGTGTCACAGGCTATATTTAACATCTTAAATGGGCCATGAACACGGTGATCAGTGGCATGCAACCTGTGAGAGCAGTGTGGTGGGCTGGACAGGAGAATTATTTCAGTCTCTTTGCAACTGCCTTGATGGAAAAGTGAGTGCAGTGGTTATCCAGTAGCAGTAAAACCTTCCTTTCAGGAGTGACTTATGTATGATTCAGAAGCAAAATAACTCTTACTCTTGCATCCATCCAGAGTCACTACCGCACCCAACACTACCTTGTGGTCCAATGTGCAGGAAATGGTCCTTGTACCATTTACATGTACCATTTACATAGTTTCACAGCACATGCAACTGACATCAGGACATCCCTCTCTCATTGCCATTGCACCAAAGCACACACTAACATGGTCACAGGTCTGGATGCATGTGCTTTCTTCTCTAAGAATACTTAGAGAGAATACTTTCTCTTGAAGTATTAATTTAAGGGTGTACATATTTCTACAAGAAGGTTATTGTAAAATTTTTCAGACACAACATTTATCAACATAACCTTTATAACATGATCCAAAAATCAAGCACAGAGGCACTTACTGAAGCACGGGGGGGGGGGGGGGGGGTATCGTCGCCAAACCCTAAAAACCAAACAAACA
>JAQMYF010000023.1:23187929-23202954 GCA_030014195.1 Neosilurus mollespiculum | reverse complement strand
TTTATTGTGACTTGGAATAAACATCAAAGTGCTTTTCCTCACCTGCTGTGTTGAGATTTTGATTTGATTGAGTATTTCTGAATAATTATAGTATAACAAAGAATAAGTTAAAACAACAACAGAGTAAAAGGAGGGACCTAGACATCCACCGGCGTATGTCCGCTCGGAGAGGGCTCTGAGTTCCGACACTAGCCAACTTTGTCGGCAGGTGGGGTGCACCCTGAACAGCTTCCTTGCTAATAGTGCTATGTAGCTTTTGGTGTCTGTTCCAGTGTTTTTAACAAACTCATTTTAAAACTTAACGTAAACTCCACTACATAAATTTGTTTTAGTATATACTAAAGAAAAACAAACTAAAACTATTCTATTAACCTGAGATCGAGATCTAATTGTTGCAGCTTGCAAATACAGATTATATCCAGGTTAGACGCACATAGGTTGCCTGCTGGGGTTTACTGAAAAGTATTTGTAATATAAAAAGTATAACTTTCCCCTATAAACTGGCTTTTATCCTTTTCCATAAAGCTACTTTATGGAAAGTAATTAATACGTGGAAAAGGGAAAATAGTTTAATGGTACACTGGGTCATTACTACACCTACTGCTGTCTGATATTTATGATATTCATGAGCCTGAAATGTATAGGACATTTTATATTTTATATTCTGTGCATGCTCATCTCACCAAAATTAAGTTCTTATGCCACTGCCAGCACAACAGAACATTCTTCTGAATTGATGTGGGTGTGATGTACATCAAGCACAGCAGACAGGTGTTGATTTTAACCCACATATAAGTACTGTGCAGTGTGAGCACATGCTGAATAAAGTGAATGCTCAATAAAAACAATCACTATGCTACAAATCCGCTGTAAATTGCAGGATAGTGTGAAATATAGAGCACTAATATACCAACTTTATGTGGGTCAGATGGAATGCAGCTGCCAGCTTGATTTGGGATTTCATATGTGTGTTTTGACGTGTGCTTTATAGCAGTCATGATTACAGTATGTCTACTGAATTCTTAAGACCAAGACTATTTAATAATTCATCTGGGGTATATGAAGCCAATCAACCACACTCTTTCGAATTGCCTAACATATTGCATCTCAGGGCACCATTACACACTAGGAGAAAAGTGCTATACACCCTTTTCTGCATACATGAGCTCACAGAATCTTGACAAGTGTCACTGTAATAGACAGGGAAAAGTGTAAGCCATCCCTCCCACACAGAGAGCATGGCTAATTTTGCTCCTTGTCTAATAATGATGGTGTGACATCATTAAATTTCAAACTTGTATAGTAATTATAACACTGCACACAATGCCTAATCAAGGCACCTACTCTATTCTGAATTTTTTATAGCTTATTATACACACGGCCTTCATATGAAATCTATTGTCTTTTATTTTTATAGTTATCATGATCTCGCTGCCTTTGCCACTCCTCAGACAGTCCGGGTTACCAGACTTCTGAGTGTGAGTTTACTTTCCACCTTCTCTTCACCTGCACTTATCTAGCTCTCCTGTTCTCTTTTTAGCCAAGTATCTGTTTTATTCCTCTCTGGATTTCATTGGGTGTTCTGTTTTTTAGTTATCTATTTAAGCCAGCCTCAAATCCCGAAATCTGCTTTGACCCAAAGATCCTGGTCTGTCCAGTGTCATGTTAACCCATGTGTCTCATATAATGTTTCATCACAACCATGCTAGGTTTGCACAATTGAACCTGAGGTTCTACAATTTATCAACTTCTGTTTTCTTATCTCATTATCTGCAGATCTGTCCGTCTTAGTTTTTGGTATAGACTGTTTGTTCTAGCGGTAGGCTGAGCAGAGTTTTCATTCATTCATTCATTTTTTAAGCCGCTCAATCCTAATCCTAATCTTAATTATCGTCACAGGGAGGCTGGCACCCATCTCAGCTGACTCTGGCCAAGGGCGGGGTAAAGCCTGGACAGCTTCTCAGGCCATCACTGGGCCAACACTCGCACAACTATTCACACTCACACCTAGGGGCAATTTAGAACAGCCAGTTAGCCTACTGTGCATGTTTTTTGACTGTGGGAGGAAACCACAGTACCCGGAGGAAACCCACACAAGCACGGGGAGGCATGCAAACTCCACAAAGAAACACCCAAGCTGGGAATCGAACCCAGGCCTCTTTCCACTATGTTTTAGTTTCCATTTATTTATTTATAAACAAATGCTACTGTCTTTGATACCCACATCTGCATTGTCTCCTACACCTGTCAACACGACAATAGTCAGTGGACTATATATACTATATGGACTATAGACAGTAGTCATCTTTTATTATTATTTTGCAGAAATTTTACATTTTATAGATACTACTTAGCACTGTTGCATCATAACAAGAAGGTTCTGGGTTCAAAGCTGCCAGCTCACTGGGCCTTTCTGTGTGGCAAGTTCTCATGGGTGTCCTCTGAGTGCTCCAGTTTTCTCCCGCAGCCTAAAGACATGCAGATTAAGTCAGCTGGCTACTCAAAATTACCCATGGGTGTGAATTGTTGTTTGATCTGGTATTAGCCCTACAATACATTGGTGACCTGTTCAGGGTGTACTCCACCTCTTCTACGAAGTCAGCTTGGATTGACTCTAGCTCACCTATGACCTTGATGATTAAGCCGGACAGAGACATGATCTACAGGTTGCTTTTGGTTTACATGTCTATCTATAATTTATCTTAGAGTTGTATGTCCTAATTTAAAAGGCTTTCAAACAAGCTTATCCTGGGAGGATGTATTAACAACCCACTGCAGGATCGGAGGACTGGAATTTTATTCTCAGATACCTGTTGGAGACACACACACACATACACACACACACACACACACACATACACAAAGAGAGAGAGAGAGAGAGAGAGAGAGAGAGAGTAACATAAATACTTTTTAGACTGCATTCCCACATGATCTCATGTATATTTTTTTGCTTTCTCTTCCACATGCATTATATTTTTCAAGTCATAATAAAGAGAGAAATTGTTTACAGTGTGAAGGAAAGGAAATGAGTAGACTCTGCTGCCATGGCGACTGAGCGCAGCAGTATCTAATGGCAACGGGTTGCTAGGGAGACTGTTTGCTATGGAGAGAAAGAGAAGGACGCAGCTCGAGAGAAAAGAAAGACGTGCTAATGGATTCTTCACTACAAAAGTCCCCCTTCTATTACTTCTACCTAAATAAATGCTAGTTGAAATGTGCAAAGAAGATTTTGCACTTAAGATCTAGATTGCAGACATTTGCCATTTTCTGCTTCAAGCTTTAAAATATATTTTGCAGTAGCTTCAGTACATAAGGAACAGCAAAGTAGAATTGTCCATTATAGAAAGGTGTTGTTATTTATAAAGACTTAGACAATTTCATGTTTTATACAGGCTATTGCATCCTCATATTTTCTGAAGTCTAGTGTGTTTTGCTGTATATATTCCATTTAACTCAGTTTTATATTTTCAGTCTCCAAGGATCATATCTCTGAAGTTGAAATTCTTTTTTATGTGAAGGCTGCTCTTTCTTATTTCATATACGTACCTGACTGCTGGAATGAAAGCTGTAACTCAGAAATTTCATCCTTTTATAATACACAGGCAGACAGCGTGCCACTCAGTTAAACTCCCTGAGCGGCTCTCTGCCTTTGGCTGTTGACATTCCCGATGGCTTTCCCACCCAGACTAATGTACTTGTGGCTAAGCCTTAAGATTCCATCAGTGAACAAATGTTATTTGAACTTCTACCATCTCATCCCCATCACTTTGCTGTTATACTTCATTCTGTTGCTGTTTTAGTGAATTGTTCTCTCCTTTTGTTATTGAGAACACTCCTTTTCATGACCATTGCCAATCAGTATTTAAATATGAACTTAAAAAAAAAAAAATAGGATGCATGCAGTGAATTGAAAGAAGAAACCTGAGGTAAAAACATGTGGTATTACAGGGTTCAATTATTTATTTATTTGATTGTTTAGGTATGTATGTGTGGATGGATAGAAAGATGGTGGTTAGCATGTCCACCTCACAACAAGAAGGTTTGTGGATTGAGTCCGGAAGTTCGCATGTTCTCCTTGCATGCTTGCATGAGTTTCCTCCAGGTACCTCGCACCAATTTCCTCCCACATGTCAAAGACATACACTTTAGGCATATTGGCTGTTCCAAATTGCCACTAGGTGTTAGTGAGCATGATGGTGGTGTGAGTATTTATCCTAAAATTGACTGGTGAGCTGTTCAGGGTGTACCATTCCTTCGCCCAGGGTTGGCTGAAAGATTTTGTCCCCAGTATACCAAATAGTCACTCTGTGTGCCTGGATATCATTTTAACCCTTTAAAATCAAAACCCACAAGCAATAAAGCATATATCAATATATCTAAGATGGGTTAAAAGGACACTCTTTCTGTTTTCAAATGTTGCCACTCTACTTGGGGTGCCTCTAGGCCCGTGGATGTCATCATAATTATCATACACAATAACCTAAAATAAGTTTGATCCATATCAAGTAATAAAAAAAACAAACAAACAAAAAAAACAAACCTAGTGTTTTGCCACTAAGGGCATGGTTATAACCATCATGACCAATAATTATAGCAATTCTGATCACTACTTTTTGCTTGGCAAGACATATAAATGTTGTTTATTAATTCACAATTTGAAAGCAACAACAAATCTGACATGAATCTGATGAAATGTGAGAAATAAACCGAGATGGGTAAAAAAGTCATTCACATGCCACAAAAATAGGCAATAGCACTTTACCAGTGTGTCACCCAGGGTAACATCATAACTATTATTAGCAAACTGTCAAGTATGAGCCATATCAAGTAATGCCTGTAAAAGTTATGATTTCTGTTTGTGTGGTGAGATATATGAATTAATTATCTTCCCATTTCAATGCTTACAAGATATTGAAAAACACCTCCCCTCTTAATTTAACATCATCATTATTTATAGTCATTTTTACATATTTTCTAACAAATCTAACATAAATTCAATGAACCATTGAAAATGAGTATGTTAAAATGTAACCTGAAATCTAAAAATGACAATGATAGTATTTATTTGTCTTGGAGAGATCCACATGCCTACCAAAGTTTATACATATATATGAAACTGTATTCCAAGAAATATTCTCTGTTGCATATGGTGGTGCTATGAAGTGATGCATATGGTGGTGCTATGAAGAGGCCAAGCCTTAATTCCTCAGCAACTGCTAAATTCAGAAATGAGTGTGCCAAATGTTATCAGTTTTTGGCCATGGGAGCATCCTTAACGTCTTGAAGACAGAAAAATCTTTACTGATCCAATACAGTCCTCTATACCTTACATTCTCAACCCCTAATGAGACAAATCAAAACTTTAATAAAATAAAATGTTACTGGCTCCACCACTAGTAAGTTGTCCTTGAAAGTTGGAGCTATGCCAATTCTGTTAGTTCATTCTGACAAATAACAAATTGTAAGTAAAAAAAAATCAAAATGTGCAAAAATTCTAAAGTTCAGGCAGTTCAGGCAATTAGCTGCTGCTATTTTGGGTTAGATCGATAGGGAAACTTATTCAATGTTTGAGGTGTGATGGGACATACAAGCTCTGTAAATTTTATATGTATATAGTTTTGTGGTATTTGTTTTATATGTACATAAGCATCTGGATATCATCATAAAACTGAATTGTAACAACCATAGCAAAACAATTCTTGATAGTGTTGGGCATTTTTAATCAGTTTAATGAATCAGTATTTTTAAACAATTCAATAAACTGAACTGGGTCCTCATTAGTTCACACTTTCTTGCTTCTTGTTGACTGTTATTAGCCCATTGTTTTCTGCATTTCATTGTTTTCCACCCAATTGTGTGCAGTTAACTGTAAGCAGAAAACGTTAATTAGAATAAGAACTATTAGAATAAATTAGACCAAAAGACCAGGTGAACCAGTACAAATGACTCACTAAAGGGTTCTTCAAAAGTTTGGATTTAGAGGAAGATGAAAGGAACACTTTCCAAACTCTCCTGTTACACTAAAAATATGTTTTTTTCTTTTTTTTTTTTTTTTAAATTTATAATCAGGTATTTTTACTTACATCTATGATAAATAGATAACTAAAATAGTTAGCATTAGCCTGTTTGAAAATGCTATTTGTAGTTTGTTTCAGTCAAATGAGAGTGCGAAATCACCTGAATGCATAAATTTTAAGAAGGCTCCGTCCTGGCAGCTCCTGCGATGGCACTGGTCCCAAATTGTAGCGACCTAGTCGTTCCTTTGGTCCCATCAGTGTCGTAGAGAGGGGGGACTTGCTGCATGGGCAACAACTTGTCCTCCATACCACACCACCCAGGCTTACATCCGACAACACCACACACCTCACCACACCTGGAGAGGACACTCCAGCTTCGCCTTGAGTGTCGAAATAACACGGAGAACGTCAGTTACCGGTTATAAGTCACTGCTCAATTGGCGTAGAGCATGGCGCCAGGGGTCGTTCTCGTTGGAGGGAGGAATTTTTTAATCAAACTGGACAGCTACCGCCCACCTCAAGCTGGGCAGCCCCCAGCCAATAAGGTGGTCTGCTTTCCTCATTGGGTGCATAAGGATTAGGAGAAATCCGACAGGCAGTTCGCAACCACCGCACCAGGCAACAAACCAAAGCATCAAGAGAGCCCAACTCTAAAACTGGGAAGCTGGAATGTACGGACAATGCTGACCGGCCTTTCTGACAACCTGCAGGATATCAGCGACTCAAGAAAAACTGCCGTCATCAATGATGAGCTCAAAAGGGTGAATGTGGACATCACCGCACTCCAGGAAACACGGCTACTTTCTACTGGCAAGGGAAGACCTCCAATGAGCCACTGATACACGGAGTGGGCTTTGCAGTGAGAAACACATTGCTGATACATTGCTGACAAAGCCAGGCAGAAACGGCTCAGAGCGACTTCTCACCCTCCGCCTGAACACCGCCATAGGCCCCGTCACCCTCAGTGTGTACGCCCCAACGCTGTCCTCGTCGCCCGATGCCAAGGACGAGTTCTACAAGAATCTCGAAGTCACCATCAGCAGTATCCCCAGCAAGGAACAGATGGTCCTAATGGGCGACTTCAATGCCAGAGTGGGTGCAGATCACATCTCTTGGCCCTCCTGCCTTGGACAGTTTGGTGTGGGCAGGATGAACGAGAACGGCCAACGACTGCTTGAGCTGTGTGCATACCACAACCTGTGTATCGCCAATTCCTTCTTCAAGACCAAGCCCCAGCACAAAGTCTCCTGGAGACACCCATGCTCAAAGCACTGGCACCAGCTGGACCTCGTCCTTGTCAGACGCTCTGCCATCAAAAATGTTCTTCACACACGCTCTTACCACAGCACGGACTGCGACACAGACCCGCAGCCCACAGGCTCTGCCACGGAGAGGTGGGAGACCCTACGGGACACCATACACCACACTGCCTTTGCCACCTTCGGGAAGAAGACTTCAAAATCCCACGACTCGTTTGAGGCCAAGGCTGCCGTAATAACTCCCGTCATTGCAGGAAAGCGTGATGCTCTCACAGACTACAAGCGTTCACCCAGCGAGCAGAACTTGCAGGTTCTAAGGGCCACCAGAAATAAAGTCCAACAGACTGCCAGGTGCTGCGCCAACAAGTACTGGACAGAGCTGAGTGAAGCCATCCAGACAGCAGCAAAAAGGGATGTACGACAACATCAAGAAGGCCCTGGGACCAGTACAGAACAAGATAGCCCCCATCAAATCCCCCACCAGGGATGTCATCACAGACAGAGGGCAGCAGATGGAGAGATGGGTGGAACACTACTTCGACCTGTACTCTGTGCAGAACACTGTCGCACCTGCAGCCCTCGATGCCATTGAATGCCTGCCCGTCATGGACGAACTCAACGCAGAGCCCAACGTGGAAGAGCTGAGCAAGGCCATTGACAGCTTGGCTTCTGGCAAAGCCCTGGGCAGTGACGGGATTTCCCCCGACCTGGTCAAGCACTGCAAGACCACCCTACTGCTCCCGCTGCACAATGTCCTCTGCCAGTGCTGGCAGGAAGGGGCCGTGGGGACATGAGGGACGCCAAGATCATCACCCTCCACAAGAACAAAGGGGAGCGCAGTGACTGTAACATCTACAGAGGCATCTCCCTACTCAGCATTGTAGGCAAAGTCTTCGCTCGGGTCATCCTTGCCCGCCTACAGAGACTCGCTGATCATGTCTACCCAGAGTCACAGTGTGGTTTCCGAGCCAAACGGTCAACAGTAGACATGGTCTTCTCCCTCCGCCAACTCCAGAAGAAATGCAGGGAACAGCAGATGCCCCTGTACGTCGCTTTCATAGATCTTACCAAGGCATTCGACCTCGTCAGCAGAGAAGGCCTCTTTAGGATCCTGCCAAAGATCGGCTGCCCACCAAGACTGCAGCGCATGATATGAAAGGCGTCGTACAATTCAACAGCAGCATCTCTGAGCCCTTCAGCATCTGCAGCGAAGTCAAGCAAGGCTGCGTCCTCGCCCCCACCCTCTTCGGGATCTTCTTCACACTGATGCTGAAGCACGCCTTCAGCACCTCAACAGAAGGCATCTACCTGCGTACTCGGTCAGATGGCAGGCTTTTCAACCTCGCCTATCTCAGAGCCAAGACCAAGGTTCGCGAAGTGTTCATCAGAGATATGCTGTTTGCCGATGACGCTGCTGATGGGTCGTTTCTTCCAGGCCTGCAAGGACTTCGGGCTGACATTCAGCCTCAAGAAAAGAAAAGGCTTGCATTCCATTCCTCGGACAGTTTGGTTTATTCCTTCTACTGTTTTGTTTGTTAAGTCTGTTTTGGAGATTTTTTATAACAATCACCTGAACTTTACCCCCCCCCAAAAAAAAAATAATAAATAAATAAATAAATAAATAGATAGATAGATAGATAGATAGATAGATAGATAGATAGATAGATAGATAGATAGATAAATGAATGAATGAATGAATGAATGAATGGATGGATGGATGGATGGATGGATGGATGGATGGATGAATGAATAAATAAATAAATAAAATTCACCGTTTCATGATAGACTGTCAGTTTGAAGAGAAGGGTGTGTTTAAAGTCTTCATCTGTCTTATTTTTGTTTTGACTATTTTTCTGTGCAGATAAAGACACAGAGATTCTCTTAAAACATATATAGGCACACAGACATCACAAACTCATTTAATTTACAATTTCTTGCTGGTCATAATAGGAAACCAGATGGGATTTTGCAGACAGACACAAAGCAGCTTTATTCTGACAGCTTATGCAATGCCAATTAATTGCTGAGATTTTCACCTCAGAAAATCTTTAAAACTAACTCCCGTGGTACTGCAGGCTCCCTAAAATGTTACATTGTAGTGCCATTTTTCCCCATGTGTATAACTTTTAAGCTTTATCCCACCACATAATTCAACTTGATAGCAAGAAACTAATACCAACAAGCAAAATAATGGGAACGTGTAGCAATATATTAATATCAAGGATATAATAAGGTGTGGGCCAATTTTTCCAGAATATCATCCTTCCTGTCACAATATTAAAATGTTACCATATAAATACGAGTGACTTGTGGCAGAATGTTTCACAATTCTCCAAGAAGCAAATTTTTGAGCGATAGAGTTTAGCATGTACTTTAAGCAGCATCCATACAGGAAGCTACGAGCAATAAGAGATTTGAGGAACATGCAAACTGCTTCGCTACACAAATGAATTGCGCTCATGGGCAATTCTCTGGTTCTGGTTTCCTGGGTAAACCTCCCTTATGTTTCTTGCTTCCAAAGTTCTAGAGTGAAACTGTGAGTAGTTCCTACAGAAATTGTAGATCCCCAAGCAGTATCTAGCTAGTATCTAGCTAGCTGATGATAATATAAGCTATAATAGCTTATATTATCATCAGCTTATAAAATTGTATCTTTCATTTGCTTAAATTATCATAATAAATTGTTTATCATTATCATTGTTATGATCACGCAGCAAGTATAACATGTAGACTTGTGCATAATGAAATGCGAAGAGTTAAAGATATAAATATATATTCAAAATCAGAATACTTTATTGATCCTTGAAATTGTGTGCAAATGAAAAAATAAAGATAAAGATAAAAGATCTATCCATATACAAGATCTATCCATATACATATATATTTATTTATTCGTTCGTTCATTCATTAGGGTTAAGGGGAGGCTGGCGCCCATCTCAGCCAACTCTGGCCGAGGGCAGCTTGCCAGGCCATTGCAGGGCAATAACACGCAGACGGCAAACCAGCCTACTCTTGACAAAAATCAGCAATCTTTCTTTTACATGCCTCTCACCACAGACAGTGAGAGACATGGCTGGCCTTTGATAACCCAGTTAGCTGCACTGGGGGAACAGCAGTGACAACCCAGTGACAGTGGGGGGTCCATCCCCACAATGTTAATGGCCTTGCAGATCAGTTTGTTCAGTCTATTGGTATCTCAGCCTCCTGCCCCAGCATGCAACAGCATAGTGGATACAAATGACTTATAGAACATCCTGAGCAGTGTCCAGAAGATGTTGAACAACCTTAGCCGCCTCAAAAAAAATAGAGACAGCTCTGGCCCTTCTTGTAAAGTGCAGTTGTGTTTTTAATTCAGTCCAGTTTATTGTCGATATGAATTCCAAAGTATTTGTAATCATCCATCATCTCCACATTGACTCCCTGGATGGAAACAGGGATTGCTAGTGTTTTGGATCTCCTAAAATCCACAATCAGGTCCTTGGTCTTTATCACATTAGGCTGCAGATGATTCTACTCACATCATGTGATGAAGGAGTCCACAGCAGCCCGATATTCCGTCTCCTCACCTCCACTGATACATCCAACTACAGCAGAGTCATCATAAAACTCCTGAAGATGGCAGGTCTCTGTGCAGTAGCTGAAGTCCATTGTGTAGAGGGTAAAGATGAAAGGGGAGATGATGGTCCCTTGTGGTGCTCCGGTGTTGCTGACCACCGTTTTACGACACGCAGTGCTCATACTGTGGTCTTCCAGTGAGGTAGTTCACAATCCAGGACACAAGAGAGGCCTCAACCTGCATCACTGTCATCTTTTCACCCAGTCAGAAAACATGACCCTTACAGTGCTTGCCAGCTGGTCCAGGTGGGTGCAGACACAGTTAAGCAGGTCCTTGGTCTTTGTCACATTAGGCTGCAGATGATTCTACTCACATCATGTGACAAAGGAGTCCACAGCAGCTCGATATTCCGTCTCCTCACCTCCACTGATACATCCAACTACAGCAGAGTCATCATAAAACTTCTGAAGATGGCAGGTCTCTGTGCAGTAGCTGAAGTCCATTGTGTAGAGGGTAAAGATGAAAGGGGAGATGATGGTCCCTTGTGGTGCTCCGGTGTTGCTGACCACCGTTTTACGACACGCAGTGCTGCAAGTGCACATACTGTGGTCTTCCAGTGAGGTAGTCCACAATCCAGGACACAAAAGAGGCCTCAACCTGCATCACTGTCATCTTTTCACCCAGTCAGAAAACATGACCCTTAAAGTGCTCACCAGTTGGTCCAGGTGGGTGCAGACACAGTTAAGCAGGTAGATAATGGTGTCCTCAACTCTGAGATGACACTGGTATGGTGGTCCAGATGTGGTCTAACCATGGGTCGGAGCTGATCCAGCATGAGTCTCTCAAGGGTCTTCATAACATGTGAGGTCAATGCCATGGGTCTGGAATGCTGGGGGCCTGGTGATGTGGTGTCTTTGGTACAGAAGCGGGGCATGATGTCTTCCACAGTACTGGAACCCTCTGAAGACTCAGCATCATCATGAAGATGTTATGTAAGACTCCACAGAGCTGGTTGGCACAGACTTTAAGAACCCGGGGGCTCACCCCATCCGGTCCTTCTGCCATGCCTGAGGGTCATTTCAGTTGTCTCTGAACCTGATATTAGGTCAAGCTGACAGGTGGGGGAGGGGTGTCAGGTATATCACAGGAGGCAGAGGTGCAATAAGGAGAGGGATGGAGAGAGAGAGGCTTGGCTTTTAGGGTTGCTCCTGATAAGTTTGAAGGGGACTGAACAGTAGCTGCAGTGTCGAATCTGTTAAAAAAAAACAAATTAAGCTTGTTGGCCCTGTCCTCACAGCCCTCAGCTCCATTGCTGTTGGATGGCCTGAAACCAATGATTGTCTTCATACCACTGCAAATTTCTGTCATGTTATTCTGCTTGAGTTTCCACTCCAGCTTCCTCCTGTAGTCATCTTTAGCCTCTCTGACCTTGTCATGGGAAATGTCGACCATTTTGGAAACATGGACCCAAGCATAGAATTTCCAATTAACCACCTTTGTAAAATTATTGTATGCAGAGCAATGATGAGCTGCTCTTCCATGTTGATGTAGGTGGAACCTTTAAACTTGTGTTCATTGTTTTCCTCTGGAAAATGTTTTGGGAACTCATTGTTTGGTAGCATCTTTCAATCAATGATAACTTTAAGCTCTGATTTGGTAATTGCTTGAATCGTGTTCATATTTGACCAAGAAATAATTATATGTAAATATGATGTTTAAGAAGAGGATGGTAGACACTTGATTTCATGGTTAATAAACCACTCAAATCATCAAACATAGGCAGCATTGGTGAGTAGTGACCCAAATAAAATGAAAATAAATAAATAAATAAATAAATTTAGGAAGTTGAGTGAACAGAATTCTTTAGTAAAATGACCATGAGTAAATTTCAAGTGTGTTATAACGTTAAGCAAGAACATATTTCAAAAATTACACCTCAAAATATTTTGAGCATAGTAATGGAAAGAGACAAATCTGAGATATATTTCATTTATTTCTGTTAATAATGATTAAAGTAAAGGGGTGTTGATTTCCGGTATTGTTTTTAGTAGAGGAAAGTTAAAATGTTTTATAGATAATAAAGTAAAGCTTAATTTAGCCGTGCTAGCAGATGACTGAAATAAAAAATGTGCATACTCCCCACTGTTGGCCATTTCTGTGTTTACCCGAGCATGTTCAATATGTGTCTCAGATTGTCACATGAAGCTAAACCAATAGTGATAGAGTGTAACAAACATCATCGTCTTATCGCAGTGTAGATACTAGTCCCTCTTCACTGGTCCCATAAACCATTTTGCTGCTAAAATTTTGAAACATTACCAAAAAAGCTCCACAATATACAGTTACAAAAACGTCCACAACATTACTACCTAGTCTACCACACCAGCATGTAATCACTCCTACACATTCTTAGTTTAGGTTTTCCTGATTGTGGGGGATGCATGAGTAACCTGATCAATGAGTGACACTAACCATGAAACATGATATTAATGTCAGTAACCTAAAAAGAAGAGAAAAATGGGGAAAAGACAGAGGCAATGTGATTAATGAAAAGCTTATCTTTTGCACAGTAGTTACTAGTACTGTGTTTATCTTTGTCTAATGTGCATGTCTTTGGGCTGTAGGGGGAAACCAGAGCACCCAGAGAGAACCCATATAAGCACTCCATACAGAAACGTTATCATCAGGAATTTTGCTTGGACCCAGGACCTTCTTGCTGTGTGGCATGAGTGCAAATCACTACAGCACTGCTCACCCCCTGTTCTTTTTTTAAATTTTTTTAAAGGTGGCGACCCTACTCCCCACTGCACTGTAATGCAGGCAAAACCATAAAACCATTTGGGAAAGAAGCAAACCCACTTCACTACCCTTCTTTTTCATTAGTTTATGTCAGTTCTCAGCATAATGTATTTCTATAGCAATTAGTGTGGAGTAAAAAACAGTAAACAGGGACACATATAACGTGAAGGGGCAGTCAGGAACATCATATTCTGATCAGTTTGCAAAATAATCAGATTTAGGCTGCAAAGGTCACACATAGCTAATTGATATGTGAGAACTGTGGATGGGACTACTGTGGCCATTCTGCTGAATTTTCTATATTTTAGTAATATTTT
Source organism: Neosilurus mollespiculum (assembly GCA_030014195.1). Taxonomy (NCBI): domain Eukaryota; kingdom Metazoa; phylum Chordata; class Actinopteri; order Siluriformes; family Plotosidae; genus Neosilurus; species Neosilurus mollespiculum. The sequence continues at coordinate 23,189,006 of JAQMYF010000023.1, read as the reverse complement.
TGGAAATGTAAAAAATTAAAAGGACCCAGGCATGCCATTTCCGGTTATTGCCCTTATAAAGGTTTTGTATGTAGTCATAACGCGCACTGCAATAATTAGCTGCTCTTCCATGTAAATTAAAACCCATATTCATTATTTTCTTATGGAAAATGTTTTGGGGAACTCAATGTTTGGTGCCATCTGCCACTCAGCAGTATCTTCAAGCTGCCCTCAGTTAGGTTTGCAAAGTTGCAAAGTGCACAAGCCTTCTGGAACAATGTCCTTTGGACAGACAATACTAAAGTGGAGATATTTGATAATAAAACACATTGCCATGTTTTGCTAAAACCAAACACAGCATATCAGAAAAAACACCTCATATCAACCATCAAGCAGGGTGAAGGGGTGATGACTGAAACTTGGTCACGCAACAGGACAATGATCTCAAGCACACCAGAAAGTCTACAGCAGAATGGCTGAAAAAGAAAAGAATCACGCAGATGCAATGGTCAAGTTAAACTTACGACTGCAGCCTAATTGAATTGCTGTGGCCTTAAAAAAATCTGTGCATAAACATATGCCTTCAAACATCAATGAAATTAAGTAAGGCTGTAAAAAAGAGCAGGACAAAATTCCTCCACAATAATTTTTATTAGAGGAGGAGCCTGAGCTGGTGCGTGAGGTTGAGAGATACCGACTAGATATATTTGGGCTCACCTCAACACATAACTTGGGCTCCGGAACCACCATTCTCGAGAGGGGCTGGGCCTTATTTTATTCTAGAGTTGATCATGGGGAGAGGCGGCGAGCAAGTGTGGGCATCCTTATAGCCCCCCGCCTCTGTACCCACATGTTGGGGTTCTCTCCGGTGGAAGAGAGGGTAGCCTCCCCCCGCCTTTAGGTAGGGGATGGGTCCTAACTGTTGTTTGTGTTTATGCACCAAATAACAGTTCAGAATACCCACCCTTTTTGGAGTCCTTACGGGGTGTGCTAGAGGGCGCTCCCCCTGGGGACTCTCTTGTCGTCCTGGGAGACTTCAACGCCCATGTGGGCAATGATAGTGTGACCTGGAAGGGTGTGATTGGTAGGTACGGCCTC
>JAQMYF010000023.1:23160131-23170312 GCA_030014195.1 Neosilurus mollespiculum | reverse complement strand
CAGGAGGATCAGGATCACCGACATCCAAGGCGTAGCATGTGTACCTCAGCAAAACACAGAGAGAGAGAGGAGGAGGGGGGGAGAAAGAGAGGTTGTTAGGTATTCTTATAACAGTGTAATGGTAAAATAGGAGATGTCATGTATGTGATTTAGCATGATTTATTTACGACGTATGGTATCAAGCGAGAGTTGTCAGGGACATAAAGTGTTGTGTGTGTCAGTAAGCGGTTGTATAAGCAGGTTGGAGTTGTTATATAAAACAGTGTTCAATAAAGAGATGTTTGCTTCATCTCAGGGCAATATCCATGGTCAAGTCATGTTCATGCCAAGCCTTGAAATTTATTTGATATTCTAGTTTTGACCCTGCCTGTTTACCTGCTGTCTGTTCCTGTCTCTGCCTCAGATAAATCTGTTTTCTGGTAGCCTGATCTTGCTTGCCTGACTTTGAACTTGAACTCTTGATTTGGATTTGTTTGCAGGGCTTCATTAAAGTTTTCATACATGGATGCTTGTCTCTCTGGTCACTTGCTCATGACATGGCTTACCAAAACTTATTTATTTATTTTTTAAATTTATTTTTTTTTTCCAGAATTTGCACACAAGGATGGAATAGCTATACCTTGCAAAAGTTCAATGTACTGCCATTCAACATGTGATGCCAATGGCTTCTACTCTTCTGTTGAAAAGAGGTGGGGCCAAAAAGTGCTTTGTCCCATTATTACCATTATTATTATGATAATTATTAGGATGTTGACATTTATGTAATTTTAAAAAGCCCTTTTTCGTTTAATATCATTGATTATTAATAGGCATATAATTGGTACTCATCAGCTTATTCACCTTCTCGAGAAGTCAACACAGGGTGGCACAGTTAGCACCTTCGCCTCACAGCAAGAAGGTCCTGGGTTCAAGTACCAGGCTCAGCCTTTTTTTGTGTGTAGTTTGCATGTTCTCCCTGTGCTTGAGGGGGTTTCTTCCAACAGTCCAAAGACATGCACATTAGGCTAATTTTGCAGTGATGGCTCAGTGGTTAAGGCTCTGTGTTACTCATCCGAAGGACGGAGGTTCCAGCCCCTGTACCATCAAGCTGCCACTGTTGTGCCTATAAGCAAGGCCCTTAACCCTCAATTGATCTGTTGTAAATGGTTGTGTGTGTTGGACCCACAATGTGTTGGAAAACTGTTCAGGGTGTACCTATCGCCCAGTGACGGCTAAGATCCGCCACCCTAGAGAATTCAGTGGTTCAGCAATTAAATAAGAGTATGAGAGTGAATCTACTGCTGTTAAGAACACAACTGCCAGAGAGCGGTGTATTTCATGTGGAACCCATATTTAGTTAGATAGTACGTGTTAAAGTAACATCCAAATTAATTCTCAGACTCAAGTTTTCCAACAAGAACATTGCCCAGAACATCACAATGCTTCCCATGGCTTGCCTTTTTCACATAGTCCATCCTTTTGCTGTATCATCCCCAAGAAATTGATGCACATGCACCCAGCTGTTCATATGATGTAAATTAAAATGTGATTTATCAGACCAGTCCTCCTTCTTCTATTGCTCCATCATCCAGTATTGATGCGCATGTGCCCACTGTAGGCACTTTCAGTGGTGGACAGAGGTCAAGCATGTGCACCCTGACTTGTCTGCACCTCAAACTTAGCCTCTGCAATGTCCAACATCTTCTGACATCTTTCTATCATGGCCTGCATTAAATTTTTCAACAATGTGTGCTCTTCTGTGGGATCAGAAGACACAGGCTAGCCTTTACTACCCACACATATCAGTGACCCCAAGGTCTGTGAATCTGTTCGTAGTTCATACTTTGTCCTTTCTTGAACCACCCTTGGTAGGTATTATAACCATTGCATACTTGTGGTTTTGGAGATGCTCTGACCTAGAAGTCTAGTAAAGTTACACAGCTCCTTATGCTTTCCCACTTTTCCTGCTTTTACAACAGTAATTTTGAGAACTGACTGTTTACCTGATGCCCCATATGACAGCCCCCTGACAGATGCCACTGAGATGATCACTGTTATACCCTTCATAGGAGGTGGCCTGGTGGAAAAGTGTTAGAAATTATAGATGGATCTATTGACTGTTAAATAAGGACAATTTTACTGCTATAATGAATAAAACGGCATTTGCAGTGTTGAGTAAACTTGTATTTTTTATTGTCTGGTATCAATTCAGAGCTGCGGAATATATTAACAATACGGATTCACAGCCATGGTACAGAGAGTACATTTACTGTATACACAAACAGAAAACAAATGACAGAGAACTTTACCTACATACGGTGAATTAATGTTATGTAGCTTAAATATTAGTAACTAAATAAATAATAATGACTGATAACAGCTACCAGAACCAATATTCATATATGCATTATTAAGATCCTTTTCATTTGACAGACAAAGTGCTCCTTCAAGGCTTTTTTTCCATAACCATTTATTTTTTCCATAGCCATTTATTTATTTTATGACTTTTTTTAATAAATAGTAGCAATCAATAAAATATAATTTGCATGCTGCAACACCCACATTGAAGTTTCCTGAAAAAAATGTAATACATTTACATAATTTGGCAAATTTTAATTTAGTTTTAAGTGAAATGCAATTCAGTCCAAGCACCAAGCTGAACAGCTGACTTGGCAGTCCTAGAGCATTATTTAATTCATTCATTCATTTTTTGAAACGCTTAATCCTAATTAGGGTCACGAGGCAAGAGCAGAGTACACCCTGGACAGCTCTACAGGCCATTGCAGGGCAGAAACACACTGACGGCTATGCAGCCTACTCTTGACAAAAATCAGCAATGGTTCTTTTACATGCCTCATAGGCCATAGACAGTGAGAGACAGGGCCAGCCTTTGGTAACCCAGTTAGCTGCAATGGTGGACAGTAGTGACAGCCCATTGATAGTGGGGCTTGAACCCCCGACCTTGGGATCAGTAATCCAGCACCCTACCACCAGGCCACCACTGCCCTAGCATTACTTAATTTTACAGTTAATAGTGCAAATTCACTGCCCTAAAAAAACCTACAAGTGAGGCAGAATGCAGTCCTAGCATATTGCTGAGGCTTGCAGGTTATCGGCCTTATTGACCCTGCTGAAGTTCAGTGAAGTACAGAATCTTAACCACAGAGCCACTACTGTTCATGTGAATTTGTTTCTACCAGTGCCACAGAGGAAGCATTGTCTCATGACCAGAGATTTTGATTGGGAAGGATAAAATAAGTGATCACATAGCTTTAAAGAAAATTAGGTGGAGAGGCTATGATGCTTGACTTATGCAAGAATTTTGGTAAGTAATCCATTATTAGACAGATGACAGTTAACATATACAGTCGCTCAGCATAAAGTCTAATGGCTCAGATATTTCAGCTAAAAAAAAAAATAATAATAATAAAGACATCACAACCCCCTACCCTAGCAAAAATCAAATCAAATAAAATAAATAAATAAATAAATACATACATACATACATACATACATACATACATAAACCCAGAAAAATAAATGAATAAATTGGCTATTTGAAAAAAGAGACATATTTTTCTTAGTTTTCTCACCACACATTTCTGATGTACAGACTGTTCACTGATCACCCTTGCCCTCTCCAAATCTTTGCAATATATGTTTTAACAAAATTAGTTTTGATTGTCACTGAAACAGTTTTTTCCCCTGTAATTAAATTCTTACTTGACCTTACAACTGCGCTGCAATATTGCAGATTTCATCTCTATGTCCATAAAGCTATCTGAGGTATTATTATTCATTCATTCATTCATTCATTCATTCATTCATTCATTTCCTGTACTGTTTAATCCTTAGGATTGAGAGGCTGGAGCTTATCTCAGCTGACTCTGGGTAAAGGCGGGATACACCCTGTACATTTTGCCAGTCCATTGCAGAGCAACACACACACACACACACCCACACACACACACACACACACACACACTCACACACTCACACACACACACACACACACACACACACACACACACACACACAAATCCACTTACACTCAGGGGCAAACAGCATGCAGAAACACCTGCGCTGAGTCCGGGACACGAATCCAAGACCTTCTTGCTGTGAGGTAAACATGCTAAGCACTACATCACCATGCTTCCATTGTTATTTTTTTATTTTTTTTGGATCATCTATACTGTGGGGTTCACCTGAGACAGGTTGACAAAATGGCACAGGGCTAACACAGACAAACAACCATTTGCACTTAGAGTCACATCTATGTGCAATTTAGGGTTTATTCATATATTTTTACATTTATTTTTATCCTTCCCTCTTCTTAGCAGGACATGAGGTCTTTAGTCAAATGGGTGGCAGACTGAGTTGATTGTGATGGTGTCTCTTCCCTCACTAATACCTTACCACAGTTCACTTTGGGTGTCCTTTGGATGTGTAGTGCATTCATATGTGCTGTGTAGCAGCAAGATCTTCCCTATGACTTTTTTTTTTCTCTTTCAGCTAATCCCCCTGCCACAGTAAGCTTCTGCTCTGTGCTGGTGAATTTGCTTTAGGTGAAGCTTGTCTAAATAGCTTGGTGAATTATATTATGTGGTCTCTATGTGCTAATGGAAAAAATATGAGACCACTTTTAATGAGGATTGGTTGAAAATGAGTCATGCATCAGTTGCAGGGGTTCAGTGGTTCTCAGAGGCATGAGTGAGTTACAATAGTCTATAGCTAAGATGACCCAAAACTTAAGTGTCTTGTGAGGAAAGAAAAGGATAAATACTTCTGATGTTAAAGAAGAGAAAGTTTAGCAATATTAGAGAAAGGCCAGGTAATTGTCTATTGATACCCGCATTTGTGTTTGGTGACCAAAGGAGAGATGAGTTGTCCAAGGATATCATAAGATCCTGGTGTGGGAATGAATCAGCTTGGATGAACAGCATTTCACTTTTTCTAGGTGCGTTTCTGTTCATGAGCTGTCATCCATGATGAGATGTCTGCCAGACATGCAGAGATCCAGATGAAAACATGAAAGCCTAAGTGATGAATAGAGAGAAAAAGTTGAGTGTCATCTGCATAACAGCAGTATGAGAAACCATGTGAGGATATGGCATCACCTATTATAGAGGGAGAAGAGAAAAGGACCAAGTACTGAGCCCTGAGAGACACCAGTGAAGGGTCTGCATGAAGTAGACTTATAAGACTTATAAAGACTTACTGTATAAGGATGGTTTGATATTGGTTTGGATCATAATTTGGTTGACTGCTGCTGAAATATCGAGGAAGACTGATGAAAGGTTGGTTGATCTAACAGCATATAGCTCCTCAGTGACAGTCTTAATAAGGATCCTGGAAATTGTTCTGTGAGAGATAGGGAGACAGTTGATTATAGACTTAATTGTAAATTGTAGAGATCCCATAGGTGGCATGGATGTTTTACATCATTAAATATTACTGTATGTGCTATGTTGTTTTTCAATAACTAAAATTTAAATTTATAATTACAGGCAAACTTCTGTGGTATAAGACAAATGAAACATTTTTAACATTACAGTTGCTTAGTGTATATAGTGTACATATGTACTGTGTGTGGGGAAGAACTACTTAGTATCATACAAGATTTTACTGAAGTGTTAGGTTGAACAGGTGTACGACATTCGAGTGTCACAGGACTATCATATCAACTTTTTTTTTCTTGCAACAATTGTATCAAGATTCAGAGAGAGAAAGACATCATCAGGCTGAGAAAGACAGGCAGGGTCAGAGAGACATCAGCAGGTTTAGGGAGACAGGCAGGCCCAGAGAAGACAGGTGGGCCCAGAGAGATATCGGCAGGTTCAGGGAGACAGGCAGGCACAGGGAGACAGGTGGGCCCAGAGAGATATCAGTGGGCACAAAGAAACATCAGTAGGCTTAAAGAGACAGATGGGCCCAGGGAGATATGTGACAAAGAGAGAAGTTAGTGGGTTCAAAGAGGACGGCAGCAAGAGCCACATGGATGTGATGAGCAGTATTCCAGCATCACAGGGAAAGCTAGACGATGTCAGAGCGTAGACGGCTGCAGATGAACAACACCAAGAGGTGATAAAGTACATCAAGAAAAGCTGGCCTGAACACACACACACACACACACACACACACACAAGATGGGCCCAGGGAGATATGTGTCAAAGAGAGAAGTTAGTGGGTTCAGAGAGACAGGCAGGACCAAAGAGACATTAGTGGGCTCAAACAGACATCAGCAGGCCTTGTAAGACTGATGGGCCCAGAGAGACAGGCAGGACCAGAGAATGAGGTAAGGAGCTGCTCAGAAACAAAGGTGAAAACAATCAGTCACAGAGGCAGGGGCCACTTAGGGACAGGGGCAGAAGCCACTCTGGGACACAAGCAGGAGGCTACTCAGAAAACGAGGCAAAGAGAAGCATGAGGCCATTTAAAAACAGAGTCCGCTACAGGAGAGCAGTCAGCTATGGGAGCACACTCATCTATGGGAGTGCTGTCAGCTTACAGCCAATTGGCATAATTGTAGACAAAGGTGTAGTCAGGGATAGGGATAGCACCATCCGAAACAGGAGCACTATCCAAAATATAACCAATGTCTAAAACAGGAGCACAATCTGAACAAAAATGAGGCCTAGGGGCAGGGGCCACTCAAGGACAGAGGCAGGGGCCGCTCAGGGACAAAGGCAGGAGGCTACTCAAAAACAGAGGTAGGAGGACACTCAAAAAAGAGTCAGCTACAGGAGAGTAGTCAGCTATGGAAGTGCAGTCAGCTATGGGAGACCTGTCAGCTATGGGAGTGCCAGGACTGACAACATGTGAACAGAAGCAAAAAGAGGAACTTGAAAAGCAATAAGCTTAAGAGCAGAGACAGGAGCAAGCAAAGAGACAAGAAAGAACCTAGGGATTGATTCAGAAATATGTATAAAGTATAAAATGATTTCAAAATCAGGAAAAGAATCATAGTCATGAGGTTTGTCCACAGGCTCAAAATCAAATTAAAACTTATTCCTAAACTTAGAGTGGAGGTCAAACTCATACAGAGATTTTAGTTCAAAAACTTCATAGCGTTTGATAATGTTCCACGAGTTTAAAGGGCTTTCAAAGCCATACCTGCTGGAGTCCTTCCAATTACCAACAGGTAGGGGGTGCGTAGAAGCACAGGCAGCCAGGTTGGTCAGGAACGTGTGTTCTTGCTTTGTAGGCCCTTTGCTGCATCCTTTCATTAGCAAGATATTCTGTCAGGGAATGAGGATTTACAGAGAGGGGAGCAGGATACAAATGCAGAGGGCTTAGGCTTTTGATAAACAATAGCGTGATGAAGAACAGGGAATGGAACATGTGGCCCAGGAAATACTATTCCTTGCATAAGGAGGCTGGTGAACTGTCAAACATCATAAAATCTGTCAATCATTGCATCATATTATTTATATGTAAATTATTATGTACACCCTGGAAAAAGTTAGCCAGATCCCCAAAACCCAGTTTTGATCAAATACCCTGGGATTTGTTTTATCAAAATACAAGTCATACACTTCCAGTCAGCCATATTACCTTCTCATACCAGAAGAGATGAAAAGCCTGGTTATTTTTCCTGACTTTTGAACCTAATCAATCTTGGGTGTCTGCTGTTTAATTCTGAGTCTCTTGTATTGCTTGCCATTATTTTAAATATAAGAGAACTTTACTAAACTTAAAAATGGAAAATGTAGTAAAATCAAGAATGCTATATTTATGTTTTTTTACAGTAGGATATGTAAAAATAAAAATAGCAAGCTATATCAGTGGCTAAAACAGACTACGAGCAGTTGTCAGTTATGAAACATCCATGTCCATGGCTCTGGATGTTGTAGGGTTGTCTTAGTTGACACGTCTCTACAATATCGCGTGGTTATCGGGGGATGTATCTCTGGATTGGTAAAGAATGCCTCCCAAACCCCTCCCTGGTGTGGTGTTTCGGGCATGTCCAACTGGGGAGAGACCTCGGGGTCGAACACACTGGAGGGACTACAACTCTTGGCTGGTCTGGGAATGCCTTGGCATCCTCCCGGAAGAGCTGGAGGAATTGGCTGGGGAGAGGGACGTCTGGACCTCACTGCTTAGGTTGCTGCCCCTGCGACCTGACCCCGGAACAAGAGGAAGAAGATAAATGAATGAATGAATGAGTGAACTTTATTTGTCTGCTAGTGCAACTGTGTCTCAAACTATATGTCCAAATTTCCAATCTGACCCAAACTCACTTAATTACGACTTATATGATTTTGTGATGTAAACAAGCGAGTATGCACACCTCCTCCTCCGTCACGGCGTCAATGTTGTTTTCCCACACACATGCACAGTGTTGTTGAATCGTCAGAACCTCATGCATATTAATGAAAAAATCTAAGTTGTCATTCATTTTTCTAACCCGCTTACTCCTAATTAAGGTTTCGGGAGGCTGGCGCCCATCTCATCTGACTCTAGGCGAGGGCGGGGTACACCCTGGACAGCTCGCCAGGCCATCGCAGGGCCAACACACACAACCATTCACACTTACGCCTTTCTAGATGACGCCGGCAAGGGTGGTCAATGTTGCTTGGGGTCCTCCTAAATGTTTTTTTTTGTGTGTGTTTTTAGTGCTATTTTCTTGTTTTGTGACAACATGCTCTTGCCGCCAACAATATTGAGAATGACTATGCTAAATACATTACCAGATACATTCACAAATGCATTGATGACTCCGTAGCGAAGGTTACTGTATCCCAACCAGAAGCCGTGGATCAATGAAAAGGTGCGCGCTGCGCTCAGAGTGAGGACAGCTACATTTAAATCTGGAGATCCATGTGAGTAGAGGAAAGCCTGGTATGATCTCAGGAAAGCAATAAAAATGGTCAAGGGACAGTACAGCGAGAAGGTGGAATCCTTTTACAGTGGCTCAAACATCAGGCACATGTGGAGTAGGCTAAAGACTATCACTGACTACCAGGGGAAGAGGTTTAATATGGGGGAGGTGACTGTATCTCTACCTGAGGAGATGAACACCTTCTATGCCTGCTTTGATAACCACAGCAAGCTGGAGTTTCTGTCAGAGGAGGACAGCTGTCCTTTTCAGATCTCCCAGGCAGACTTGTGGAAAGTCTTTAAAAAAGTAAACACACGAACATTTCCTGGACCAGACAACATCCCAGGTTGTGTTCTCAAAGCATGCACTCAGGAACTGGCGGATGTCTTCAAGGACATTTTTAACCTTTCCCTGCTCTTGTCTGTAGTCCCCACATGCTTCAAAAGGACCACCATTGTCCCTGTTCCGAAGGAACCTAATATGAGCTACCTCAATGACTATCGCCCAGTAGCACTCACCCCCACCATCATTAAGTGCTTTGAGCATATAGTCAAATCTCACACCATATCTTCACTGATTGCTACACAACCCATTTCATATATATTTTTACTTTTTTTATTTTTATTTTTCTATACTGTATTAATTCCACAAGGGAAACTATTACCTCTGCATTTAACCCATCCAAAGTGAGCACATGCACACATAAACAGTGAGCACACACACACTCGGAGCAGTGGGGTGCCATACACATTGGGGGGGCCTGGAGAGCAGTTGGTGGTTAGTTGCCTTGCTCAAGTGCACTTCAGCCAAGGCAGAGGAAGGAAAGGTGCAGCCTATTCCGCCCACTTCCAAACGATTTTCCTGCTGGTTCGGGATTCAAACCAGCGACCTTTCAGTCCCAAAGCCGGTCTTTCTAACCATTAGGCTATGGCTAATTAGTCACTATGGCTCTGCACACTACACTCTCACACCTGGACCACAAGAGCACTTGTGCAGATGCTGTTTATCGACCACAGCTCGATTTTCAACACCATAATTCTATCCAGGCTTGTCATGAAGCTCCGGGATTTGCACATCAGTGTCTCCTTATGCAACTGGATCGTGGACTTCTTGATAGTACTCACTAACTTTTACCGATGCACTATCGAGAGTATTCTGTCTCGCTGCATCATGACCTGGTACGGCAGTTGTAATGCTCTGGACAGCAAAGCTCTACAGAGGGTGGTCAGATCAGCACAACACATCACAATGACTGAACTGCCAGCCATTGTAGACCACTACATACAGCACAGTAGGAGGAAGGCCCAGCGGATCCTCTCTGATCCCGCCCACCCCAGCAACACACTCTTCACGCTTCTGTATTTATCTGAGTGTGTACATA
>JAQMYF010000023.1:23135276-23160031 GCA_030014195.1 Neosilurus mollespiculum | reverse complement strand
TGTGTACATATATATATATATATATATATATATATATATATATATAATTCGTTTTATCCATATAGGGTTTTTTTTTTACTTTATATTTTATCTAAATGTTAATTTTATTTTCTTATGTGTAATATTGAGGGGGCTCTGAGTCCAAGAATTTCACTGCCGGTAGTGATGTCCCATTGTTACCTGTATATGACAAATAAACGTAAAACTTGTAACTTAATACTTAAAAACTAGGGGTGACTTGGAATAGCCAATTAGCCTACCAGTTAGCCTAGCATGTTTTAGGACTGTAAGAGGTACCAGAAGAGGAAACCCACACAAGCAGAGGGAGAACATGCAAAATCCACACAGAAATGCCTGAGCCCGGGAATTGAACCCAGGCCTATTAGGGAAAGTTTTTAAATGTATTAAAAGTGTCTCAATCAAAAATTATCTATTCTATGCCACAAAAACTTTGCCAAAATCTGTCCAGGGTGTACTCTGTCCTCGCCCAGAGTCAGCTGAGATGGGCGCCAGCCTCCACGCGACCCTAATTAGGATTAAGTGGTTCAGAACATTAATGAAGGAGTAGTGTTTATGTATGTTCAATTGGATCCAAATTAACTCAAATGAAATGAAAGTGTAAATTACACACTAAGGATTTTACTATGAATTGAAATATATGCATTAACAGTATCTGCATAGGCTACAGTATATATTGTATGATTGTGTACCCACAAATGGACACATATTTCAGTTATAGTGAGCAAAGAAAGGTACCAGCTGACAAAGAATATAAAAAATGACATTAGAGATTGTAATAGTATCCATGAACTCTAACCAGTATGCACACTACACCACCCAGCATTCACAGTGCTCTTAATCTACAGACTTTTATCTTCCACATTACATGATCGCAGCACACCTGGCAGCACTCATGCTGATTACTAAGCACACTATAAATATACTGCCAAATTCAAGTGCAAGTTGTGAAATGCTATCTATTTTTTTCTTTTTCGCCCAGTGTGTACCAAGCCTTTAATTCCTGTGTTTTGCTATTCTGTGGATGATCTCTGCTTACCCTCTCATTTATGACTTTTTGCCTTGTCTCTAATATTGATCTCATGCACATGAACTTTGCATGTTTTATGCTACACAATTCTTCTTTGTTTACACTGTGCTGTTCATCTGATCGATTGACCTCTGCTTGTTTACTATTCATGAATTTGGACACTGTAGATAACCTGTGGATTGCTATAAATAAATAGCAGGTAATCTGCAACTTGCATCTCACTTCAAATCTTCCGCTCAGCAGATTTATGTAATACTTTGCCATAAATATATGGACTTTTCCATAAAACTTAATTTCATGTTGTGACAACGCAAGCCAAACCCACTACTACCTTCAGTCATGCCAATTGTGGACTCTCTTTGTGGAATCTCCTTTCAAGAGATGTTCAAATTACCTATTTGCACTGAGATCTCAAGGGAAACATGTTAACAGCACTCACTGATTCAGGGGCCTCCAACAATTTTATTCACAAGCGCACCTTGGACAAGCTCTATTTTCCACTGACCACTCTCTAGAACAGTGGTAGGTAAGTGGTTAAGATTTTGAAATACTGATCAGAATGTTGGCGGTTCAAGCTCCAGTACCAGTATGCTGCCACTGTTGGGCCTTTGAGCAAGGCCCTTAACCCTCAACTACTTAATTGTATAAATGAGATAGAAATGTAAGTCGCTCTGAATAAGGATGTCTGCCAAATGTTGTAAACGTAAATAAGTTTTGGTGGGTGGTGGTGGCTCAGTGGTTAAGGCTCTGTATTGTTGATCCGACGGTATGGGGTTCAAGTTGCCACTGTCGGGCCCTTGAGCAAGGCCCTTAACTCTCAATTGTTAAGACTGGTGTTTTATCAAGTGGTCAAAACACTATCCTTAGCAATGTCTCTCTTCTACTATTGTTAAGGTTAAAGCCATCACCACCTGGCTTAATCAAATACCATCAAGCCGCTTTAATGCATCCTGGGGTTCACCGACTTCTACAAAAGGTTTATAAGAGATTTCAATACCCAAGCTTCTACTCTCATCTCTATGCTAAGTATTTAAGAAACTTCACTTGTCAGTTGCTGCTCTCATCCTTAGACAAAAGGCCATTCGTGCTGGAGGTCAACAGAAATCGGACATATGTGCAGGGGCCATCTTTTTACAAAGAGGTGAGGACAAGGAGCTACATTACAGGAAACTGTCTCCAGTGGAAAGGAACTACAACATGAGAGACAGAGAGCTTCTCACTATCAAACTGACATTAGAGGTGTGGAGACACTGGCTTGAAGTGTACTACCAACCAGGCTACTGAAACATCAAGGCTGATGCCCTCTCCGGCCAGTTTATCCAAGACCACAAGCCTCTCTTTCCTGAACTAATTCAGCCAAGGCACATGGGTGAACACTCTCCCCTACCACATGTCCCTGGGACTGCCCGCTGAATCTAACATATATTAAGGTTGCAACCTTGACTACTATCTTGTCACATCATCTGGACCCACACTTCTCCTGCCTTTTGTCACCCTGGTATCACAAAAACCCATGAACTGCTCAAGGACAAGTACTGGTGGCCCAAAATGAAGGAAGATCCTTTGCTGAGTTGCCAGTGCACCTTATTTTCCCCACAGGTAAACTTGTTCCACTGCCCATACAACAAAGGCTCTGGACTCACCTGGGTACCGACTTCCTCATTAATGCATCACCATCAACACAGCTAGACACAAGATGTGCAGAAGACACTTATCCTGTATCTCTAAACAAGTTCAAGGGAACTTCAACATACAAGGTCAGCTTCCTACTAGACTTCAGGCATTGTAAGGGTGGTCTAGAATACCTGGTCAACAGGAAGCGCTATGGCCAGGAGGAACAATGCTAAATCCTGCACAAGAACGTCTTAGACCCACAATTCTCTCAGGAGTTCCACCAACTACATACAAACATACCTGGACCATGGGCCAAAGGACTCCTTGAAAGAAATAATCTGATTGCATGACTTCTGGTTTCCTACCATTTATGAGAGGGACTGTGTATATAACCTCTGCAACGCTATAAGTAAAGAGCAGGAGATTTGCAACTTGCATCCCGCTTTATATCTGCCGCTCAGTAGTGTTACAGAGATCATTGGAGAGATGACTTTACATCAACAGATTAAATGGAAATTTATTCAGAATTTTGTTCTGTATCTTTTTCAAAGCACTTTTTTTGTCCACACAAAATTGCACAGGGGCCCAGTATTATCACAAGACAAAAGCATTTCAAATTCATGTAGTCCCTTTCTATCAAACATCTTTAATGCACCAGCTGCCGAAGGAGAGCTGTTTGTTATAACAGTGTCATGAGAGAGGTTATGAGAGTGCTAGTTAGATTAGAAAGAAGGCTGTGAGATATTGGAAAAGCTCTGCTGTTTGCCTTTCACACAGATATCCAAACCCATACTCTGCTTTTTGGGGTTGACAATTTCTAGAAGATATTTTGTCTATCATATGCTAATGATAGATAGATAGATAGATAGATAGATAGATAGATAGATAGATAGATAGATAGATAGATAGATCGATAGATATAGTATAAATAAGTATAGTAATATAATATATATTTATCGACACATGTGCTTTACTATTGCTTAATGTTTATAACTAAATCATTCAAGCATATCCAGATGAACAATGAAATAATGCTCACTGTCAGTTTCTCAATTTTTATCAGTTTGATGACATGCCTGAAAACTTTTAATTTTTTGTTCTTACACACTCATAGCTGAGTTTTTCTCTTGTTAAAAAGCTTTGTTGAAAGCAAAATGCCACCTAGGAGAAGAATAAGTACCCAAGAACTGTCTCGTGGGGTAGGGATGCAATAGACTGGGGCATCTCAAAGAATAGTTGCTGCTGAGATTTGGTGTGAGCCAAAGTGTGGTACCTAGAGCATAAACAAACTGGTATAGTGGATCGGCGTTATGGGGGTGGCTAAGAAAGGTTGGCAACTCAGGCTTAGGACAGATTTATTGTTACATCAGCTCTCAGAAATCATAGAGCAAATGCAACAACCCTGGCCAGGGACCTCCAAAACACGTGCGGAATCAGGCTGTAAGAATCCACCTTCATGCAGCCGGAATGAGGGCCAGAAGATCAGTTCAGTTCAAAGATCATCAGTTCAAGTCCCTCTTCTGAAAAGAATGGAGCAACATCCCACAAAATCAGCTTAACAGAATTGTTCAGAACATGCACTGATATTGTTTGGCCATGATAAATGCCAGAGGAGGACACACCCATTATTAAAGAGCTGAACTGTAGCAACTGTTAATGTTTTTCTGGTTGTTTTTTGTTTGTGGAAAAAATGCATTAATTTGTGAATTTTGCAGTATCATTTGAAAACCTTTCAAAAGTGCTAAATATTATGCAAGATCATTATGCTTTGTAATGATTTTTTTATGTAAGGGGTCATTAAACATACATTTGTCTAAAAACAATTTTTACTTATTACTTTTTGCAAAATTATATATGAAAACCTCAGTGATCCTTAGCAAAGTTTGAATAGATAGAAATGCCATAAAGCTCTTAAAGCCATAATTTGCTACAACACAGCTTTTAAATCAACCACTGAAGGTCATGAAAATAAAATAAAGGAGTAAATTGAATCGATCCATACACCTGATCAGTTCTTCAGTTGATAGATGACCTAGCATGAAAGCTGGCACAGCAATCCATTTCTGGGGATAAATGGGAAAGAGAAGTATAAACCAAACTCATTAAATAATATGGAACTTTCACTCAGCCATCTCTTGATTTTCTTTTTGTTTGTTGTGCTGTTTTTACTGTTAGCCTTGAAATTTTCTTTTGGAATATCAAGAAATAAAGTGGAATGAAATACCAAATAAAGACGAATGACCTATCTAGTTCAGTTCTAATGAATTAGTGTGTGACCATTACAAATGTACCATGTGTAGCAATTTAGTCTCTGGGGATTTCAGTGGTCACGTACAACATACTGTGTCTGTTTATCTTGAAGTGGCATGAGCTGTAATTTACCACAGTTTAAAGACCCTTGTTGGAGAAAATAGCTTTTCAGGTTGATGTGAAACTGCTAGAACAAAACAATAGCAGTGATAGGTAAGATTTTATTTTTGGGATGAAAATTGAGAAATTATGCAATAATAAAAAGCAAATCTTTCCATCAGCACTATAACATTGAGTAAACTATGAATTTCAGCACACTGCAAAGGGTCCTGTTGAAATGTCTGAATTCAGCCAAGAGTAGCAACAGTAAAGGACTCTGTGCCCTGCAGTGACATTCAGTGGCAATTGGAACAGAGACAGCTTTGTACTTTGACATATAGAATTTGTAGTAAAACATGAAAAAAGGTAATTTAAGGTATGCCTACAGTAGGTTACCAATTTAGATATAGTTACTTACTTCAGGGCTGTAGGTGTTGTGGATAGCATATCCACCACACAGCAAAAAGGGCCTGGGTCACAGGCTCAAGTGTTCCTGTGAGGAGTTTGTATGTTCTCCCCGTTCTTGCATGCTCATTATATAATATATATAATATATATATATATATATATATTTTTTTTTTACGCTGAAATAGCTCAGCTGGGAGAGCAGTAGACTAAAGGTCTCTGGTTCGATCTCGGGTTTCGGCATAGTGCTCTGTCCTTTAACAAAAGTCTTCTTTTGTTCCCCAGTGCAGCTAACTGTGTTATCAAAGGCCAATCATGTCTCTCACTGTCTGTGTTGAGAGGTATGTAAAAGAACTAACTTTACCACCTAAATGCTATCCTGAACGACACAAGAAATCATTCCTACCTGTGGCCATTAAACTGTACAACTCCTCCATATAGCAAAAACATCCACTGGTATACATTTTCATTATGTACTACATTTAGATTCTACTGTTATCATATTTATCATATTTGTTATCAACATTATCATATTGCTAATACTGTACATATTACTCACTGACAGGATTCATTCTGGATCTGTTTATGTAGATATTACTAACTTCTAATTTCAGACTTTAGCACAATGAAAATACAAATGACAAAAATGGTTTTCACAATAAATTCACAAAAAATATAAATTCTGCACAAAGTGCAATGGTTTCATGATGCATCATTGATTTTCACAATAGCTGTTTTCAGGTAGCCAGTGGAAGTGGATACAAACATCAGTCACAGCAGATAAACAGTTTAAACTTATCAAGTTGTAAAAAATAAATAAATAAATAAATAAAAATTGTTATGGTAGAGCATGATTTATCAGTGTGCAAAAAATCTTACTTTATCATGGCAGGTTTTATTTAATGTCATTGATCTATACATTCTGGCAAGATGTTACCAAGATGTTGTCACAGTGTGATACAGTAGTGATATGACAATTATGCAACAGTGCTTAGACACTGTACCAACTCATTACTTGCATTGCATACAAGTGCTCTGTGATAAGCTTTGAGAAGCTCTGTGCAACAATTTTGGATGGTGTTTCAGTTTCATCAGGTGCAGCAGCAAAGGACCTTGGAGTGATTACTTATCCCAGTCTTTCATTTGAAGCTCATGTAGATGAATTACTCGGACAGCCTTTTTTCTTCTCAGGAATATTACTAAAATAAGAAACATGATGTCACTGCATAATGAAAAAAAAAATTGTTCATGCTTTTGTTACCTCAAGATTAGATTATTGAAATACATTACTGTCTGGATGTTCTAATAGGTGCATTAACAAGCTGCACCAGAATGCAGCAGCAAGAGTCCTTACTAGAACCAGAAGATATGAGCACATCACCTCTATCCTATCTACACTGCACTGGCTTCCAATTAAATATCACATCTACTATAAAATCCACCTTTTAACCTATAAAGCACTGAATGGTCACAACATTATCTTAGCAAACTTCTTGTCAATTGCGATCCACCTCGCCCACTTAGATCAAAAGGCTGCTTAGCGAAACCTCGAATAATGAAGCAGGGAGCAGAGCTGATGGGAAATATCCAATATAATGCTCCCATTTCCCATTGCTTGTGCATTACCCTTTGAACACTGCAAATTATTTGGTTCTTACCAGGATAAAAAAAACTTAGACTTAGAAGTGTAAGATAATTTATCTTGTTTTAAGAGTTCATTTCTTATTTTAAGTGTTTAACTTTACACTATAATCTTACTTCTATACTCAAAAAATATATTTAAATGCAACACTTTTGTTTTTGCTTCCATTTTTCATGAGCTGAACAATGTACACAAAAGGCCTTTTTCTCTCAAATATTGTTCACAAATTTGTCTAAATCTGTGTTAGTGAGCACTTCTCCTTTGCTGAGATAATCCATCCACCTCACAGGTGTGGCATATCAAGATGCTGATTAGACAGCATAAATATTGCACAGGTGTGCTTTCGGCTGGCAACAATAAAAGGCCACTCTAACATGTGCAGTTTTACTGTATTATGGGGTGTGGGTCCAGGGGCGTCTGAAAACCAGCCAGTACCTGGTGTGACCACCATTTGCCTGACACAGTGCAACACATCTCCTTCCAAGAAGAGAACACCTCTCCAACGTGCCAGATGCCATCGAATGTGAGCATTTGCCCATTTGACGACGAACTGCAGTCAGGTTAAGACCCCCATGAGGACGACGAGCATGCAGATGAGCTTCCCTGAGATGGTTTCTGATAATGTGTGTGGAAATTCTCTGGTTATGCAATGCGATTGTAGCAGCAGCTGTCCGGGTGGCTGGTCTCAGATGATCTTGGAGGTGAAGATGCTGGGTGTGGAGGTCCTGGACAGGTGTGGTTACACGTGGTCGGAGGTTGTGAGGCCGGTTGGATGTACTGACAAATTATCTGATACGCATTTGGAGAAGGCGAGTCATAGTCCCTCCAACGTGTTCTGGGTCAACCCCAGGGTCTCTTCTTGGTTGGACATGTCTCAAACACCACACTAGGGAGGTGTTCAGGAGGCATTCTTATCAGAAGCCTGAGCCACCTGAACTGGCTCCTCTCAACACGGAGGAGCAGTGGTTCTACTCCGAGCTCCTCCCGGATGACCAAGCTTCTCACATTATCTCTGAGGGAGAGTCCTGCCACCCTGTGAAGAAAGATCATTTCAGCCGCTTGTATCCACAATCTTTTTCTATGGTCACTACTGAAAGCTCCTGACCATAGATGAGGGTAGGAACGTAAATCGACTGGTAAATTGAGAGCTTTGCCTTCAGGCTCTGCTCCTTCTTCATCACAACAGACCAGTACAAGCTCCACTTTACAGCAGAGACTGCACCGATCTGGCTGTTATTTTCCTGTTTCATCCTTTCCTCGACCCTGAAATAATTGAACTCCTCCACTGAAAAAAGCAGAGATGAGATCCTATGGCCACCAAACCAGAACCCCTCAATGCCTTGACTGTGCCTAGAAATTCTATCCATAAAAATTATGAACAGAACCGATGACAAAGGACAACCTTGGTGGACTCCAACCCCAACTCCAAATTTAACATGTTGTTACCAATGTGGACCAAGCTCTGGCTCAGGCAATACAGAGACTGACAGGCCTGTAGCAATGGGTCCGGTACACCATATTTCTGGAGCACACCCCACAAGATTAACCCATGTCCGGGCAAGGGAAACTAAGTCCTTGCACTCCTTTCACTCATAGGGTTCTTTTAAAGGACACTTAGTCTTTGTAATTTTGTTTTTTAATTATTATTATTTTATGCAGAATTTTAGATTCAGCGGGCAGTCCCAAGGACATGTGGTAAGTGCGTGTTCACCAGATCCTTGTCAAAATTCCATTCAAGGGTGTTCACAAAGCACTTGGGTGGCTGAATTAGTTCAGGAAGGAGAGGAGTGTGATCTTGAATAAACTGGCCGGAGAGGGCATCAGCCTCTGTGTTTCAATAGCCTGGTTGGTAGTACACCTCATGCAAGTGTCTCCACACCTCTAAAGCCAGTTTGATAATGAGAAGCTCTCTGTCTCTCATATTGTAGTTCCCTTCCACTGGAGACAGCCTCCTGGAATGTAGCTCCTTGTGCTCACCTCTTTGTAAAAAGATGGCCCTGCACCGATTAGTTGACCTCCAGCACGAATGGCCTTTTGTCTAAGGATGAAAGTTGTGGTGAATGCTTTCTTGAGGTGTGCAAATACCTCCTTAGCAGCAACTGACACGTGCAGTTACATTTATGGAATTTGGCAGACACCCTCAACCAAAGTGACTTACATTTATTATTTTTATACAACAGAGCAATTGAGTGTTATGGGCCTTGCTCAAGGGCCCAACAGTGGCAATTTGTAGATACTTTGGCTTGAACCCCTGTGAAATCAGTCTGAATCCCATGTTAATTTTATATTTGTGGTGGTATAATTTCGTATAAACAAATTGGAAAAGGTATACATTTTTATTGCTTTGGAAAGGGACAGAATGGTGGTGTTGAGTCTCGGGCTCGGCAAGGGCATTTCTGTGTGGAATCTGCATGTTGTCCTTGTACTTGTGTGTGTTTTCTCTGGATATTCTGGTTTCATCCAATGGTCCATAACATGTCTATGGGGCTAACTGGCTGTTCCAAATTATCCCTAGGTGTGAGCATGGTAGTACATTTTTATGTTCTGGCCCTGTGATGGTCTGGTGAGCTGTTCAGGGTGTACCACGCCCTCACCAAGTGTCAGATGTTGTAGGCTCTAGCCACCCTGCAACCCTAATAGGATTAAGCAATTAATCAAATGAGTGAGTGAGTGCTTTGGGAAGCTGAAATATTGATTTTTGCTCAGGCGTGCACTAATCAGAATACTTTATTAACCATATGTTGTGTGTTTCTTTAACAATAATAGGTGTTTCCATTTCCTTAAAATGACAAGGTTTATGTAGCTGAATTAAGAGCATATCCTCTCTGCTCTGTTATGTTTTGTTATGTGTATGAGCTGCTGTGTGCTTGTTGTGCATGTGGGTGGGGTGTGGCTTTAGAAGGGCCTCTGAGGGGAGGGGAGGGGAGCCACTTTGGGGAGAGTCAACATCAGGGAGAAACCATTACAGGACAGCCAAGGAAGATATGAAGCACTGCCAGTGTATGAATGACGTTCCTTTTATCCACAGCAGATGAAAAAATAGCAGCATGAGCTTTTCCTCACTGATTTTAAACAAAGCAGTCCACCTCGCCAAGAAATCCTTCATCACTATGTATCCTGTATGCAAAAGTTTTTTTCATCTTGAGCTTCACAACTTCTCGGTTGTCCCTCCTCTTTACATATAAGAGTAAAAATGTCTGCATGTCTTTCCTCAGTTTCAGCTGATAGGTATGCCAGGCAAAAATTAATTTCTGCACTCTTTGCCTGTTTGACACCAAAGGATGTATTGAGCTTTCCAGCAGGTTTGTCTTTTAAAGAGATCAGTTTTCTCATGTGTCTGTGGTAGTTTGACAGTTCATATTTTAAACCGGTCTCCCATTCACCACCTCCAGTGCAGGACCCCTTCTTTGTTAAACATGGTTGTGTCTTGATGAGACTCTGGGCTACATGGTCCATGTCCTTATCACTGATGTGTACTTTATACTGCACAGTTTTCTACAACAAACCATCAAGGGTAACTGACTTCAATTTCTGGAATAAGTACAGTGCAGTTTTGAATGGAAGCTAAACGTGTGTGGGGAAGTATTCATTTGCATTATAGGAAAACTTAGGAACTCAAAACACAGCTGTCCAAGAGGACCATGAGCTTATAGACTCCCTTGATGGCAGTGTATCTGTATCCACCGGTTCAGTTGACGTGGATGAAGAGTCAGTTTCTGGAGATAGACTGATTGCTTGGATATGTGGTACTGGATTAAGCACAGCAGAGACTTCATCATGTTGCATAATGGTGGCCCAGACATATCGATATCTCTGAGATTACCTTTGTTTTCCACTTCCAAAATTGAGGTAAAGTTAAGGAACTCATTCCCAAACAAGGAATCCGTAAATTGAGGTCAAAAGTTCACTTCAACTAAAATGGTCGATAATTGTGGCAGAGAATAAACCACTGAGAGCTGCCATCAATAAAGATGATCTTTAGGATCACAAGAGAACACACCTTTAAAGCTGTTTAATCTGCAGACACACAACGAAAAGTAAATGTCAAATATCCATATAATTCAAATGTCAAATTCAGTGATAAAAACCCATTCCTCAATTATATAATATATTTTTATAATTATATTCTCTTCTCTCCATCAGGTTTGTTGCTCCAGAAGAAAATATAGTCCAAGTCACAAACACTGCCAGACTCAGAGAATCTTGTTTCACTCACGGCAGCAATGTCAATCCTGTACTTTGCCAGTTCCATTGCCATAACTGCAGTGCGTCTTTCTGGTCTAGCGGCCATAGTTATATTAAAACAATCAATAAAATATAGGTGTATAGTAGAACAAAATGTGAAAATAAACAAATAGCTAGGTAACAATGAATTACAAGATAAATAAAATGTTCTGGCTTACTGATCCAAAGGTTGGTGTTCAAGCCCTAGAGCCACCGAGTTGCCCCTGGATAAGGGTGTCAAATGCCATAAATGTAAATGTTAAATAAAAAAAATTAGCAATTAATGAAAGTTAAAATAATAATAATTAATTAATTAATCAAATAATAATTAAATGTTATCAGTGTTATATAATGGGTTCTTTCCAGACCCATACCTCACACGTCCATCAAGTTTGTTGAAAATCAGTAGTTTTGTGTAATCTTGGTCCTTTAATTAATTCCTTGATCTGGGTCCTGCTCCACATTTCTTGCGAGGTCCATATCCGATTTCTCCACCAAGTTTGGTAAAAAATTGCTTCAGTAGTTTTTGTGTAATCCCGCTAACAGTCAAACAAACAAATACAAACAAACTAGAGGGGCAGTCATAAACTGCAAGGTACCTCTGCCAGGCACAATTGAATTATTATAACTTGGTATAGTTATAATGAAATGTCTCCCCCTAATGGGTGTTGGATTAACATTTTGCCCAATGTAAATTAAAGATAAGGATTTATTTTTGGATTTTAAGATTCTTTGTTTTAACATAATCCCATGCACAGATCATCTCCAAAATGGTACTGGTTCTTTCCAGGCCCATGTCAAACCTCTCCACCAAGTTTGAGGAAAATTAGATTATTAGTTTTTGCATGATCTTGCAAACAAGAAAAATTCTTCAATAAATGCTTGTTAAAAAGTCTGTAATAAACTGGTGAAAATCAATTCAGTCATTTTTTCTTTTTTTGTGTATTCCTGCCAGCAAACAAACAGATGCTGGTGAAAACACAATCTACCCTGCCAAGCAACAGAGATAAGACAAGTGATACAAATGAATGCAGAAATCAGCTAGTGAAAGGCAGTGAATAGAAAACTTTTCCTGCTTTCGCTCCAGACTGTAATCAGGAAATTCAGAGGAAATTTATTTTTTTATTTCATCCAGGGCTGAAGTTGAATCAACCCTTAAAGGAGTCACGGTACTCTTATAACACCATTCCTGGACAGCTATCATTAGAGATATTGAATGGGAGCTCTGCCTTAAGGCAGTGCCTCAATCTATATATTTCAGCATACACCAAAAAAGTGTTACTGAATGTTTCACCCTTCCAAACGTGATTTATTTTCGACTCGAGTAAAGTGCTGAGAGCACTTAACGGTAGGGTAACTGTAAAACTTTTTTATTTTTTGGTACTAAAGTTCAATGAGATAACACTATGTTAACACTATGTTAATTTTAACACCTAGAGGCAATTTGGTACAGCCAATTATCCTAATGTGCATGTGCGTGGACTATAGAAGGAAACTAGAGTACCGGAGGAAAGCACACAAGCACAACTCCACACTGAAAGGGTTTCACTGAGCCAGGGACCCAAATCCAGGAACTTCTTGCTATAAGACTGGTATGCTAACCACTACACCATTGTGTTGCCCAGAGGTATGATGTCTCATTCATTCATTAATTGCTGTAATAAAAGAGGAATAAAATGTGATGAGATGGTTTATGGTGATAACAGCATATCATTCAATGTATTTTCATATATGGTCTTTCATCTTTTATTCCTTATTTATCTCACTAATATATGTATGTATGAACATCTTCATTAGAAAATCAGAGCATTGTATACTGAATAGAATCCTGAGTTCACTGGCTGCCCTATAATTAGCTTTAAATGTGTTCGTATAATACAATGTGAAACTGGTCTCCTGGAAGATTGATCCACTTTCCTCAAACTTTAAATAAAAATCATACATGCGCAAGGATTGTTTATTTAGGTTATGAATAAATGCTTGTTATTTTCTCCTAGACTGTTTTTTAAAACAAGGAGGTAAAATCTTGTTTGCTTAAAATAATCACCTTCCAAACATTGTCTTCCCTCAAGCGTTCTGATTACACAAACACCAGATATTAAAATAAAGACAAAGCTCTTCCGCTTACCTGCTATTAAATAAGGATCCCAATGAGACACCATGGCAATAACTCCATATTTAAACAAAATATCTTAGAAATCTGGATAATAACCCTTGCAATCAATTTCATTGCAACCTTTGAACACATGGCATGGATCCATCATATTTAATAGATAGTGGGATTTAGGGCAGTCTCTTGTCAATTCAGTATGGCTGGAAGGTACAAGACTTTTTAGTAAATTTCATAAAAATGCTGCTCCTGTTTGTCAGGAAATGTAGCTGCAGAAAACTTTTGTACTTTTATATATACCTCATGGATGGCTTGATCTGACTGACTGGCTAGCTAGGGCTTAATATAGACATAATCCCAAACTGATAATGTTTGACTGGAAATGGTGGACAAACACTCGTTTCCTATGGTCACAGATTACGAAATCCTAGAAATTCAATAAAATGCCAAAAAGCCATGCAAATATGGCTCCATGGATTTAAAGGTAAAAACACATTTTATTTAGAGATTATTCAATTAACTATTACCAGTGCTAACCTAAATTGTATTTCACTCATCACTCACTAATTTGCCGAACTGCTTAAAAGCTACTAGATTCACAGAAAGCTAAAGCTTATTTCTGCTGAAATTGGACAAAGGTGGGGCAAACCCTGAGCAGCATGCCAGCACACACACAACTATTTACACTCACACCAAGGCGTATCCGAAGGAAACCCCCACAAGCATAGGGACAACATGCAAACTCACCACAGAAACATCAGAGCCTGGGACTCCAACTTAGGACCTTGCTGCTGTGAGGCGTATGAGTTAACCACTATGCTATACACTCACCAGATTACATTCGATCCGTTCAAATAAGTTTTGTGTAAATTGGGTCTCGCTTTAAATAAACATAAAACCAAACTTTTGTTCAGCCTGCCCCTCAGCAACTTCTACCACCACCCAAAATATTTACATTGAGATTTTGCAAATCTCTCAAAGTAGTGAAGAAATTAACGTATCTTAGAGGCATCCTGTCCTACAAGGCAATGCTAGATGAGGAAATTGCACACCTGTTAAGCTGTGCAGCTGCATCGATCAAAAAGTTGCTACCCCATGTTTTTGACATCCAGAACTTCAGAAAATAGAGGCCAAGAGACATGGCTGATCCCAGTATCAAAGGCACGTGACAATGCTTGAAATATTTCACCAGCACTGCCTTATAAACATTTTGTGCATACCCGGGAAAAATCTCTGAACAAACCTTAGTGTCCTAGAAGGAGCTAAACGCCTCAGTGTTGAGACACTGAGATAGTGTTTAAAAAAAAAAAAAAAAACAGTGTAAAAACTGAGACAGTGTTAAAAACAGCTTCACTGGTCTGGTCGCTGCATGCATGTCTGATGATTGGTTGCCAAATCAAATACTCTACAGAGAGCTAGTGAACAGTCTGCAAACTACCAGTGGCCAAAAGAAATGCTACAAGTACAATTTAAAATGATATCTCTAGCTAGAATATGCTCAACCCACTGCCATTAAACATCTTGTACAGGATCGCAATGCATGGCAATCTGTCACGCATGAAGTCCTGCAAGCCAAACAAGATCATCAAAATGAAAGGGAGAGACGACAAGACGGAAGGAGCGTGCTTCTAATTACTACGATGTGACAAATCACATTGTATAAAAGTCACATGTAGACCCAACTGTAATCTTTTTACAGCACCATACTGATGGCCACTGATGATGATCAATGTTATAATATTAATATTATTGTAATTACACAGAAATCATTTGCAATTACATCAGCACAGATGAAACCTGTTTTTCTGATTAAAGAAGCAATAAAACTGGCATTCTTTGAGATGGTTGAGTATCTGGAGAGTCAGAATTGATGTATTTAATTATAGACTCAAAATGGCCAGCAAAAAAGAACTTTCTTCTGAAATGTATCAGTCTATATTTGTTCTGAGAATTGACGGCTATTCCTTATGAGAAACTGCCAAGAAACTGAAAATTTCATACAGCAGTGTGTACAACTCCCTTCACAGAACAGTGAAAACTGACTCTAACAAGTATAGAAAGACAAGCCTGAGGCCCAGGTGTCCAACTGAGCAAGAGGACAAGTACGTCAGAGTCTGTAGTTTGAGAAACAGATGCCTGACAGGTTCTCAAGTGGCAGCTTCATTAATTAGAACCAGCAAAACACCAATTTCAAATTCAACAGAAAAAACAAAGGAACAAAGAAAAAGACCTCTGAAACTGGTCAATTACAAGAAAAAATTAGGAGGGCAACAGAACCCAGATATTGGACTGAGAAAAATATGATTTAGAGAAGCAGCAGTCAGCCAGTAATCAGTCAATAATGGAGTAGTCACCACAGTCTCCAGATCTCAATCTGACTGAGCTGGCGTGGGAGCAGCTTGACCGTCTGTTATGGAAAAAGTGCCCATCAAGCCAGTCCTTGTGGGGAGTGCGACATGGGGTGAAATTTCTACCTCTTACCTCAACAATTAGCTGCAAATGGAGGATTTTAGACAGAAACAAGAAAGTTTGAAGGACAAAATTATTATTTCAAGTAAAATAAAATTGTGTCTTGACTATATTTTATATTCATTTTCCAATAGTCTGATGGATGTAAGTGTGTGTTTTCATGGAAGATGTGAAATTTTCTGGGCGACCCAAGACATTTGAATAGTAACATGTGATTAATTTGATAAAGTTTTTTTTATTATTATTATTATTTTCATTATTATTTATTTATTTATTTATTTAAATTGATAAAGTTTTATAAAGCTACTTCATATGTTAAATGCATTGTACAATTAAACTGTAAATAAACAGAATTTTTTCAGACATGGCTGATATAAAAATTGAAATTGATTAATATGCATGCACATAAGGTCACCTCCAGACTATACATACAG
The DNA here is from genome assembly GCA_030014195.1 of Neosilurus mollespiculum. NCBI lineage: Eukaryota > Metazoa > Chordata > Actinopteri > Siluriformes > Plotosidae > Neosilurus > Neosilurus mollespiculum. The sequence continues at coordinate 23,143,736 of JAQMYF010000023.1, read as the reverse complement.
CCTCTTACAGCGTAGCCTAGCAACTGTCTCTGCTTGTCATATACATACATAAATGTACATATGGCGATGGGTTACTGATCCAAAGGTCAGTGGTTCAATCCCCACTATCACCACTGTTGGGCCCTTAACCCTCAATTGCTCAGTTGTATAAAAATGATAATTGCAAGTTGCTCTGGATAAGAGCGTCTGCCAAATGCTGTAAATGTAAATGTAGAGATGCACATACTCATGCAAAGGCTGAATGTTGTGTGTGTTTGTGTGTGTGTGTGTGTGTGTGTGGCAAGATAACCAGACAGAAAATATAAGATAAGGAGAGAATTGCATCAGGTTGCATGTGCAAAATCATGCAGGTACTGTCTACATAGGTTCTCATCCGTGATCAGATCAGATTGATATCTTCAAACCACAGAGACGAAATTGTAAGGCCATAAAGACAAAAGGACATTTATTCATTTGACTGGTGCTAATTCAAGCATATAATTGCTGAAAGCACCAACAGTGCCACAAGCGTAAACACTGTGGCAAAGTTAATTTGAAGAACATTGTCCATATAATATTTTAATGTGCTGAAGATGTTTTTAAGGATGGCTCTTTGTAGATGGCTCTTTGAGATTGTTAAACTTGCCTGAATCTAGTTAATGATGTTTTTCTTTCACTGAGCTGTGAATTTGCTGTGAATCAAGTCTAGCTCACCCACTGTACAAGTATTTAACATTCAACCACCTGCACCTAACTGTAAGGACCACAAATATCTAGCAAGTCATGCTTATTAGTATATAATACACTATTAGACATTATTCCTAAGTGGATAATTCTTGAATTAAAATGACAGGCACTCACAATTTGTTATGGTCACTTGGAGCAGGCGGCATCATCATAATAAGACTTTAAAATGTCTTACACTGAATTTAGGTTTGCCTGATTGTTTCTGCATAGTACATACTAAAACCTGAATTGAGTTTAAAAGCTCAGCATTAAAAAGGACGTTTCTTAAATTTTTGTGTAGTATATTGTGTTAATAGTCTTTTATTAGGTAAAGGAGCAGATCTGACGGTTCTCAGGCATAGAGAGTTCTGGTACACAGTGATGGTTGGATGCAGTCACTCCCTCACTCTCACATGCTCGCTCAGGTCCGTGAATAGTGGAGTGACTGATTGCCTCATGTTACAGAGTGCCCTCGTCTGTCTTCCTTCTGGTTCTCTCTTTCTAGTTATTCTGTCAGAGTCAGAGTCCCTGCATGCAATCAGCACTAACAAACTCTCTTCTTTAACCATTACACTGTTATGAGCAACCTCGCTCCCTCTCTCTCTCTCTCTCTCTCTCTCTCTCTCTCTCTCTTTTTCTCTTTCTCTCTCTTTCTCTTTAATCACACAGAAAATGTGCTCTTCAGACTTTAAACATTCAGCAGGTACCATATATACTGTTTACAATATTCTAAAGTAAACCTTCTATAATTTCAAGAGCAGCTTAGGTCCTTCCACTTTCCCATAAAATTTTCCACATAATTTCCTGTAACTATGCGCTAAAGAGAGTGTAAGTATAGCTCAGTACTATGCACTTTACTGTAACTGTCTCTTAAATACACTGCAATACAGGCTGCACAGGCTGTAAATTAAACTGGAGCTTAGTATCCTGTAATTTACTAAGTGCTAAAAATGACGTGCCTTTAGTTAAGTTTCATATACTTTCATGTAACTAACTGCTAAATATTTTGAAGGTACAATATAGATTAGTACCCCGTGCTTTCCTTTAGGATTATTTTCAGTACACTGTAATATAGGATGTACGTTCTGTAAATTGGTGTATGGCAGGTGGCAATGGCAGAAGCCTCAAAATGTGACTTTGAACTTTTGTGAATTTTACTCACCTGACATGGCACCACTGGGCTTCACTTTGTTTCCCAAACTGAAATCCCACTCATGTAGTCACTCTTTTCAGAGTGATGATAAAGTTTCCACACCACTGAGGAGTATCTGGAAGATGTTTTTCCACAAAGGGATAGCAAAGCTTGAACATTGATGGACCAAATACATTGAAGTTAAAGGAGACTATGTAGAAAAATAATACAAGAACAATCTTTCTCCTGTGATACTTTCCATATGAGGTTTTTAAAGTACTCCCATAGTATTTCTTATTCTTTTGTGTGGTGTATATACTAAAACTATTATTTCCCTCAGGCTTACTGGATTTCAGTGAGGATCCTCACCTTTGGCGAAAAATTGTCATAGATTTATAAAATGATATATAATTGCTTTTATTTGCATGGATGATATGAAAGAATAGTTATGATAATTATAGTAGTTTATATGTAGATATAGTAGTAGTATATATATATAGTAGATATGGTAATCTAAAAATCATGTCAACACTAAACTCGTTGTCTGGACTAGAAAAACATACACAACACTTTTGCACAACACAGTCCTACTTTGTACCAAAATAATCCTGTAAAATATTTATAACATTACAGCATAAAAATGGGTTAGCGTTGCAAGTTTTAAATGATGTATTGTCAGATAAATAACCTAAAGTTTTGGTAAATTGTAATTGTGCACGAAAAAAGACAAATTTTAATGTAAATTATTCATTCATTCATTCATTTTCTGAACTGCTTATTCCTAATTAGGGTTGCGGGGAGGCTGGCGCCCATCTCAGCTAACTCCGGGCGAGGGCAGAGTACACCCTGGACAGCTCGCCAGGCTATCGCAGGGCGTAAATTATACATATTAATGTAAATTGTAATATTATTCATGTAAACTATTTATTTTAATACTCAAAGGCATTAACAGATTTGATTAACAAAATGTAAATACTATCATCACTATTCCCAGACATTGATGTATGTTATTTTGAACTGATCATTTGATTATGATCAGTGCGGTTTAAGGGAGGACAATGAGTAGTTTTAAAACTTACGGCTCCAGGGACCACAGATGAATGTTCTGCTTGTGTCCATATGGGTATTTTCTGAATTCTCAGTTTCCTTCCATATCCTAAAAACATGCTGTTAGGCCATATTGGTTACTCTTAATTGCGCCTATGATCTAGGGTGTATTCCTGCCTGCCTATACCCAGTGGCGGCAGAATAGGCTGCGGAATTCAATATGACGTCAAAAATAGTGTATTATAAGTGTAATTTATTTGATAGTGATGCAAGAACTTGAAACAACTTGTGAAACCTTAGACATTTTGGAAGAGAAACTTTAGAAGGTGTTCTTGGTTGTTTCCCTTCTTTTAAAACTGAAATGTAAAGAAAAATAAATGAGAAAAATACTGTATATAGCTTAAGGCCATTTCTATCTAGTCTACTCCCCAAATCCCATCTCTCTCTCTCTCTCTCTCTCTCTCTCACACACACACACACACACACATTCTACACCAACAGAGCTGGTGTGGCTTTGTGTTTTATTAATGGGAAGATCAAATGTCAAGAATTGCAAGCATCAGGCCTTTGTAGCACCAGCAATAACGTGCCTGGGTGAAAATGGGCCCATGCTGTAGTGAATGTGTGGTGTAGGGTTGCATCAGTAAAACAGCAGAAATTTTTTTTGGCTTTTTAGTGACCTACAGTGCCTTATTTAGTACATCCAACTGATAAAAATTTACACTACTGTGCAAAAGTCTTGGCTACATGCAAAACAAATGTCATAGAGCAAAGATGGCTTCAGAATTATGAAATCAAAAGCTTTACAAGAAAACAGTCATAAATTGAAAAAAAAATTATATTTAATTTGATGATGGGCAGTACAGTACGTTGGCACGTATGCCATCATAGCAAGAAGGTTCTGGGTTCGAGGCCCGGACTCAGTGATGGTGTTTCTATGTGGAGTTTGCATGTTCTCATGTGGAATTTACTTGTGAGGGTTTCCTCTGGGTACTCCAGATACTTCCCACAGTCCATAGACATGCACATTTGGCTAATTGGCTGTACCAAATTGCCCCTAGGTGTAAGTGAATGTGAATGGTTGTGTGTGTTGGCCCTGCAATGGTTTGGCGAGCTGTACAGGGTGTACCCCATCTTCCCCATGACCCTAATAGGATTACACAATTCAGCAAATGAGTAAGTGACTGAGGGAGTTTGATGACCTGTTTCTTTAAAAATTGTGTGCAATTTGTGCTTTTGTTTTCATATAAATCAGCGAGCAAGCTTAACTGTGAATCTAGCAGAGTTATTCTGAGACCTTGACTGATACACTTGTTTCTTATTTTTACAAGGAAAATACCAGCAGCATTTATGATATTTTTGTCTAAAAAGTAGTCTCTCCTGTTTGCTTTACTGATACACAGTCATTTTTCTGTAACATTTAATTTTGTCTTGGAAAACTGTACTAACTCAACAATGCAGAAGTCACCAACAACGTTTGTTTAGACTTAACCCAATTTTGTATCTTAGGAAAAAATGGTCCTTGGATTGTTAATTCTCCGTAGTTACCTAAATGGATTCCACTTAAAATATTACCTATTAGAGAAACTCATTAATTTATTTGGAGGCAGTGGTGTTCCGGTGGTAGGGTGCTGGATTACTGATCCCAAGGGTGGGGTTTCAAGCCCCACTATCAACGGGATGTCACTGCTGTACCCCCAGTGCCTCTAACTGGGTTATCAAAGGCCAGCCACTCACTGTCTATGGTGAGAGGCATGTAAAAGAACTATTGCTGATTTTCGTAAAGAGTAGGCTGCATAGCGTTCAGTGTGTTTCTGCCTTGCAGTAGTCTGGCGAGCTGTCCAGGGTGTACTCTGCCCTCACGCAGAGTCGGCTGAGATGGGCGGCAGCCTCCCCACAAACCTTAATTAGGATTAAGCAGGTCAGAAAATGAATGAATGAATGATTCATTTACTTTTTCCCCAACAGAAACATTTTGAAAAATAATTTTGTCTTCTCAATTCTAGATGGTATGTACATAATTTAGATTTTTTTTTATTTTGCTATACTGTATTAATCCCACAAGGGAAATTATTGCCTCTGCATTTAACCCATCCAAAGTGAGCACACACCTTCACTTCGGCCATGAATGTGGAGGAAGGGAAGGTGCAGCTCACTCCACTACTGCCACACATTTTTCCTGCTGATTCGGGAATTGAACCAGAGACCTTTCGGTCCCAAAGCCAATTCTCTAACCATAGGCTACGATACTATACAATAAATCCCCATTTTCTCATACAGTTCATGTAAGCAGACTCACAATGCAGAAACATTGAACAACAGTTTTAATTGAGCTTAATACTGCTCTGTTTGGATTACTTTCTATCTGTGGTGAAACAGTTACTGTTAACTGAAAGATTTAAAAAAAGAAGATATTCCAAGCATGACATGGATAATCCAGTGTATGAGTGTGGGAGGACTAAATTTCTAAATTTCATATCTTCATGCCTCTTTCCTAATCAGCATTGCAGACCCATAGAACATAGCCTGAAAAACATGGCTGATAAGCAACATACTCTATTCGCTCAATAATTCAACAGCTGTGATGAAGAATGGCCCAAGGGCCCGGCTACATTTAACAAATTCCTCCAGTCTCACCAAGTATTTTAGGGTTCAATTAACAAAAGGCTGAGGAAACTGTTTCTAATTAATGTGGGCTGGTTAAAAAATGAAGCATAGTGTTATGCCTTCATGAACTGCTATGCTATGTACCTTCAGCTAATCCTGTTAAATGCTGTGACCATTCCCTCTCTCTATGTTTTCAGATAGAAAAGCTGAAGGGCAAAAGGTTGGTTTTATATTAAACAACTTTCAAGTATTTCGTTATTAGTGTTCCGTCAAGTATTCTGTCATAAGAATTTATGGTCCAGATCAATTAGACAATATTTCATATTTAGTGTAAATCATGGGAAGGGACAGTAAATGATAATCTTATAATTTTTTACAATGAGGTTTTGAGCAGAATGTAATAAGAGTAGATATCAATAAAGTCTCTGAATTTACATGTAGAATTTTTGGGAATTACACAAAGTATGAGGCTACTGAATCTTATTCAGCCTTTATTTATGCTGCTGGACCAGTTTTGTCTCACAGTTGTGTATGTGTGTGGTCTGTGAATTATGTAGCTTTTAAGTAAGCATGCATGTTGTGCATGTGTGTGCAAGTGTATGGCTTAATTGCAGGAAGAATCAGTAGCAGCACTACCGTCACTGAGGAGGATGTGGTTGCCAGGGTAACGCTACAGATTTTCTGAGAACAAGGCCTTGACTTAATATGAGGCCAAAGAAAGAAGGAATTAGAAATTACACAGGTGTACAACAACAAGGTCATATTATTAAATTAACATTGTACCACAATAGTATTTATGTAGGGTAGCTCTGCCTAAGACATATTTGTGGAAATGTTTTCCTTCATCCATAATTAAACTACATGGGCATTGGAAAAGGGACATGTCTCTTTATTTCCCAGCCATAGGAAAACAATTACCTTGTATATGTGACTTCAGATGATTCACTCTCCATAATCCATTTTCCCTCTCCTAATCTTTGTAATACATCCGATTGTTTGCTATTAAGTATAATCTTTGTGGCCAGCTGGGTATTTTTAAATCTTGCCCAATGTGGCAGTCCTGTCATTAACTGTATTTTCTGCTCATCCTTTTCCTTCACTGGAGAACTACCACTAGGTGCAACAATAGCTGTGGAAGTTAAATGAGCAGGTGGTCATGCTGCCCCATGGCTCCATAACATGCAAGCAAAATCATTGTGATTAAAGTTTTGGAATCTTATCTGTTTAAGCAGAGTCTTCACATGTGGAGTTGAGAGAAAGCTTGGTATATTTGAATTAGTAAGTGGGGGAAAAATGATTGCCACTATGAATATGTGTTTTGTTAGCATCAAGCTCTTTGGCTAACATTATTCCTGATGAATTTATGATCTGTTTGCTATACCAAAATCACACAATGTATGGCCAATTTTATAGATTCAACCATTTAATTTGACAATGTTGATTGAGTTAAAGTGAATAATATTATTAGGGAATTTCAGCCAAAAATGACACTGTCTAAACATTATTTATTATATATTTATGATTAGGCCTGTGCACTGTCTCTTATAACAGCCAATATCTCTAATTAGTTGGAAAAGCCAGCTGCTGCTGATTCAAATTCTTTAGCATATTATTGCCTCTGATATAAACTGGCTGATGTAGTCGCCGATCATAGACACTAACACAAGACCTGACATGCCTTTGGTAGCCACCATATTACCAAGGACTAAAATCCTCCATTCCAATCAGATTTGTGTGTTGAATGATGTGTCTTAACCTGCTCCAACAAGCAAAATAGTCTCTGGTAACGTGGTGGCAACTTCGGCTCAGAATACACACAATATACCGAGCAGAGAGGAGCCTCGGGAGTTTTAACAATAAGGGTATCGACTTCTGTGCCTGGTGCATGATCATTTCAATAACTTTGAAGCATGTAAGTATCTTCTCCAAGTTCCAAATGTATTTAAAACTACCAAAAATGTGGTTAAACATGAAGAGCTCTTTTCCAAAACATGATCCAAGTTAGTGATAGTGATACAAATGAGTTAGTTCTACTGTAGCGCCCCGTTCAGAGGTTGAATCAAACTGCTGCATTCGGTTGTCATCAAAATGCGATTATCCCCTATTATCAAGCACGCCAATCTAACTTTTCTTTTCATCTCGTGATAAACGCAATGCCAGTTTTTTTAGCAAACCGCGAAATGTCCTGTCAGCCAATCAGTAAGTAAGTAAGTTGAAAATGGCTCACTTGGACGAAAATGTGATCACCAAAAATACGTCCTCAAAGCATCCTCTTCAACATGACAAAGTTTAAATATCCATAAACACAATCTATCTATGTTAAAATACTTGTTTAAGAAAGAGTCCCATGTCCAAGTTGTAAAACAATGGAAATATCCACTTATGTTGGCGATTTTCAATTTGCTTTCCCGATTTCTCAGGATATTTCCTTATTATCCATGTTCACTACCAGAATATTCTACTTACTTACAGAATCCAAGAAGGATTCCCCCAATCATATAACAGTAAACCAATGAGAAGCCTCAAAACCTCTCATGTCTCCTTTAAAGACATGAAAAATAAATAAATAAATAATAAACTCATCTGAACTCATCTGTTGCTAGGAAGATGCTAGGAAGATTGGTCGAGAGCCAGATTCATTTAGTGCATGGATGCTGAATGCAGACATTCAGAAACTGATTCTATTTTCTCAAAAGTACTATTTCCTGATTAGCGACATACAAATTGATGTAACCCAGTCCATTTTTATGCTACAATCATGTATTTTACCTAATTTTAAAGCATATTAAATTCTCTTTCCAAATATTTCAATATCTCATTATGTCAAATTATCTGCTTAATCCGTACTACCCGAACCGTGTTCTAGTCTTAGAGTAGTTTTTCATGTGTAAAAAGTATTTTTCATGCTGTTTGTATTCTTAGTTGTGCTTAATGTATTTATTGCGATTTGACAAAAAAACCTATATATA
>JAQMYF010000023.1:23112464-23126640 GCA_030014195.1 Neosilurus mollespiculum | reverse complement strand
TATATAGAGAGAGAGAGAGAGAGAGAGAGAGAGAGAGAGAGAGAGAGAGAGAGATAGATAAATAGATAGATAGATTGAAAATTGAATGAGTTTTGAGATTTATTTATATATATATATATATATTTTTTTTACCCATGATATTGATTTTTGGAAATTTTGATAATTTTTGTGATGTCATTAGAGTGTGGACCCTTACCAGTGTTTAATAAGAACATACTTGGGTGATCACTTACCCATCATAAAAATGTCAGATCGATGTGTTGAAAACTGTGGACAGGAAGCTGTCAGACAAACAAACAAATAAACCCACACCAATGAAAACATAACCTCTTTGGTGAGGGTAGAAATCTATGTACCTGATCATTGTGAAAATAAGTTTTAAACAGAAAGTCAGATGCACAGTTGTTAGTTTTTTCCCATGACTGTGTTTCCAGATTATAAATCACATCACAGATTGTACTTTGTCTTTGACAACTATCAAATAAACTCGACCATAATAAAAATATATAAATATATAAAAATTCTCCCTATAGTATGTGAAATCCTTGCAACTTTTGGTCAACACGAAAAGTTGCATGAGATGTTGTAATGCATACATGTTAAATACCAATCAATTTAAAAATCCCACTTAATTCTCATCATCATCTTCCGCTTAATCTGGGGTCGGGTTGTGGGGGCAGCAGCCTAAGCAGTAAGGTCCAGACGTCCCTCTCCCCAGCCACTTTCTCCAGCTCTTCTGTGGGCGTTCAAGGCGTTCCCAGACCAGCTGAGAGACGTAATCCCTCCAGCGCGTTCTGGGTCGACCCCGGGGTCTCTTCTTAGTTAGACATGCCCGAAACACCACACCAGGGAGGCGTTCGGGAGGCATTCTAATCAGATGCCCGAGCCACATCAACTTGCTCCTCTCAATGCGAAGGAGCAGCGGTTCTACTCCAAACTCCTCCCGGATGGCTGAGCTTCTCACCCTATCTCTAAGGGAGAGCCCTGCCACCCTGCGAAGGAAGCCTGTATCCGCGATCTTGTTCTTTCAGTCACTACCCAAAGCTTGTGACCATAGGTGAGGGTTGGAACATAGATCGACTGGTAAATTGAGAGCTTTGCCTTTCGGCTCAGCTCCCTCTTCACCACGATGGACTCTGCTTTACAGCAGAGGCTGCACCGATCCACCTGTTGATCTCTCGTTCTATTCTTCTCTCACTCGTGAACAAGACCCCGAGATACTTAAACTCCTCCACTTTGGGCAGGACGTCGTTCCAGATCCAGAGGGTGCATTCCACCCTTTTCCGGCTGAGAACCATGGCCTCGGACTTGGAGCAATTCTCAGCTGAGTGCGAAGCAGCTGGGATGAGAAACAGCACCATCAAGTCCGAGGCCATGGTAAAATCCTAAAATCCCAAAATCCTAAATTATTTATGGAAAAAATTCAGGCTATATGAATTGTCATGTGAATATGTGAATTGTGAATTGGATAGATTTTTTCTATCCAATCGCATTTTGAGGTCTACATAGCCCGAGGCAAAGTACATTCAAGGAACCTATAATTTTTATGTACAGAATTTCTAGGTGCAGCCATGCTGGAGGTAACCTGAGTGCTGGAACTCTCAACTCCAAAGACCTCTTGCGGGCTATTACACCAGGATGCTGAGACAAGTCCTCAACATCGATCCAGGCCAGTACATCAAGAACGAGATGCTGTATCAAGAGGTGTCCAAAGTGGCAGACAGGATTGCACACTAAAGATTGGGGCTAGCTGGCCACTGCTACTGACATCCTGAGCTGCCAGCAGGCAAAGTAGTGTTGGAGATGGGAGACGGAACTGAGGCCACCCCAGCTCAACCATGGTCTACATCCTGATGCGAACATTGGCATAGCAAGCCCAGAAGAGCTAGCGAAGTGTATGATGGAGCGGACAGATTGGGAGTGCCGGTAGTGTGTCTGTCTGTGGATGACCTGGAAGAGACAGCGGCATAGTGGTTCTGCTATTTGAGCCTTGTGCTTCATGCGGGCGTTTCTGTGTGGAGTTTGCATGTTCTCCCTGTGCTTGTATGGGGTTTTTTCTAGGTGCTCCAGTTTCCTCTCATAGTCCATAGACACATTAGGCTAAATGGGTGTCCCAAATTGCCCCAAGTGTGAATGTGAGGGTGAATTGTTGTGTGGGTGGGCGTTAGCCCCACGATGGTTTAGCGAGTTGTTTAGAGTGTACCCTACTTTTGCCAGAAGTTGCCTGGGATGGCCTCCCCCTGACCCTAATAAAAGATAAAGCAAATCAGTAAATAACGATATGACATGACTTCATCTTAAATAAATATTCTGAGCAATCTTACTCATTGTAGACTTATCTTAATCTATATACTGTTGAGAAATGCTTTTTAAAAATTGGTTTATTGTTGGGCCACCATACAAGGCCCTGTGACTGATTCGATATAATAGAAAAAACAAAGCGCGTACAATAACAGATGGACTATTAATACCATGCTGCTATGCGCAGCATCCAGTGGTTGAGGGTTAAGGGACTTGCTCAAGGACCCAATAGTGGCAACTTGGTGGGACTGGGGCTTGAGCCCCTTCTGATCAGCAACCCAGAGCATTAATCACCGAGCCACTATTGCCCTGCACTGTATCGCCAGACTGGCTTCAAAATCGTTTTTATTATTTATTGTATTTGAATAATTTTGTAGTGATTAAATGCTGCCCTTGTTTTAAGCAGAAAATAACAATGTTCTAAGAAGTAGGTTACAATTAATTACTTATGTTCAATTCAGTTATGCAACCCTTGAATAAACCTTTCAAGGTTTAAAGTTTTTGAGGTATTACTTTCTTATTAATGGTTCACCAATTACAATATCAAATCAGGATATTTATTAAATTGTAATCACAGTACAAAGGGAATCATTACCTAGGTATTGTGATAATCTTGTATCGGGTGGTCTCTTATGATTTCCATCACTATAAATTATACACATGTAATTATCGAAAATAAATCCACACCCTCTGGCCAATTCAGGTTCAAGAGTTCAGTAGCATTGTGTCAGTACATAAAGAGATTCCAGTCTAATAATATAATAATAGGAATTAGAGTCAGACTATCAGTTAATCAGAGTTTGGCATGCTTATAGTCAAGTGCATGATGTACGTAAGAGGTTTTACATGTTCATTAGTAATCAGCAAATGTCAAATTTCTATGTAAAGTAAAATGTCGTTTTATTCTTAAAAAGGTTTTGTAAAGCTGAGGTGACAACGGCAACAGCAGCATGTGATTACATACAAAGATGTAAATACTTGGGCCACGTTTCAAACAGCATACTTCCATACTAAATAATATGCCAGCGCACCATCTGCGTCTTTAGGTATATTACTTAATGTGCATTATCTAGTTTGGAACAAAGCCATGGATTCTCTGTGAATGTGTAATAACCTGGCATGCACAGCTGTGGGACTAATCTGTGCATTAGAGAAGAATGTCGCATAGCACATGTAAAACAGTGTGAGTAGCTTGCATTACAAAAAGGCCAAATTCTTGAACAATCTAACATCCAACAAAGCTTGCTGGAACAAACAGTGCCAGTTCTTTTCAAAATTCTATCGAAAACAATTATTACAATTATGAGCTAAGAGCAGACTACTTTCAACATCCATTTATTCATTCATCTATTCATTCATTCTTTCAATTATTTTCTCCACCACTTAATCCTAGTTAGGGTTGCGGGGAGGCTGGTGCCTATCACAGCTGATTCTGGGTGAGGGCGGAGTACACCCTGGACAGCTCACCAAGCCATTGCAGGGCAGAAACACGCTGACCCACTCTTTATGAATGACAGCTATGGTTCTTTTACATGCCTCACACCACAGACAGCGAGAGAGATGGCAGGCCTTTGATAACCCAGTTAGCTGCACTGGGGGGCAGCAGTGACAATTCTGTGATAGTGGGGCTTGAACCCCTGACTTTCAACATCCAGTGCAGTTTTATTGAAAGGATCAAGCATGTTTTACCTGTGTAAACTAGAGATAACTGACAGAGAGACCAGGCACCACATTTATTATGAAAGAAAGAAAGAAAAAAAAAAGAAAAAGGTAATCACACATGAGAACACATTACTTTGTACACAATAGCAGACAACACAGGTATAAAGTTTATTGTTTAGAGTGTAGCTTTTCTAGCAAAAATGTTCTCTTACTTTTAAAGGTGCACATTCACTAGTGAGTATCTGATGTGTTTTATTTTTTTATTAGTTCATTTTGGTTGAATATTAAGGTTTCTGGCAAAACCACACCATTTCACGGACTTATTATCTGTCTTACATCTTGTTTGGTTTCTGTGTCTGTTTATAATAACAATAACAAGACTGCCTGCGATGGCCTGGCGAGCTGTCCAGGGTGTACTCTGCCCTCGCCCAGAGTCGGCTGAGATGGGCGCCAGCCTCCCCGCGACCCTAATTAGGATTAAGCGGTTCAGAAAATGACATGACAAGACATAACAAGACTGCATGACTGGAGGAACGATCTTGCACATGCCTGATAACTTGGCAGTGAAAAAAGTGTTCTGCGCTATCGTTCACCTCAAGATGGCGATGTTTATTAATATCATTGCACCCGGTGCAGGGGTCACACTAGCATACAGTAGTAAACTCACTGCGGTCGATTCAGTTTAATTTCCTAGAGATAACATTGTATTTCGTATTTATTTAATATACCTGGTAAGTGAATGAGCCATGAGAACAGCTTCACTACTTCTTGAAACAGATTCTATAAGTGGCAAGGCTATTTTTTTCATAAAAGATACTTCCTATGTTTGTGTTTTGATGATAATGGTTGTCAGTGCTGTCTAACGTCGGCATGGTGGCATACTGGTTATCACATCTGACTCACAGCAAGAAGGTCCTGGGTTTAATCCCCGGCGTTTCTGTGTGGAGTTTGTTCTCCCAGTGCATGCATGGATTTCCTCCAGGTATTCCGGTTTCCTCCCAAAGTCCAAAGGCATGTTCATTAGGCTAAGTGTTGGCTCCAAATTGCCGATAGGTGTGAGAGTGAATGGTTGTGTGTGTTGGCTCCGTGATGGACTGGCAAAATGTACAGAGCGTACCTCGCCTTCACCGAGTGCTGAGATCTCCGCAACCCTAGTAGGAGTAAGGGGTTTGGCAAATGAGTGAGCGAGTGTGCTGTCTAATACTTTTATATAACATTTCTAGGTGTTCAATTTATATTTGGATCTGGTGACTATAAAAGTAATAACATATGATTTATTAATTTTCATTCTTATCAATCCATTCATTAAGTCTTTGGGAACTATGGATGAGGTGGTGTCATCCTAGAACAGAGACCACACTCATCAAGGTAAAAACGGTTCATCATAGGTTAAATGAGAACAACTTTATATTGTTTATACAAGCCAGGAGAACAAAATAAATATACTCTTTAGGCTAGATATGGCCCACATGCACTCCCCCACAACTTGACTTTACTACATTTTTCTGAACCCTTATCATGTATGATTAATGGAATGGAGAAGTAACACTGAATAAACTGGGATACACAGGGTGTTATTTATGGAGGTACACTATTTGAAGCCGAGTCGTGACTGTTGTTCAGCACTGCACAGCAATTGTGCTTTTACAGGTTGTGATAGCACTAGTACGATGAAAGGACATGCCAAAGTGAGACCACTGGGCATCCTTCAGAAGACACCAGAATTTGAAGAGGCCTTCTCACAACTGGTCAATATCAGATGATGTTATGACAAAGATGGAAGCTTTTACATGTGCTGTCTATGGCAAATTGAGGGTAAGAGATGTCAGTGTTGTACATTTTATGAAGATAGATGAAATCTATGGTGACAAGGAACATCGAACGTTGACATGGCATCCATACCCCCTTGTAGGAGAACTTTGGAGCAGCACGTGATCAGGGTGAATTATCAGCTTGCAGTATGGAAGAGATCACATATTCCTAGTCCAGAGATCCCAAGCCTGACTGAACATGGATAGAAATTGGATGAAGAACTGCTAATGCCACACTGGTTTTACGGAACTGAGTTGTCTGATCAGTGGTCCAATATTGAAGCCATGAATGAAGAAGGCAGTGGTGATGACGATGAGGAGAGTGACTCTGAATCCAATGACGAGTCAGATGCTGGATCAGATGATTTTGAAATGTTCATTGACAGTGATGGTGACTGAGCATAGGTCATGATGGCATGCCCGCAGGGTCTTATCTGTTTGAATGTATACATGTACTTACATGTACCATGTTGATTGCCCTGATATCTGAATTCCTTATACATATATGATGCTTGAAAGTTTTTTTCCAACATATTAAAACCTACTTTATTCTATATTCCACATGTTGTACAAATACTTACCTTCTCTTATACTGTGTAAAATTACTCAATTATTTCACACTCTGAGAAATATTAACAAATTCTGATACAAAAAATGTGTATTGTAAAGATTCCTGAGTCATCTTTATGGTACGCTTGATTCACATTTTGCAATAAAAGTAGGGTAAAGTATGAAGACTAAAATACTATAAAATACACTATAATAATTTTATTAGTATGCTAAAAAGCTTTCTAGGTGGGAAGCTTTATAATACATAGCCAGTTGGATTAGTTTTCATTTGGTACCTAATATTGCCTGATGATATTAACGTGGCGAACACACAGGTTTACAAATATACATGCATTGAACAAATCACTGAAATTTGGGCATACCCCTCAGGTTTTGAATATTTAATATCTTAAATAAATTTGGTATCAAATGAAGTGTCTTGGGTGTGGTAACACATTATAAATAATATGAGTAGATTTATCCTCCACAATTTCTCCCAAAACAAAAATAATGGATTTTTCTTTGATTTGTCACCGATTGCCCCACATCGTTGGGGGTTGGTGTCACATGGCATGCTTTGGTCATCAAATGCTATTACATATTGTTCATCTTTAATAATTTTTACAGAGCACTTTGAATGAGCTTTCAGATGATACCTTGGTTGTTGGGGTTGTTGATGGGTAAACATATAAAAGAAAAATTGGAAATATGTTAAAATTTACGTTCGGTGTTGGTCACAACTCTGCTTCAAATAGGATACCCCCACAGAGCCAGAACACGCTAGTTGATTCAGTGTTACCTCTTCATTTCATTAACCAGACTTGATAAGGGTTCAGAAAAATGTAGCGAAGTCAAGTTGTGTGTTTGGGGGTGCATGTGGGCCATATATAACCTACGGAGTAATACCAGTGTAACTGATTTACTGTGTGTATATATATCTTTCATCTTCTTCTGCTTGTTCCGGGGTCGGGTCACGGGGGCAGCAGCATAGCAGTGAGGTCCAGAAGTCCCTTTTCCCAGCCACTTCCTCCAGCTCTCCCGATATGCCCGAAACACCACACCAGGGAGGCGTTCAGGGTGCATTCTAATCAGATGCCCAAGCCACCTCAACTGGCTCCTCTCAACACGAAGGAGCAGCGGTTCTACTCCGAGTTCCTCCCGGATGACAGAACTTCTCACCCTATCTCTACGGGAGAGACCTGCCACCCTGCGAAGGAAGCTCATTTCAGCTGCTTGTATTCGCGATCTCGTTCTTTCGGTCATTACCCAAAGCTCGTGACCATAGGTGAGGGTAGGAATGTAAATTTACTGATAAATAGAGAGCTTTGTCTTCTGTCTCAGCTCCCACTTCACCACGACGGACCGGTACAAGCTCTGCTTTACAGCTGAGGCTGCACCGATCCGCCTGTCAATCTCCCACTCCATCCTTCCCTCACTCAAGAAGACCCAGAGATACTTGAACTCCTCCACTTGGGGCAAAAAGGAAAAAGCAGCACTCCAGAGGGTCATAAACACAGCACAGAAGGTCATTGGCTGTGCTTTTCCCTCCTTAGAGGAGCTATATAGGTCCCGCTGCCACAGGAAAGCCCGCAGCATCCTGAAAGACTCATCTCACCCAGCACATCACCCATTCCAGCTTTTACCCTCAGGCAGGCAGTACAGAGCATTAAAAGCCAAAACAAACAGACTAAAAACAGCACATACCCCAAAGCTATTGCAGTAACGAATGAACATAAAGTCTTCTTCAGCACATCCTAAAGATTTTAGGATGTGTTGACTGCTGTTTGTGCTAATAGACAAAATGGCAGTTCAGTGTCTCTGGATGGTGACATGGGTGTTACCTAGAGACTCTATTGGTCTCCTTGGAGACTTCATTGCGCATGTTGGCAGTGATGCGGTGACCTGGAGGGGAGTAATTGGGAGGAACGGCCTCCCCAATCCAATCCCGTTCCCTCCCCAATCCACATCCAATCTGTGTTTCATTATTGGAATACTGTGCTAGTTATGGACTGTCCATAACCAACATCATGTTCGAGTATAAGGTAGTTCATAAGTGTACTTTGTACCAGGCCACATAAGGCCAAAAGTCAATGATTGACTTTGTAGTCATATCATCAGTCCTGTGGCTGTACATCTTAAACACTTGGGTGAAGAGGGGCAGAGCTGTCAACTTCCTGATGGAAGACTACCGGACAGACCTGGGAAACTCAGTCGTGTAGTGAGGGTAAACTATGAATATCTGGCGGAGACCCCCGTCCTTGAGCTCTTCAACTCACACCTCCTGGAGAGCTTATCTCACACACGAGGAACGGTTGGGCATATGGAATCTGAATGGTCCATGTTCAGGACCCATCCCAGGGTGTGCTCAGTCTGGGTGGGGACCTGCAGACCTGGACTGTGTTCATGATGGAGCACTGGAAGGAGCACTTTGAGGATGTCCTCAATCCAGCCACCATATCTTCTGCTGAGGAGGCAGAATCTAAAGAAGGGGAAGGGGAGTCCATCACCCTGGCTGAGGTTGCTGAGGTAGTTTAAAAGCTCCTCAGTGGCAGGTATGTGAGGTGAGTAGCAGACCACGGTGGTTGTTCCCATTTTTTAAGAAAGTGTGACAAGGGAGTGTGTTCCAACTACCGGGAGAGATCACACTTTTCTGCCTCCTCATAATATTTTACTCCAGGGTGTTGGAAAGGGGGTTCCAAAAAATATTATTAAAACAATATTAATAATTTTATTCATTCCATTCTTACATAGTATATTATTCCCAAAACAAGATCAAGAAGAATTTTTGTTTGGAGATAAGATTTTAAATCTTGACTAGATAGCAAATTTTTCAGTGCATATGTTTACCATGCTATTGGCCATGACCGGAAGTTGGGGTCTTCTGGCCATGGTGGCATGCAGCAATTTATACAGGGTACACGGTCTACATTATTTTCCACATCATTGCGCTTGTTTAGCCGGAACTGTTGTTCCTCTTCTTTTGGATTGTATTGGTGTTTGGCATCTAGAATAAAGTTGCAATAACTAGAGAGGGCTAATGTTGCTCTCGTTACTAATAAACTTTTGAGCAGAGATATTTAACAGAATCATAGCCATGACAGACCCTCTACTACGCAAAGAACTAGCAGGCTTTAGGAAGGGACGATCACATACCAGGTCATGGTACTGACCAGATTCACCCTCACACAAATAGCGGAATAGAGAAATAAATGGACCTCATCAGTTGATTTGACTTCACAAAAGTTTTAAATATTGTCAATCGCCCAGTCCTGTTGAGAATCCTCAGACGCTACAGTACCCCAAATAAACAAATTTTCACCTTAAGGAGCTGTATGCTGACCTCAGTAAAGAGTTTGTTGTGTATCCTACAGACAGGAATAAAACATGGGTGTTTGACTTTGACTTTCCTCTTCGCCTTTCATTCATTAATTTGCCAAACCTCTTAATCCTATTAGGGACACGGGGAGGCTGGAGCCTATCTCAGCTGACTCTGGGTGAAAGCGGAGCACACCCTAAACAGCTTGCCAGTCCATCACAGGACAACACACACCTATCCACACTCACACTGACACCTACGGCTGAGCATGTCTATGGACTATAAGAGGAGACCGGTGTACCTGGAGGAAACCCATGCAAGCACGGGGAGAACATACAATTTCCACACAGAAATGCACTTGCCGAGCTCGGGACTCGAACCCAGGACCTTACTGCTGTGAGGCGGATGTGCTAACAACTACGTCACCATGCCGCCCCCCTTCACCCTTCACATTGGCTGAAAGCACCAGAAACAAAGAGATTAGTCTGACACTGTCAGAAAGTAGACTTTGCAGACAATATCGCACTGCTGTGTCATGGACATATTCATCATAAAAACAAATAGGAATAATCATCAATGTCAGCAAAACAAAAATTATTACACCATCAGGGAAAAGGAAGGGAGAAAGACAGAAGGAAACCTGGAGTCGGTCCACTGAAAAAAAATGATGGTTGGCAAAAGCATGGCCCACATCATTTTTGGTATCCCACTGATCATTCACTCACTCACTCATTTACTGAAACAATTAATCTTACTAGGGTCGCAAGGAGGGTAGCGTTTATTGTAGCTGACTTTGGGCAAAGGTGAGGTATGCCTTGAACAGCTCACCACACCATCACAGAACAACACACACACACACACTCCCACTGAGGGGCAATTCGGAACAACCAGTTAGCCTAATGTGCATGTCTTTGAATTCTGGGAGAAAATACTTCTTTAGTTTTATAATTAGCTACAGTCGGTTATAGTAGCATAGTTTGATACAAAGAAAATAACAATGTTCTCGGCAGCACCGTGGTGTAGTGGTTAGCACATTTGCCTCATACAATAAAGTCCTGGGTTAAAGTCCCAAGCTCGACAAGGGCGTTTTCTTTGTAAAGTTTGCGTGCGCTCCCTGTGCTTGTGTAGGTTTCCTCCAGCTTCCTCCCCCAATCCAAATACATGCACATTAGACATGAGTGTGAATGGTTGTGTGTCTTGGCATGCGACAGACTGGAGAGCTGTTTAGGGTGTTCCCAGCATTCTCTTCACGTTGGCTGAGGTTCCAGCCAGCCCGTGACCCTTGTGACAGTAAGTGGTTCGGCAAATGAATGAATAATGTATTTAATATATTCACTGAATGTATATGTAGTGTATATTTATAGCATGTTTAAAGTCAGTCAGAATTTGAAAGGCCAAATAAAGTTTTGCAGCTTAGACACAAGTAAGCCTTAGTCAAGATAGAATCAGTTGTTTAAGTCCCACACGTTATGATTACAAGCTAAACACCAACCTGTGTTGTTCTTTGCGTCCACCTCCATGATCTGTTTCAAGGTTGAACCGACGAATAGCGTGTTTGCTGATCTCTTGTTCAGTGGCGTTTCTGCTTTCCTTGCATTTTCGCACAGCCCCTGATTAAAGTATGGATATATTAATACATTTGTATGGTACAGTATTTTATTTGCAGTTTTATGTATTTGCAGATATTAATTCACAATGACCTTATATTTGTGAACTTTAAACATAGAACAAAAGTGCATTATTTTCTGTGCTATGACCTGCCACACAAACTGAAAGCATAATAGATCCATTCTCATGCTAAATATATGCCCTTTTTACTAAGTGATCCTTTTTTCTTCGGGGGAATATTGTCAAAGAGTTCCATTTTTATTTCATCAGCCTACAAGATTTCTTTTTCCAAACTTCATCTGGCTGTTCTATGTCATTTGATATCCCTCAGACATTGAAGTTTGTGATTAAGTAACAGTTATATGTTTCCCTTTGAAGACACTTTCATGTGGTTCCTATACATAGGTCCGTGCTGTGATTTGAGGTTTTTGCTTTGCTTTGCTGCCAGTCAGTTCTCTCTGAGTGGTTTCTTGGTCCTTTTCCAAATCTTGCCTTGACTCTCTTGTCTCAGTTCCTTTAAACTGACATTTCTTAATGACATTTTGGACAGTGAAATTTTTAAATCGGAAGGCTTTGATATGTTTTTATATAGACTTTCTCTACTTCGTGGGCATCCTCAGTGAGCAAAGTAAAAACTGGGCAAATTACAGGTAGGTGGTCAATACATCATTAATAGAGGTAATGATTTATCTATGAAATTAAAAGGAGGACAGCTCCAGTTTCATGCATGTTGACCTCTCCACTCTCCACTCTCCCTACAGGGATTAGGATTATAAACCTGCCTGTAACCCCACCCCCGGATCTAAATTGCCCCTCACACTTCTAAATGAACTAAAGAAACAAACATGATTTCAAAAGCCCGAATATGCACAAATGCACGCAAAATTGATTACAGAGGGCTGGACAGAACAAACTCACAGTGAATTAAACGAAATGCCCCAGAAGAAACAGCCATCCCCCAGACAAACATGCAAGGCATCCATCTCCACCACCCACACCTTCACCTAAAGAAGCAGCTGCATCCCAAGAAGGCACTTATCACCAGCCTCTAATAGAAACATCTCTCTCAGTCCATCCAACATCTCAATGGCCTCCACATCCTCAACAGTATCAGCAGGGAAGTCCAATAAGCCCAGCACCATGAGGAAAGAATTCAAGGATTCTGGATGATGAGCAAGAAGTCCGCTAAGAAATTAACTCGCTTAAAGTGGACGAACAAGGCCGTACCAGTAACTAACCACAACCTTACTTCGAACAAACAAAACGTTCCCATAGCACATACAGAGCTTGCTCGCTGCACATGGACTGCTCACTGGCATGCATCAAAAATGTTTAAGCGTGCACAAAAATTTCAGACAAATGCCACAAACAACAATGTACAGGAACTTATTTAAAAAACAAAACAAAACAGTGAAATCAAAATTGAAATTAAAACGAACTTCAGGGTATGCCAGCGAATGCCAAAAAGTTTTCCATACACTGGGCCAATTTGTCATAGAATAAAGGCTGTTTAAGGGTATGTATTCACACCTGATACATTTAAACCTGTGCAAAACATGCAAGACTGGATATAATTCAGGAATAACTCAACTTTCTTTTATTTCCATGCGATTCTAATTTCCAGCCATATCGAACAATGTTCTCTTTCCTTGTTGTTGTGAATTTGCTGTTAGTCGTTTTAGATACAGGAGTTTTAATAAAACATAAAAGTGCTTACACACACACACACGCACACACACACACACACACACAATCACACACAAAAGTGTGATCACCATGTTTGCATCTGATTGTTTCATGAATTTTGTGTAATTATATAACATTGGTAGATTTTACGTGGTTATTTTTGGTAGATTGGTAGATTTTGAGCGCAGGTAGATGCATGCAGCAATCTATGGCTGAGAGTCCATGAGAACTAATTGGCTGAGCACGGGAAGGGATGGCATTTGCTTGTTTAAGCAATCACCAAGCAGTCAAGCTTTCCACTGAGTGTGTCACGCTACTCCTGACTATGCAGTAGGTCTAAAAATTGTGGTGGCTGGAATCATGTGCCTTGGAGGAAGCATGTGCCTGCCTTTGCCCTCCCTGCTGGTTGGTGGTGATTGATGCACCGCTTGGGTAGGGATTGGACATAACTATAAATGGATGGGGGGTTTTGACCAGAACATTTAGCATCTAGCTGGAGACAGTCATCTCAATATCTTATTTAGATAGGTTCCTAAACTTTTGCATGCTAGTGTTCAAAATATAATATAACTGCATATTTATGTGACAAAATGAAAAATATCTCTGGGGCATATGTCTATATGCAATGTCTCTCTCACATACGAATAAGAAGAACCTTGTGTCTGAGCCACTGAATTTCAGTGTTCAGGGTTGGCCCCCTTCCAGCTGATTGTGACTGAAAATGTGAGCCAAAATATTCCAGGTCACCTTCTTGACATCCTGCCCTCCCAGTGCTGATAGATTTTTTTTTTTATCTGTTAGAAAGAGGAAACAGTGTCATTGATATGAAGGACCACCAGGTTCTTTCTTTCCACTGATGAACATGTAAGCTACTTCAATGCTAATGTAAGCCTACAATTGTAAGCATACAATTTTCTGCAAGCCTACTTGTAAAACAAACAAATACAATGTGCAACAATGTGAGACCGAAAACCAACAGAGGAAAACTGATAACATTCATCACAACTGAAAAATGCTGATGAGTAGTGACTTGTATAGTATTTCAGTCTATGACTATGTTGGGTAAATAAATTACACTGGAATTACACAATACCAAGTTATTTTTAGATACAGGATTTGTGGCTTGAGCAAGCCAGGCTTCAAAGTATTCCAAGTCCTCAGGTATGTCACAAAAGCCCTGAGGTCCTGTATATATATATATATATATATATATATATATATATTTTTTTTTTTTTTTTTTATT
>JAQMYF010000023.1:23070988-23082494 GCA_030014195.1 Neosilurus mollespiculum | reverse complement strand
CCCCCCCCCCCCCCCCCCCCCCCCCCCAACAAACAGACACATCATTTGTGTACAAAAGAACAGAAAGAGCCAATGAAAACATTGTCCCTTACTGTTACAGACAGATTGTAACAGTACGGCTGCACCACCGAAGGTTTTCCCAGGTCATTTAAATGTATCCAGTGCAGAACTGATGAATTTGAATATAGGAACTTGGTCTTAGAATTCATTCTTAAACTTATAATAATAAATAATAATAAAATCATGGGTTTACAGATACAATTTAATTTTCTTTTTTTTTCTTTTGAGGTTGTACTACATGACCGCTTTATGCAGCAAATACATAAGGGTACTTAAAAAGGTGAAAGTTGTCTAAGTCTTACAAACCTTCTAGATGTTTCCAAGGATCCTTGGCAAGTTGCTGCATGAAGTCACTTCCTGGCAGTGAATTGTGTTTAATATGTAAAGTTTCAAAATGGTCTTTTCTTGATGGTTGTACCAGATGACGTTTCAGAATGCATACAACTTTTTTTTACTGACATATTATGAAAGCAAAATCTAAAAAGATTAGTGTAACTCTCAGAATTGAGTGGTTACACCACTGGTGTGAATATTTACCAAAATACTGGAAAATTAAAGTGGGTACACACCTCTACCAAGCACTAAAAACAATGTATTACTTCATGCATTTATCCTCATTATTGGCTAATCAACAACAGGACTGCAGGACTCAAAGTCAAGAATTTCATTTAAACTTAACATCCAACATCATAATGGGGAAATATGTGATCTCATTAACTTTAAGAGTTGCATGGATGTTGGTGCCGAGTTTACAAAGTTTACATAGAAGATTGCAAAAAAATACAAAACAAATAAAAACAAATACAAAACAAATAAAAACCAATCGAGTGGTAGCTCCATTGCAGGAATGCTTTGTTGATGCAAGAGAACAGAGGAGAATAGAAAGACTGGTGAACCAAATAACTGTAATGACTCTTTACAACTGTGGTGAGTATAAAAGCATCCCATCAGATCTTAAAGCACATGAGATACAACTGCAGAATATAACCGGGGGTTCCTCTCCTGTTATCTAATAACATGAATCTGAGGGCACTGTGGGTATACCGTCACCAAAACTACCTAGGAGAAAACTGGAAAAATATCATACGTGATGATGCACTTTGATTTCTTGTCCGACAAGCAGATGGCAGGATCAGAATGTGGTAATAACAGCATGACATCAGGTGCGGTAAAGGAGAGTTCAGTTCCACGGCACTGGCAAACCATGATCCTCAAACACGATCTCTCCTCTTTCAACAGCAAATCCCTCATGATTGGGCCAACTGTGCCACATGACACTTCATCTAGTGATCTTGTGAGTTACATCTTGTGAGTTAACCACATGACAGGAACTTGAATGCACTCTGGAGGACCATCCTTGCTTTTGTAGGGATGATTATTTTCTGCTATTTTTATTTTTTTTTGCCAATTCTGTTTTGTGATTTTTCCAATTCCATAACTGGAGATGAGAATAATTTCTATGTATAGATGATACAGTTTTAAAGCTCTGAAATCCATTAAACATAAAACTAAAGCCAAACCTTTTCAATTTGGCTTCCACATTAACGGTTAATGCATAATTATCAGGTTCAAACTGACCTGGGAGAGTGAGAATATTTTTATAGAGGGCGATGTCAGCTGTAACTAGAAAATTCATACTTTTCATGCAGGTTTCTTGATCTCACTGCTTTTAACAACAATAGACGGCAACTCACAACGAGCAGCGAGGTGTTTTCTGCGAGCCAAGGTGGTCTTTTCATCCAGACATCAATAGCCCACACTGTACTAACAAAATATGCAATCCCACCATCTTCATAAAAATCCTCAGAGTATCGTTTAGCTCGGTTACTCACTGACAATGTTGTTATACTTGGCGCATGTTGTCGACGTTTCGCAGATGACACCATGTTGGACTCTACTCTTCTCTCATTCAGAGTACTATATATAGTCTGTGGATGTTTTTATTTTTATTTTTTTTAATCCAACCTGAGTGCACACTGAACATAAAAGAAAATTCAGCTTGGTTTTTCATCCTATGGACAAATGATGAGGGTGTAAAACTCTCTGTACTTTTTTTTTTTTTTTTTTACGCCAATTGAAATGATTTACTTATTTATACATCAGCAAACAATTAAAAATACCGAATAAATGCATTCTGTTTCCTCTTTAATGCCACAGGATCATTGCTTCAATACCACAGGCTGCTCATCGGGTGCATCTCTTTACCCTATAATGGGTATCTAATAATTACCCATCTTAGAAGTTTGTGTTGTGTCTTCACATGGCTATAATAAAAAGGTCACACGTTTATACTTAATGTTCTGGAAAATAAAACCCATGGGCACACCCTGTGTCACAGTTTGCAGGGTCTCGAAGGCGGGAGAACCCCAAACATTCCAGTTTTAGAACTAGCCTGTTGAGTAGATTGTTGAGTTTATCAGGTTTCATAAAAATACCACTGTCCTGTCAGAACTACTATAAAATACTATTAGACCTTCATATAAAATGTGGGTTGGATGAGTGATGCTTTCTAGTTGGATTGTTGGGTTCAGTGGATCCATGGAATCTTTTATCAAGCACTGGAATAATTTAGCCCAAAACTGGCTGCCTCTGCCAGGAGGTTAAGACTTGATCCAAAAAATGTACACTACAGTTCATCCTGTGACGTTTTAGCCATTTAAATTAAAATGGCAAATATTTTAAATATTATTAATATATACAGCCCTGAACAAAAATTACAACAAAAATCGTTTAAACCAATGATCTCCCAAGGCAGAATAAATCATCCACTTATCCAACTGGGGTCGTAGTGTGTTTCTCATAACATGGCCTTTCATTTAACGCTAATTTCTTCTTCTTTAACAACACAAAACAGCACGCAGTACAGCCATCTCTTCTTCAATCTGAACATGTTCGATATATCAGTGTTTGGGGTGAAGTTTTAGAGAGTTAACCCTGTGAAATTAATCCAATCCTAAAACCACTGTGGAAGTGCGCTTCTGCTCCGACTTGTTCTGCCTGACCACACACACTCACCCACACACCACACACACACGGAGCAGATCTGAGTGTCTTCTTTATCATTGTTTATTCTTTTATGCATGTTTATTGTAAGCATATATAAGTATTTGTTATATGATTAAAAAGTACTTGTTATTATTTAAATTAATTATATTTTTATGAGTTTTCATTTAATGTGATTTTTAAAAAAACAAGCTTTTTGTTTGCCACATGCAATTAAAAAAAGGTATATAGCTTCATATCAAGTTGCAATGATGAATGTGAACAAAATACTGGCAAGGAAAACATTAACTTCAATAATAAAACTAATCTCGCCTGTGTATGAAACTCTTACAACATGCAACACAGAAAAACAAACCATTCACTGCATTTCTCTTAGATTGTTTTATCATTTCAGTGGGGGAAAAAACAGCATGGGATTACTTTTTAAGAATAAAATGATGAAAGCGCTGCATCTCACAGAGACCTAATTTATGTCCAATGCAATACAGAATACATTTTGAAAAGCATACTCTTGCACCACATTTACTCTTCAGTTAAAAAAAAAAAAAACAATAATCAGACAATTACTTACTTAACTATTGAAAGAATTAAAGGCTGGCCATCAAATGTAAATGTAATGTCTAGTAATAATAATAGCAATAAGACTAATATTAAGAGTCTATTAAGAGCAGTAGTATTATTAATCGTAGTAGTAGTGACAGTAATTGTAGCAGTAGTAGTAACAATAATAATAATAATGATAGCAATAGTAATATTACTAGCAGTAATAATAATATTAATAAAACTCCTCCTTGAATCGCCACCTTATTGTGAGGGGAGCATTACACCCCTGACAACCCTGTCACCCAAGGCAAACAGGTCCTAGGTCCAGACTAAGCGTGGTTCAGAAGACTCCTATGGAAAAGAATACAACAGGAATCCAGCTTCCCTTTCCCAGACGTGGGTTACCGGGGCCCGCCCCTAAAGCCAGGCCTGGGAGAGGGGATCAAAAGGTGAGCGCCTGGTGGTCGGACTTCTGCCCATGGAGCCCGGCCGGGCATAGCCCGAAGAGGAGACATAGGTCTGCCCTCCCATGGACCCACCACCTGTGGGAGGGGCTATAGGGGTCTGGTGCGTTGAGAGCTGATTGGCAGCCGAAGGCGTGGGTTCTGATGGACCGATCCGTGGCTACTTTGGGTGGGGTGACAGGTCCTGACTGCTGTTTGTGCTTATGCACCAAATGACAATTCAGAGTACTGACCCGAACCTGGTGGTGGACTCCCGAGGCAGCAAACAGGTACTGGCAGCCTGGGCTGTTACCGATTCAAATTCTTGGGCGTGGAAGGAGTTCAGTAAGGGTCTGGAAAGCAACTATTGGTTGGCCTCGAAAAGGTTCTAGACCACCATCTGACGCCTCAGGAGAGGAAACAGCACTCAATAAACACTGTTTACAGTGGAAGTGGGGAGCTTCTCACCTCAACTGGGGAAGCTGTTGGGAGGGGGAAGGAATACGCCGAGGACCTCCTTTAATCCCACCAACACACCCTCCGTGGAGGAGGAAGACCCTGGGGGTTCGCTGAGGCTGAGGTCGCTGAGGTAGTCAGAAAGCTGCATGGCCGGGCTCCAGGTGTGGCTCTGAATACCTCAGGTCTCTTGATGCTGTAGGACTGTCAACATCACTTCATCATTGGGGGCCGTACTTCTGGATTGGCGAACAGGGGTGGCGGTTCCCCTTTGTGGTCCAACTATCGTGGAATCACGCTTCTCAGCCTACCCGGGAAAGTCTATGCAGAAGTATTGGAGAGGAGGATCCGACTGATAGTCGGTCCTCAGATTCAGGAGAAACAATGTGGTTTTAATCCTGGCCGCAGCACTCTCGACCAGTTCTACACACTCTACAGGATCCTGGAGGGGGGCAAAGGAGTTTGCCCAATCTGTCTACATGTGTTTTGTGGATTTAAAGAACGCTTTCGACCTTGTCCCTTGTCGGAAGAGCTGGAGGAAGTGGCTGGGGAGAGAGACGTCAAGACCTCACTGCTTAGGCTGCTGCCCCGTGATCCGACCCCGGATCAGGCAGAAGATGATGAATAATAATAGTAGTATTATAACTACTGTTATTACTATTAGGACTACTATTATTAGAAGGCATAATAGTAGTATTAGTAGGCATAATAATAGTAATAGTGACAGTAGTACTAATAATAACAGTAATGGTGACAATAGCAGTAGTGATGACAGTATTAGTAGCAGTAGTGATGGCCAATGGTGGCTTAGTGGTTAAGGCGATGGGTCACTGATCCGAAGGTAAGCGGTTCAATCCCCACAATCACCACTGTTGGGCCCTTGAGCAAGGCCCTTAACCCTCAATTGCTCAGTTGTATAAAAATGATAATTGTAAGTCGCTCTGGATAAGAGCGTCTGCCAAATGCTATAAATATGTAAATGTAAATGTAGTGATAATAGTAGTGACAATGGTAATAGTAGTAGCAATATCATAAGTAGTAATAATGGTCGTAATAATAGTAGCAGAGATATTAGTAATAGTAGTACTAGAAGTATTGGTCATGGGTGTGTATACTGTGGCTACATTTTAAACATTCCTGAAGAAGTACTTAAACAGCGTAAAAGTCACTTACCTGGCAGGAATTATGAATCGAGGCAAGACTATCTAGTTCTGTCTGAAGCCCAGTGGCATGATTAGAAGCATTAGCGCTGCTTGGATCATCAGAGGTGCTGCACTGTGCCATGCAGAAAATCTCTGTTCCCAAAGCAGACTTCGATTCATCAGTTTCTTCCTTAATCTGCATGCAGTGATGGTCCTCCATTAAAGGACTCGCACTGTGGTCCGTCATCTCTGAATGCAGCATTTCTTCAATTCTAGGTTCATCTTCTAAACACACAATTGGGGAAACAGGTTCTTCAGGCATGCTTGTTGGAGGAGGAGGAGGAGGAGGTGGAGGTGGAGGAGGAACTGAGGGCACTTCCCTTGAAGCACTGGGCTCTTGCTTCACCTGAATCTTCTCACCTGAATCCACTCTCTCAGATCCTGCACAGGGTTCTGCATTGAAGACAGAAAGGCCCAGCTCCAAGTCTGCAGCAGATACATTTGAAATAGAAATATTTGAATAGAAAAAAGATTCTCAAATACATAGAAAAAAGTAAACAATATCAAGAGCATCCATATTTCAGAATGGTAAAGTATTGCCAGTTAATATATTTAAAATAAATTAAAGAATTTAAATAAAATCATCATTAAATATTCAAATTATCAAACCTTGATTTTTCAAGTAACACTACACCTCGAACTCAGTGCCTTTCCATTAAACTGTTTAATGAGTAATTTCAAATTGAACTAAAAATGAGAAACGGAAACTCGTGAATTTTGGAGAATGCTCTCAAAAATCATGGCATCTTCCGTAATTCTGCGTCTTACAAGAGAAACTTCAGCTATAACCACCTGAAATCACTTCAGGGAAACATGGACCATTCACAATTCACAATGGTAACCCATCTTTAAATAAAGCCTTAATTGTTGGTGATTTTTAAATTCATTTTAATAATCCAAAAGAACCTCTGAGAAGAGCCTTTACATTCAGTAGGGGTAAATCAGAATATAATATAATATAATAGGACCCACTCATAATGCTGGCCATACTCTGGATTTAATACCAACCTAGTCGCAGTTCCACAGTCAAAAACTATTTCAGATCATTATCTTATCCCACTTACAATGCACCTTAGTACTAATATACACACCTCGCCGTGTTACGTGTACTTTTACATCAACTACTGTACAGAATTTCATTAATAATCTCCCAGAATTATCAACTATGCTTGGATCACCGTCAGACCACGCAGAACTCGATCAGGCTACCGAGTGCTATGAGTCAATATTATGTTATACTCTAGATAATGGAACTCCGCTTAAAAGAAAAATAACCAGAGAGAAAAAAATTAGCACCTTTGTGCTATCAACATTAAATGATGATACACGCACACTAAAGCAACATGACAACTTTATGAACCTTTTTGATGTTAAAATTTAAAATATCAGGCAAAAAAATAAAATCCCAAATTTAGATATGTAGGTAACTAAAGTGGTAAAAACAATATACCTCAATGCACCTCTGCCTCCTGTGACAGACCAGACAATCCTCCCCCACCCCACCTATAATCAGGTTGAGAAACAGCTGAAAAGACACCACACTCAGGCAAGGCAGCAGGACCAGATGGACTGAGCCCCCATGTCCTTAAAGCCTGTGCTCCCCAGCGAGTGGAGTCTTACATTACATATTCACGATGAGCCTGAATCTACAGAGGGTCACTGTGCGGCAGAAGACGTCATGAGTCAGACATGGTGGTCAGCAACACTGGAGCACCACAAGGGACTGCCCTCTCTCCTTTTCTCTTCACCCTCTACACAACTGACTTCAGCTACTGCACAGAGATCTGACATCTTCAGAAGTTTTCTATTGACTCTGCTGTAGTTGGATGTACCAGTGATGATGAGAGGGCAAATCAGGCTGCTGTGGATTCCTTCATCAAATGGTGTGAGCAGAATCATCTGCAGCTTAATGCGACAAAGACCAAGGAACTGATTTTGGATTTTAAGAGATCCAAAACACCACAAGAAATCATTAAATATTTCTGTTTTATTATCTGAGTCTGAACAATCTTTTATTTTGAAAAATCTTTTATTTTGAAAAATGACTGTATTCTCTCGGTTAGATCTCCAAAATTTAACCCACAAGCTTGCAAAATGAGTAAGAAACTTTGGAAAGTTTCTTTGCGAAGGGGAAAAGGTCCAGTGAAGAGACAGAAGAGCCTACGCCTTCCAAGAAAAACAAAACTTTTAACAGACAATATCAGGAGTCGTACTTGAAATATAGGTTTATCGCAACAGGTGATTCCCACACACCAAGCATGCTCTGCATAATATGCGGCGACCGGCTCTCTCATGAGGCAATGAAGCCTTCAAAACTGTATTAGGTTTATCTGTATCTTATTTTGAAGGCATGTTTAAATGTTACCATAGCGACTAGAGTTAGAGAGTGTTAGGGCTGTGGTCGCCAACAGAGGGACGTGAATGAGAGGGGAGGAGAAGAACTTGTGAGTCTTAGCAGGCACACAAACATGCAAGAGCCTTATCTTGTTTAATAATAAAATAAAAATAATAAGTGTTGTGTAGGTATATTTAGATAATAGAGAAAGAAATGTGGAATTGCTGGCAAAACAGTGCATTTGGGGAAGTGCATTTGAAGTACTACCATGATGTCCTCAGCTATTCTCGAAGACACCGGCCAGAGGGTTCATAAAGGTGTTGTCAAAAAGCATGTCCATGAACCGCAGACTAAAGGGTTTTATTATTCAATATATGGTCCTTATTTCAGTCTCCAGTTCAGACACAGTCAAAGGCAGGCCAGCAGAAAACACCACCCTCCGGCCGGTGTGTGGCTGCAGGATTACTCTGAGAATAGCTGAGGACATCATGGTAGTACTTCGCGGTCTGTCAGGAGAGAATAAATGAACAATAATGACTAGGAATTAAGTTTTTTTCTTCAAGAGGTATATGCAATGATCAAAATTTCTTTTCCCCATCTCCTATTATTCATACATCAAATACAAGTTGTCCAACTATCGCATACATCTAAAATATGGGATGTTCTGAAGTATGTATAAAAGCTCTGAAGCATAAACCAGATGGAAAACGTTATCCTGCCTTTGACGTGAAGAAACCAAAGAGGGGTGAAGTGGCTTATTATCCCTCTCCTCCAGTTGGAGAAAGCAACTAGCCCCTGGAGAAGATCAGGGTTGAAACTTAATAATAAAGAGACAGTAAGGGTCAAAATGGAGAAAACATATGCATGAAGATAACAAGAAATATTTTGTGATGCTCCCCTGGTCAGCAATTAGAGAGATGGCCAGCTTTCTATGATGTAACAGAGGTAAGTAAAAACAAAAACAGACAGAAAATTAAAAAAAAAAACCTTAAATGTTGTGAATCCTTGTGCTGTGAATATTGTGCAGCTGCCAAATTATTGTTTGGCTCCATGAGGATGTGGTTTGTTTGTGGTATGTGACTTTCAACAGCAGGACTAGTATAAGAAAATATTAGGACTGCTTTGGGATATGATCTTGAAGGTCAAAGATCTAGGTCACTGTAACCTAATTTTCATCCCATTCTTCAGAACACATTATAGCAATCCCAGATTTGGCACACGTCTACTCTCAAGGTCGCTGTGACCTCATCAAACCTGCTTCAGTCCATAGTTTCTGAATTCATTCACTCATTGTGTTCTTATTAGACGTTTAAGACAATGTCTGACAAGATGAAATGATTCCTTCAGTCAGAACATAATTTATGTTCAGTTGTATGTGACTCTGGATGGATAATAACCGACACTTTGACTGCTTTGCTGAGGCATTCTACCACCAGGTGGTAATTGTAGGTTATATAAGAAATATTTTTTTAAATGGTTTCATGTTGTTTCAGACAAACGCTGAGTTTAAGCGGATAACCACTATACCTCTACAGTCGTGGTTTTTGTCACAACTTGACATGCACTCTGCAAGTCTCCTGAGGGTGTTTGAGAAGCAAAAGGGGCAGCAAGGCATGAAGCTCAAGGACCTGGCTGCCAGGATATCAGTAAGAACTTTTTTTTAACTACTACTGTTTTAAATTGTAAATACTTTGTGCAAGGCCTGTAAAAGATTTAAAAGTGCATTGCCAGTACATTGTCTGTTTACTCATTGTGCTGACAGGACCTAGAATAATAATGTATTGTGTTAATAATGCATTTGAATTGTGTAATATGTGAATTATTGATGACAAAGATTGAATATGTGTAATAACATCGATTAGTGTACTATTAGTTACTTTTTGTCATGAAGCTGCCACTAACCAGTGATTATCAAGTCATTTGTCTGTAGAGGGGCAGTTGGTTTAATAGCAGATTGAAACACTACAGAAACAAACCTCATCGAATATCAATGTGTATAATAGGTAGTGTTGACTACCAGGTTGGTGCTCCACATACAGTGATCATTTCACTTAGGTGAACAGAGGTGGCTGCATTTCATTTGGTTTTCATATTGTTAATGCAGGTGCCAGCCTCACGAGTTAAACATCACACAACAATGTTTTTTCATGATTTTCATCTCGGCTCTTGACAATCTGTGTTAAGTGATGCTACGTTGTTTGTTATAATCCCTGCATTTTCCTCAATGAGGATCCTAATGACCTTGTGCAGGAGTACATGCTAAGTGCGTGCAAACATAAGTGGCGCCTTTGCCACATTAAAAAAAAACAAACAGCAAAAATAAACTTATTTTGAAACGATCCTAGGTTATAAAAGCGTAATATTATTAGGTATAAACATCTAGTTGGATAAACTGACTACATTTTTTATGTCAATAGTCAAGATCACTGCGACATGTGAGAAATGCGATATTTTATTTACTTGGATGGAATTTCTTCAAATTTCCTGACTCATCTGACTAGTCATTACTATGACCTGAACGAATAAGAAAATTCATAGGCATGTCTAAGATAAAACGATTCCTCCATGTCTTCACTACATATATGAATCCACATGGATGCAACCTGTAACTTGACTGGTTCTCAAAGCTAAACTCAAATTCTAGTATTCATTTCTTAGTCTGTGAGGACATGGTTGAACTTATCTGTGAGGCATAAAAATGCTGTATTTTAATGTGTTTGCTTGTAAAAATAAAGAACCTATCCCTAAAAGAAATTTCTTTTCCAATCACCAGGACATGACTGAGGCCAATACACCGTGCCGTTGAAGGAACAACAGTGGGAATGTTGCGAGAGAGATTCCCTCCATTGAGATCCTTTGTGATCCTTGCATCTGCCATGCTGTTTGGACATTTCTACACCTTAAATCTGAGGTATCCACCAAGACTCCGCTACACCTTTGAAATCTTCCAAAAAATAATAATGGAGTTAAATGCAGCTCAACTTTCAAGAAAGGCCCAAAGCTTGAAAAGTGAAATGCATCAGTGAGTAGCAATTATTATGTAACCCAAGAAACTGGAGTGAGTAGAGTGGCTGGTTTCTTGCCACCAATAATGATGTTACAGTTTTAAATATTGAGATTTTTTTCAACTTTATTAATATTCTGCCAGCTGTTCTGATAGTTGTATTGTCTGTTCTTATTTTCAGTATTGTTTTTTTCATGTGACATGCTGCTGAAATCATTGTGTTAACTACAAAGAGACTCCTGAAAAGTGAAATGCATCATCAGTGAGTAGAATTCATTATTTCTTGAAGACTTGAAGGAAACTAGATAGAGTGGCATGTTTAGAATTAAATTTATTTAGAGAATGTTAACATTACCATTATGAAAAATATGTAATTCACATAACGGGCGGCACGGTGGCGTAGTGGTTAGCACGTCCGCCTCACAGCAAGAAGGTCCTGGGTTCGATTCCCAGCTCGGGC
>JAQMYF010000023.1:23052629-23068330 GCA_030014195.1 Neosilurus mollespiculum | reverse complement strand
TCCCGAGTGTCCGTGTTTACAGGGTCCCGAGTGTCCGTGTTTACAGGGTCCCGAGTGTCCGTGTTTACAGGGTCCCGGGTGTCCGTGTCTGTGTTTACAGGGTCCCGAGTGTCCGTGTCTGTGTTTACAGGGTCCTGAGTGTCTGTGTTTGTGTTTACAGGGTCCATAGAGTCCGTGTCTGTGTTTACAGGGTCTTGAGTGTCCGTGTCTGTGTTTACAGGGTCCTGAGTGTCCGTGTCTGTGTTTACAGGGTCACGAGTGTCCGTGTCTGTGTTTACAGGGTCACGAGTGTCCGTGTCTGTGTTTACAGGGTCCTGGGTGTCCGTGTCTGTGTTTACAGGGTCCTGGGTGTCCGTGTCTGTGTTTACAGGGTCCTGAGTGTCCGTGTCTGTGTTTACAGGGTCTTGAGTGTCCGTGTCTGTGTTTACAGGGTCCTGGGTGTCCGTGTCTGTGCTGTTCTTTTGTTAGTTAATCAGCTGAGAGTCTCTGGCTGAATCCCAGTCCCCTCCCTGTGGTTAATACCCTATAGATATACGTGTAGACTCCTGACACCCTACTTAGTGCACTTGGATTGTGTATCTGGTGCCATTTTGGAGTGATCCAGAAGCAGACGCTCCTCAGTAAGAAGCTAGAGAGATGTTGAAGTGTGGAAAACACAGCGGACTCACCTGGATACACCTGGATCCCAGCTTCCAGCAGTTTGTTTTTCAGCAGCTCGTTTTCTTGCCTGGAGCGAGAAATTTCGTTGTGATATTCACTAACAGTAACTTCCACCGCTTTGAAAATTTCCTGAGCCGCCACCATTAATCGTTCTGTCAAGAAAACACTTAAAGACTGCAGGTTTGTCATGGCGGCGTTTAAAAAAAAACACGTCAAAAATGTTAAAATACAGCCAGCAGACTTAATGATAACAATAGACAGGATTTGCTGCCGTCCTTCTTCTCCTTTCAGCTTACCGAGCTCGTGTGGCTGGAAAGGAAATCTATTCTCTAGCGCCCCCAGGTGGCCTGGAGCAGCGGGCAGCACAGTGTAGTTTATAAATTAAAATAAAGCAAAGCAATAATATACAGTAATGTGTGTGACTTAATAATTTATTGGAACCATTCTAACATTTTAACTTACAATTAAACATTTTGTTCAAGCACTTTTCCTAGTAAACTCATAGCAAGTAAGATTGGCTTAAAACTATAATAAATAATTCATCCTCGCTCATTTGCCAAATCGCTCATCGTAAGTTCACAGGGGGGCTAAAACCCATCTTAGCTGACACAGGGTGAAAGCAAGGTACACCCTGAACAGCTTATCCGTCCATCGCAGGGCCAAAACACACACACAACCATTCACACTCACACACACAACTAGGGGCAATCATTCATTCATTCATTCATTCATTTTCTGGAGCGCTTATTCCTAATTAGGGTCGCAGGGAGGCTGGCACCCATCTCAGCCGACTCTGGGCAAAGGCAGAGTACACCCTGGACAGCTCGCCAGGCCATCGCAGGGCAGAAACATGCTGACGGCTATGCAGCTACTCTAGATGAAAATCAGCAATGGTTCTTTTACTCTCCTCTCACCACAGACAGTGAGAGACATGGCCGGCCTTTGATAACCCAGTAAGCTGCACTCGGAGAGGGGCAATCAGAAACAGCCAATTAGCCTGATGTGCATGTCTTTGGACTGTGGGAGGAAACTGGAGCACCCAGAGGAAATCCACTCAAGCACATGGAGAACATGCCAACTCCACACAGAAACACCCAGAACTCGAACCCAGGACCTTCTTGTTGTGTCGCAGACATGCTCACTGCTATGCCACCGCGCCACCCCGCTATAACAGCATCAAGCAAGAATGAATAACATTAATTCACTCATTTACACATTCAAGCAGTAATATTCAGCAATCATTTTTTTCTGGTCAGATGGATCATAGGATCCCAGTTTATCAGGGCACCATGCACACCCACATTCGCAGCTTCATTTACACCGAGTTTAGCATAGCCAGTCCACCCACAAGGATTATTTTTTGACATGTATTAGAAATGACAAATGATTCTGATGGAAGCTCATACAAACTCAGGGAGAACTTCAGAAAAACAGGAAGCGCAGAGGTCAGAAGCAAATCAAGGATCCTAGATCCGCGATGCAGTGTGGGGTTTAATAAGTGCCTTGGCTCCCACTGTAGCGTTCCTTCCTTCCTCATGGATATCACTTGGAAGTATACTGCCACAGGAGGTCTGTGGTGCTACTGACAGGGTGTTAGCATGCATTTTTTTTCCCAAGTTCAACCAGGTTAATATCACCCCTCCTTGTAGTGTGAGTGGAGAGCTAATCTCTAAAGACCTTTCAGGGTAGTCTAACTCTGTGTCCAGTATTTACTGCAAATCCTGCACCATATGTCACTCTACATGGTTTCCAGGAGCTATTCAGGTGATTCTCACAAACACTGGTGTTCGTGTGGGGTTCACGTGACCATACCCAGCATGTACAGTGCACAACTAGCATTAAAGGATTGGCAGGAAGTTATTGTGATTTGGATTGTTTCTCATCACTCACTCAATCATTTGCCGAACCACTTACTAAGGTCACGACTAGGGTCATCTCAGCCAACACTGGGCAAAGGTGAGGTACACCCTGAACAGCTCACCAGACCAACACACACACACAACCAGTCACATTTACACCTAGGGTCAATTTGGAAAAGCCAGTTAGCATAATGTGCATGACTTTGGACTGTGGTAGGAAGTCAGAGTACCCTGAGGAAACCCCCACAAGCATAGAGAGAACATGCGAACTCCTTGCTGAGACCGCGACTTGAACCCAGGACCCTTTTTGCTCTGCAGAGTACGTGCTGACCACTTCGACGCCATGCCACCCTGAATTGTTTGTATGAAATCATAATCGAAAATGAATCTGAAAACACACAAACACACACACACACACACACACACACACACATACACACACACACACACATACACACACACACACACACACATAACCTTAACCTAAACTTAAAATGTGTCTTCTTCAAATGTAAGAATTTATATAATGTACACTTATTTTGCCCCATTAGGAAGACAAAATCCCATAATGTCACAAAAAAGGGATTAATACACAAACACACACACACACAGAGAGAGAGAGAGAGAGAGAGAGAGAGAGAGAGAGAGAGAGAGAGAGAGAATATTTTAATTCAGATTCTGAAACTTTGGATTTTACTAATTTGTTTTTATTAAAGTTCACATTCTCTCATCATAACATCTTATCAACAAACACACACACACACACACACACACACACTCAAGCCTTGTTACAGTATGCATGCAAGGAGACTGTGTGGTACAGTGCTGAGTAGCGAATAGTAAAGAATAAGTCATTGTTTGACAGGAGCAGCTGTCCTCTCGTCTCTTCCTCATGACAGGCCCTGCTCAGCCACCTGCCCTCTGTTCTCCAACTATGGTAGCAAACTCTTTCTCCCAGCCTACCTCACATTACTGCCAAAACACTGCTGACTCTGTGGCACGTGTGCTGAAAAATCTGATTGAAGAATTTTTGGATGAAATAGTAGCTGTGGGTAGCTGTGACTGTATTTCAGAAAGAAGAGTTAAGAGGAAAAATGTAATGCCACCGCGTCAGCTAATCAGCCAGGTGAGGTTCAGAGGAGAATTCAACACACCCAGCTGATCCTTACAGACAGCATATGGAAGCTAAATATACGTAAATACAATCTTTATTCAGTGGCGTAGTGGTTATCACATCCGCCTCACAGCAAGAAGGTCCTGGGTTCAAGACCTGGGCTTGGCAAGGGCGTTTCTTTGTGGAGTTCACCCTGTGCTTGCGTGGGTTTCCTTGGGATGCTCCGGTTTTTCTCACAGTCGAAAGACATGCAGGTTACGCTAACTGGCTGTTCCAAATTGCCCTAGGTGTGAGTGTGAATGGTTGTGTGTGTTGCTCTGTGGTGGGTTGCTGAGCTGTTCATGGTGCTTCCCGTGCTTCACCCAGGGTTAGCTGAAGCATGGTTTATTAGCGGTTTAATAGTGGTTCGGTTCGGCAAATAAATGAATAAATGTCTTTAGTAATTTACATAAATATGTGAATATTATCGGGGCTGTGGTGGCCCGGTGGTAGGGTGCTGGATTACTGATTCGAAGGTCAGGGGTTCAAGCCCCACTATCACCAGGTTGAAGTCCCACTATCAAACCCCCCAACAATAAAATTGCAGGATTTTGATGGATGGATGGATGAAAGGAAGGAAGGAAAGAAACAGCCTTCATGTGTTATAGATCAACAAAATTTGCGTGAAATGCAATACAATAACCTGGCTGCCCATGTCTGTTCACTTGTTTATAATGGGGCATGTAGCCAAGAATCCCATTCAGACTTATGTTAAAAACCCCTCAATCATGCCTGTCTGTTCAGCTCCAGATAAAGATCAGCAGCCTTGATTGGATTTAATCTTATTGGATTCATCTGACTGATGAAGCTCTGGTCTGTAAGGAGCTAAAACAGCATGTATTACATTTCTTTCTCAAAAGGTATCAACCAGGGTATAAAGTGAGATATGAAATAATTTCCAAAACCAAATGCACCATAGAAAGGTGGTCCTGTGTTCCTGTCACTCAGGCAGGGGCCTGGCTCGGCAGGGGTGTTCCATTTTTGTGTGGAGTTTGCATGCTCTCCCTGTGCATGCGTGGGTCTCTACAGATATTCCTGTTTC
The DNA here is from genome assembly GCA_030014195.1 of Neosilurus mollespiculum. Lineage (NCBI taxonomy): Eukaryota > Metazoa > Chordata > Actinopteri > Siluriformes > Plotosidae > Neosilurus > Neosilurus mollespiculum. Next base: position 23,063,616 of record JAQMYF010000023.1, on the reverse strand, counting down.
CTCCCAATGGTTGTGTGAATGGTTGTGTGTCTGCTGAAATTGGCTCCAGTCTCCCCGTACCGCTAGTAGGATTAAGCAGTACAGAACGTAACTAAATCAATGATATATGCATCATGAAACACCATAAAGACCATCGTCAACAAGTAGAGGAAATGGGGCACCACAGAGATACTACCAACAGCAGGTCTTCAAAATTTGGGCACCAGCCTCCCCAGGACTCTAATTAGGATTAAGCAGTGCCGAAAATGAATGAATATATATATATATATATATATATATATATATATATATATTTGTTAATATATCAAGTTCTTAAATACTAACCCATTTGCAGAACGAATCCTATTAGGGTCACATGGAGATGGGAGCTTATCTCTCCAGGTAATTGGAACAGCCAAGGAAACCCATGCAGGCACAGGGAAAACATGCAAACTCCAAACAGAAACGTCCGAGCATGGGACTCAAACCCAGTACCTTCTTGCTGTGAGGCAGATGTGCTAACCACTACACCACCTTGCTGCCGGTTTCTAATACATTTTAGTATTTTATATGTTATTGTGCATTTGTAAGACTAGATAGTTTTAGCTGTACTTTTATCTATTTTGAATAAAGACATAAAAATTCTAAAATATATGTTTGGGGCAAGGTGGCACAATGGCGCGGTGGTTAGCTTAAGGCTCATTCAGGGCTGTGCATTTGAGAGTCCTTTTCCAGTTTAATTTAAAATAAATAGTAAAAACAATTAGTGTGTATGTAATACGTATAAGTGATACAGACGCTTATTTTAACATAAATGACTCTAAAAAGCCCAAAACTTGGTAATTTTATCCCGTAGATTACTAGCAGGGCTGAACCAAAGGTTAGCAGTCATTCTTTTATCAGAAGCAATGTGAAACCCTGTTGGGCGGGGTTATCCACCATGAGAGACATTTTAGGTGATAATAAAAATGTGTTCAAGAAGCAACTATGGCAGCAATTTGGAGGAAATGGGTGTAAATGGTGACCTATTTGAACCAGAGAGGGAGGAGTCTTGTGGAGACAGTAAGACGTCACATTCTAGTAACTCTGAGGATGAGAATGCTGCCAGAGATGAGCGAGACGGTAAATTGAAAAACGTCACATGCAACTAACGTTTTAACTCAGCTTTCCTGTCAGTTGGTTTAGGAACACAAAAAGAAACTTTTCTACGATTTCTGCACTTGTTGTTTCTGCAGCTCTGCACTGGCCAAAAATGTGTTATGATGTATGGGGTTAGTGATGCAGCCCAGCCAATCCGAAAATGGCATGTTGCCGGAAGGAACTGCTGATGTCATACGTGATTGTTTTGAATCACAACACAATTGTGACTTTGTTTTGTTTTGCCAACCAGAAGAATCTGGTTCCCTGAGCCAACCGACCGGTGATATCACTGTTCAAAGTGTCTGGAGCTGTTTGTCTTAAGCTGAGATAGGGACTCTATTGACATTAGATTGAATCAATGATCGCTCCAAATACAAATCCATTTTGGCACAAACCCTGCAGGCCTCTGGAACACAGTTGAAGATAAATCAAATAACTCCAGAATGATACCAACACAAAGCACAAATCCAAGTCATTAAAGGAAAGACAGCAGGATGTGTGACCCAGACATGGTTGCAAAATAGTACACTGGAGGTGCAACACAGGAATAACCAGCGAATGGTGGCACTAAAGCTCACTGAAGGCTGACTTGGTAAGCACGGGTTGGAGACAAGCTGCTGGTTTTAATATTATGAAGAGCTGGAGCACTGATTTCATGTAGTTGCCATTGTTATACCTGACTGAGACTTTAAGCTCAGTACATCATTCGAAATGACCCTTGAAAATTTTCATCATTTGCTGAACCGTTTAATCCCATTATGGTCCCTGAACAGCTCGCCAGAAAGTCACATGGCCAACACATACAACCATTCATACTCACACCTAGCGTCAATTTAAAACAGCCAATTAGCCTAATGTGCATGTCGTTGGACTGTTGGAGGACACTGGAGTACACAGAAGAAACCCACACAAGCACAGGAAGAAATATATAAACTCCACACAAAAACGCCCTTATTTGGAGTTATATTGATATGACTTTGTTGCTTGGTGTTACAGTGTGTCGATATTTCCTGCACAGCGATACTTGACTATTTAAAACTTAATGATGCTGGAGAGGGTGGAAAAAGATTCGTAGGCCAGTGGTGACGTCGCAGACGCCAAAGGGCTGGTATCAACAGACATGTCATTACTTCTACTACATGACTGCCATTCTATGCCACCCTGGCACTCCCGGAATGCCAGCTACATGCCATTCTCACGAAAACCCTATAGCCAATTCTCCTTTGAGGAAGGAAATATCCACTTTTGCAATCTAATCCTGTCTTTACATGTGAGATTGTTACTTTGATATTCCTGGAGGACCTGAACTGAAATAAATATTCATATTTCAAAAAAGTGTGAATATTCTCACCCTGGTTTCAGTGTTGTCAGGCTATTTGGTCTCTCCGGAAACTGGAGCTCTAAATTTGTCTACTTGCTGACATGGGAGAAGGTCAATGAAGCCCAGGCCACATATAAACACAGAAGAAAAGCTCGTAGGTAGTATTTTTGTTCTGCTACTAATGCCTAGAAGGTGGCTCAGCTTTCGTCAGCATCCCAAGTGGAATCTGGACTTGAACAGCGGACAAAATTCAGACAATAGTTGTGTTTGTGAAACAATTGCTTCATCCTTACTGTCAAAGAAATGCCATGCTAAGGAACAAATGGAATGCCAACCTACAGTGGTGCTTGAAAGTTTGTGATCCATTAAAAATTTTATACATTTCTGCATAAATATGACCAAAAACATTATTAGATTTTCACACAAGTTCTAAAAGTATATAAAGAGAACCCAGTTAAAAAAAATGAGAAAAAACATTTTTACTTGATCATTTATTTATTGAAGAAAATGAATAAACTTCCAATATTACATTTCAGTGAGTGGCTAAGGTTTCTGGACCTCTAGGATTAGAGGTAAATTGAAGGTGAAATTACAGCCAGGTGTTTTCAATCAATGGGATGATGATCAGTTGAAAGTGGGCACCGTGTCTGAGTTAAAGAACACGGAGTGTGGTCGACCAACTAAGATCACTGGCGTGTAATAGTCGGCAAGGTCACAAAGGACCCCAGGGTAACTTTTAAGCAACTGAATGCCTCTCTTGCATTAGCTAATTTTAATGTTCATGAGTCCACCATCAGGAGAACACTGAACAACAATGGTGTGCATGGCAGGGTTGCAAGGAGAAAGCCACTGCTCTCCAAAAAGAACATTGCTGCTCCTTTGCAGTTTGCTAAAGATCACATGGACAAACCAGTAGGCTACTGGAAAATGTCTTGTGGACGGATGAGACCAAAATAGAACTTTTTGGTTTGAATGAGAAGCGTTATGTTTGGTGAAAGAAAACACTGAATTCCAGCATAAGAACCTTATCCCATCTGTGAAACATGGTGGTGGTAGTATCATGGTTTGGCATGTTTTGCAACATCTGGGCCAGGATGGCTTTCCATCATTGATGAAATAATGAATTCTGAATTATACCAGCAAATTCTAAAGGAAAATGACAGAACATCTGTCCATGAACTGAATCTTAAGAGAAAGTGAGTCATGCAGCAAGACAATCTCATCTTAAGCACAAAAGTCGTTCTACCAAAGAATGGTAAAATAAAGTTTTAAAAATTTAAATATTGTTTGGAATGGCTGAGTCAAAGTCCTGACCTTAATCCAGTTAAGATGTTGTGAAAGAATCTGAAGCAAGCAGTTCGTGCAAGGAAACCCACCAACATCCCAGAGTTGAAGCTCTTCTGTACAGAGAAATTGGCTAAAATTCCTCCAAGCTGATGTGGATTACTGATCAACGGCTACCGGAAATGTTGCTGAAAAAGGGGGGCCACACCAGATACTCAAATCAAGGGTTCACATACTTTTGCCACTCACAGATATATAATATTGGATAATTTTCTTCAATAAATAAATGACCAAGTACAATATTTTTGTGTCATTTATGTAACTGGGTTCTCTTTATCTACTTTTAGGAAATGTGTGAAAATCTGAGGATGTTTTAGTCCCAGCCCAAAATGGTAATGCATTTAAAACATTAATGGGGAAAGTCCATACACTATACTTAACTCCATGATTCATGGATCTATTCATGGCACTGACTGTATAAAACAAAGAAACAGCACGGCACGAGTACTCAATATGTGGCCTTTGAGTTATTCATGACATGCTAATTAGGGCTCTACATCCATAGGTTGTCCAGTACATGTACCATGTTTACATTTACATTTCCGGCATTTGCCAGATGCTCTTATCCAGAGTGGCTTTGATGTTTTTTTTATACAACTGAGCAAATTTAGTTTTAAGGGCCCAACAGTGTCAGCATGGTGTTACAGGGATTAGAACCTCAACCTTTGGATCACTAACCCAGAGCCACCACAGCCCCTAACTGTGTTCTAAATGTGTGCAGACAAAATTAGGCACTTTGTATTTTTATTTAATTTTTTTAAAGCTAGTAGGATATAGTGGGGTGTTTCAGCTATCCCTTATCGATTAACTTTACAATGTGAAGGGTCCCAATAATGAGCTTTCCACATGTGGCTTCTAAGACATATAATCATGGCTTCTTAATACTAAGATTGCACAAATAAGATCCGACAATGACACACTATGTCAGTTTAACTGTAATGTGTAGATTACTATTTGGGCCTCACATCTAAAAAGGTCCTGGGTTCAATTCCCGGGCTCGGGCATTACCGTGTAGAGTTTGCATGTTCTCCCCATGCCTATTGTGTTTTTCCTCCAGGTACTCCAGTTTTCTCCCCCTGTCTGAAGACATGCACATTAGACTAACTGGCCATTACAAATTGCCCCTAGGTGTGAGTGTGAGTGTAAATGGTAGTGTGAGCTGTTAAGGGTGTGCCTCCCTTTGTCCAGTCTTGGCTGCGCTAGACAGCAGCCTCCCCGTGACCCTAGTAGGATTAAGCAGTTCGGCAAATGGGATGAGGTTATTATGTTCAGCCATTCACATTATAATTTAATGAATGGCTTGTTGTTGGTTGGCTTAATTGGATAGCTGGTTGGTCAGTGGTTGGTTCATTGATTGATGATTTGCTTAGTTGTTTGGTTGGTGGTTCATTGTTGTTCATGTTGAGACATTTTATAAACCACTTTATTATTTATTAGGGTCACAGGGAAGCTGGAGCCCATCCTAGTCGACTCTGGGTGAAGGCAAGTTACAACTTTTGGACTGTGGGAGAAAACCGGAGCACCCAGAGAAGACCGAGGACGGCTCTATGTTCCAATAGCCCATTGGTCCGACAGACCTACTCATATAAGATGGGCACCTTAAATCAGTTGGACACCCTACTCAGTTGTCTTGGTTCAGGGTTAGGTGAAGGGCTATTGGGCCAATGGGCTGTAAGTTTTGGACCAATGGGCTGTTGAAATATAGGGCTGTACCTGAGAAAACCAGCTCTAGCAAACACTCACAAGACTTCACAAGAAAACACAATGCACTGGCCATGGAAGGGGCTTGGACCCTGGACCTTCCCGCTGTGAGGCAAAAGTGCTGGCTGCTACTCCACTGTGCCACATTTGGTTCATTGTTAGATTAATAGTGTTTGGTTGCTGTTGATTTTTTTGTACAGATCTCACTTTTTTCACTCGCTTGCTTCATTGCTGTATCCTGGTTTCATTTGCATTCATGTTGATTGTTGTTCCTATTCAGGTATTTTTGGTTTGTTTGTTTGTTTGTTTTTTTGAAGCTGGGGGGAATAGCCAATTTGTTTGTAATGGCTTGAATGTTTACTAATAGCAAGTAGAATGCCAGTGTCGGGTGAGGCAGGCAGGGCGCACGGTCATTCCTGACTTAACATGACACCACTTGCACTAAGACACAGACAGCTGCACATGCACATGCCTTCCATTCTGTTTGTTGTAGGAGATTATTCACTAATAAAGGGAAACAGTGACTTTACCATGCAGAGTTTTCAGACTTCTGAAGTCTTCTGTATCCTTCTCAGAGGGTCTTGTTAAGTCAGCATAAGAGAACATATCGTTCAATCAAATCCTATATTGAAATCCTTATAACATTAATGTATGATTAAAGAAAAAAACATTTGAAAAAGTTAGTATTGCTACATTCTGCTTAACCCTACTAGAGTCACGAGAGGGCTGGTGCCCTCAACTGACACTGGCGAAGGCGGGGTACACCCTGAACAAACCATCAAAGGGCAACACACACAACCATTCACACTCACACCTAGGGGCAATTTGGAACAGCCATTTAGTCCAATGTGCATACCTTTTGACTGTGGGAGTAAACCGAAGTACCCGGAGGAAACCCACGCAAGCATGAAAAAACCATGCAAACTCCACCCAGAAACGCACAAGCCCGGGAATCAAACCCAGGACCTTCTTGCTGTGAGGCAGGCGTGCTAACTTCTACACCCACTGCAACATACAGTTACATTTGATTAAAATGTAACATGTAAACCATGTAGTATGTATACAAGAAACAACAGTAAAAGTACAAAAATCGGATTAATTATTAATAATCTGAATTACAATTACAAATAAGGTTGTAAAACAATTTATTTTTTATTTTCCTCAACTAAATTATTTTTACACTGCTGCTCCAGTGTCATATAATCTTTGCTTCTCTGAAAATATATTGGCTGATACATTTATATCTATTAATACTGCATAGCTACAGCTACCAGTTAAGTAAAATAATTGAATCTAAATCTAGTTAATCCAGAGTCTAAAAGGTTCATGCAAGCTATAGTGCAGGGGATGGCCAGAGTCATATTAGTGGTGCAGCGCTGACAGACCAGAATTCCAAGTGACAGATTAACATTAGCACACTTTTAGAATGCTTATTCACATGTTGCATCACCCTGCCTGCAAACATGGTTCATGGACAGGTAAACACATAACCATATGGATTTGAACTGCAGTGTTGGAAGAAATGTTAAAGAAGATCTTGGACAAATAAACAATTGTAAAATGTTAGGAGTTAGACGCACTCTCTGAAAAATGTTATATGTAGATAATATTGCCACTATTGATGTTTAAAGCACTGAAAGCCTGCAGCAGAGGTGCACAGATTTCTCTTACAAAGAACCACAATTATAGAACAGCCTTGTTAATGGTAATAGCTTTTTTATTAGATAAAGAAGCAGATCTCTTGGTTCACAAGCATAGAGAATTGTGGTAAACGGGGATGTTTGATTGCTGTCAGCCTCCAAATCTTATGAGGTCACTCAACTTTTTAGTTATATCATAGTTACTCTTGCTGGAGTCCATGCTTGCACTCAGCACCTGATGAATACTGTTTTTAACCATGACAATGATCAGACATAACAGCTGAAATATTTTCTGTTGAGGTACACATGCTACTTCAAAGATACCAGTAACCCTGATCCTTCTCCTCTCCAGACCTTTGTGATCCATCCTAATGTCCTACTTCTGGTTATAGTTATCATCTTAAAAGCTTCTTGCTCATTCTGATGATGGTTCTATATGGACCAAAATATACAGTCAGAGGCTTTAGACTGCTTTTTCTAAAATGTTTCAGAAAATTACCCTTACGGTTATAAGGCAACCAGCTAGACGTCATGTTAAACTCTAGTGAATTTCTTGCTACATAGTCTGTAACTTTGTGTGGTTTGACCCAAATGAGGATGGGATCCTTTAAAGATCTCTTACTCATGTTATCTGGGGTATGCTGCATTGCCGTCAGCGTGTTTCTACCCTGCGTTGGCCTGGCAAGCTTTCCCTCGCCCAGAGTCGGCTGAGACCATCCCTAATTAGGATTAAGTTGTTCAGAAAATGATGATGATGAACGGTTCAGAAGATGAATGAATTTTTAAATACTTAAAGGGTAGATATTATGCTTGTTCCACTTTTTTTTAACTCATAAATGTTCTTACAGTGTTGAAAAACCATGTTAGACGACGTCAGTTGTAAATTCAAATTCAAATTTTATTTGTCACATACAAAATCATACACAGTACAACATGTAGTGAAATGCTTATTACGACTGTCCTATATTTGAAAAAGAATAAAAACTATCAATATCAATATCTTTTATCTACCAATATCTATCATGAAAAACACCAATAGTTAAAAGTCAAATATAAATGTAGTGATGATAAATAATACAGTGTGTAAAGTGTTGGTGCAGTATGCACACAAAGATGTCCAGTGAGTGTGGTTGCTGTGTGTGCAGAGTAGTGCAGGGTGTACAGGGAGTGCAATTTGTGTGCAACAATCAGCTGAGGTAGAATGTAATATTTATGTGTGGGGTAGGTCTACAAAGTCCATGTACAAGGTGTTCTGGTTGAGGGCCCGAATGGCCTGCGGGAAGAAGCTCCTCCTCATTCACTCAGTGTTTACTTTGAAGAAACGGACATATTTCCCTGACCGCATCAGAGGGAAGAGTCCATTGTTGGAATGGCTGAGGTCCTTCATTATCTTCCTGGCCTTGGTCCAGCACCACTTGCTGTGTATGGTTTCCAGGTCAGGAAGCTCGATACGGATGGTACGCTCTGCTGATTGCACCACCCTCCCGAGAGCTTGCCTGTTTTGTTTGGTGCTGTTTCCAAACCAGGCTGTGATACTTCCCGTCAGGATGCTCTCAAGGCATAGACATGCACATTTGGCTAATTGGCTGTTCCAAATTGCCTCAAGGTGTGAGTCTAAATGGGTTTGTGTGTATGTGCCTGTGTGTTGTTGGCCCTGCAATGGTCTGGTGAGCCGTTCACTGTGTACTTTGCCTTCGCACAGTGTTGGCTGAGATAGGCTTCAGGCTCCCGGTGACCCTAATAAGATTAAGTGGTTCAGCAAATCAGTGAGTGAGTGAGTGAGTAGTATATTGCGGCATACTGACCTTCCCTCACTGCCCCTTCCATGCACAGTGGTATTCCTGCCTATCCCGGTCTGCCTCTCAGTGCACTGAGCATGTAGCTTTCTGGCGACCAATCAGAGCAGAGAAGGAACAGACAGTGGAAAGACCATAAATGGGAGGAGGAAGTCAAACAACACATTCAGCGTGCACACTCAAAATCAGTGTTTTTGGAGGCTGTGGTGAAGGAGTTTCCTGGAGAAGTGAGGAGTTTTTTTTATTAGATTAATTCACAGTTTGGTGCTTGTATCTTGAATGTCTGAAAATGGTTATAATATCTGACCTTCAACCAAATTTGTTACATTTACAGCATTTGGCAGACACTCTTATCAAGAGCAACTTACAATTATTATTTTTATACATTCGAACAACCGAGGGTGAAGGGCCTTGCTCAAGTCCCCAACAGTGGTGGTACTGGGGATACAACCCCTGACTTTCGGATCAGTAATCCATTGCCTTAACCACTAAGCCACCATTGTTTACTGTTCTGTGGAAAACTGCAAAAAGCACTACACAAATAAATCGAATTAAACGGAAACAGAAGAAGCTGTTAAAGCTACAAATCCAGGACTGTTATGAATATTTTTGTTACTTACTTACTGGGGACAATTTTAAGGTTCTTTTAAAGGATCCTTCAAATTCCTCCCTATAGACGAAGGCTCCACAAAGAACCTTTCAGTGCTCTGCAGTACTTTTTAGCACATTTACACAGTGTGTAGCATTGCTTAGCTTCAGATGTGCCCATATGGGTTTCCTTTTGGTTCTCCAGTTTTCCTTCACCTCATAAAAACTGCCATCTATCTTGTAATCCTTCTTCACACCTAGTGTTCCCAGGATATGCCCTTGATCTTCCACATTCATGACCAGGATAAAGTGATGAGTGTATGAATATATTAATATTGATGTGGAAGAGTGAATAAAGTTGGGAAAAAAGAATGAATCATGAGTCAATAAAGGAAAAATGAGATTTAGTAATATGACATTCTCTGGCTGTTTATTTTATTTTCTTTGTATAGTGCTGGTATTCCCCATAAATATATATCAGTCAGTTGTTCATGTCATAACATAGTTATGCAAGTAGATGAAGCAGATGAGCTTGAGAAGAAGCACCCAACCAATTAAAAAGAAGAAGAATATGAAGCAGCAATGAACAGTGGGCCATCCCTAACCCCTCAAGGCATCTGTTGCAGTCACTACAGTCACTTCTCTGAGTGAAGCAATAATAAAGGCCCTAATATTTTTTTTTCTAGTGGTTCCTGAGCCAAGCATGAGAGGAGAGTGCACATTCCGTAGCTAATGCAGCCACGTTCTGGGCATTTCTTTACAACAGGCCAATTCGTCCCCACCTCCCTCCACCAGCTGTCACGCAATGTGCTGCTGCTTGTCACTGAAGAAGAAGTGGAGCACTGTTTCCCAAAGGCACTGACCATCGCCTCACACCCAAGAGCCAATCTAACAGATTCTCATCAGCTGTCCATTTGAGGAGTGAGTCAGGCCTCCATGTTGAACTGGCATATGACCTGAAGAGGGTGTAGAAGTGTTATGTGACTCTATCTTCAGTTGACATACATGACATTGACATTAATTAGTTTAAATAATGACAATTAAGATATATTTATCATAAATCTTCAGCACTGGATCTATATTGGAGGGTACAGTGTAGCAGTGTAGCTATGCCATACTCCACACCCTATGACCCTACGCTGTAATATGATGTTTATCTTTTCTAAAATGTAAGTATATGTCATGGAGATATAGAGCACAACAACTGTGATTGGTCTGCTTGCTATTGTCACATTTTCTCCTACTTATGTCTGGCCACACCTTCTTCTCTAAAAATCAAATATCACAATATTGCGTTATTATAAATATCTAAAGTGTGAAGTGCTGTAGATCATTATAATAGCCAGTTTAATGTATTCAGCTGAGTACATTCATTCATTCATTTGTCAAACTGCTTAGTCCTACTAGGGACGCAGGAATGCTGGATCCTATCTCAGCAAGCTCTGGGTGAAGGCAGGGTCCACCCTGAACAGTTTGCC
>JAQMYF010000023.1:23029838-23041422 GCA_030014195.1 Neosilurus mollespiculum | reverse complement strand
GCAAGAACAACAAAAAGACCATCTTTAAGCATTTATATAAATCAAATTTTAGATCCTGTGAAATTTGAGACAAACTTATGTGGAGTTGTTGGCTAATTAAAGGAGTCACTCTGAATTGCTTGTTCAAATCTCCCGTGATTTGTTAGATTTCCTTGACACCATTATCATATTTCACAAACTTTCAACGGTGTACTGCCGCCACTCCATAAACATAAATGGCCCCCTAAAACATCCCAGAGAGACTTGGGGCAACGGACAGAGATCCAAAGTTTAGATGTGTGGCAACAGCTTAACATGGGGTCAGGTTTCTCAGGGCCCTGGCTATATTTAACCTAGTGATCTAACACCAGGCAGAGGGCTTAAATGCCACCCCTGCAGTTGGTGTGGAACAGTTGTCGCCCACAGATCTTGTTCGGCACGAGCTTGAGGATACACACGTGCAGCGCACACACATATTACACAGGACCTAGTACGTGAAAGAGCAAGTGAGGAAAGAAGCGAGCAAACCAGCAGAGTGAAGTGCACACTACTCCAGCCTTAAGTCAGCCTAGATGGAGCTTTTTGAGACCAACCCGTATTTCTTCCCTGAGCAGCGCTTTTATGAAAGTGGTGAGAACTTCTTTCCTTCCAGGCTTACAGGGGGATTTGATCAAGGAGGATATCAGGACCGGAGCTCCATGGTGGGGCTGTGTGGGGACGGAAGGCTGCTTTCTGGCACTGTAGGACTAGAAGACAAATCATCTCCATCTTCCACAGTCTCTCTGTCACTTTCACCCAACCAGGAGCAAGAGCACTGCCCGGGTCAGTGCTTGCCATGGGCCTGCAAGGTGTGCAAGCGCAAATCGGTAAGCATGGACCGGCGCCGGGCAGCCACACTGCGTGAGAAGCGCAGACTCAAGAAGGTGAATGAGGCATTTGAGGCACTGAAGCGTAGCACACTGACCAACCCCAACCAGAGGCTACCCAAGGTGGAGATCCTCAGAAGTGCTATCCAGTACATCGAGCGGCTACAGGCACTTGTCAGTTCACTTAATCAGCAGGAACACGAACAGGCTGGCCTGCATTATAGAACTTCGGCTTCTCAAAGGGTAAGTTAAACTTAGTATGGTAGCTCGTAGACTGTCATATCAATTATGGATCATTTGCAAAGCAATATATTTGATCATAGACCTGTATTTAGCTACAGATTACAATATATGAGACTATATAACGTGCAGATTGGTCTCAAACAGGTAGTATCAACTGTACTGTGTATTAAAGCCATGATCATGTTTACTTTAATGGGAATATAGCACTTCATAGTTCTTCCTGCATATTTGCTTGTGGCCACATTTGAAACATCTCGCCATGAGGTTGTGTCAGTTGTATGTTACTGGGTCAGTGTTATGACTGATGGGTGTTTGTGCGTATGTGTGTGTGTAACAGGTGTCGTCCTCCAGTGAGCAGGGTTCAGGCAGCACATGCTGTAGCAGTCCGGAGTGGAGCACCGCATCAGATCACTGCACCCCAGTCTATGGTTCTACCCATGAAGGTAAATACTCAGTGAACCAAACATCACTTAGCTGTTTTATAGACAATCCATCAAATTTATTCTTTCCTCAAATCACTGAAGACGCTTCACAAATTTACGAGGAACAAAAAGAGTCGACCTCACATCCTGAGTTGTTCTTGCAGATTTGCTAAACGAAGATTCTTCAGAGCAAGCCAATCTGAGATCTCTGACATCTATTGTCAACAGCATCACGGGCACAGAAGGAGCGCCGGTCGCTTACTCAGTGGACATTACCAAGTGAACAAGAGAAGGGGTGAAGGAGTGTTGGAAGTGATAGCATTCTAACATCCAGTTCCAGAAAGCCTATAATTGCAGCACTACCTGTTACACCAAAAGCATGAAAACCCAAACACATCCATGAAAAGCCCCCTGGGTACACTTTCCAATCACATGTAGTGGTCCATATATAACAAATATTTCCAGTTGTTTTGTTATTTTTGGAAGATGTTTATGCTAGCTAGTCTAGACTGATGTGTTGTCCTTGGAACTTTCCTCAATTATTGTTTTTGCATTCTTATTTATTTTTTATTTTTTTTTGCATGTGTGTTATGCCTACCAACAAATATTCACTTATGGGGCCAATATTTTATGACTGTTTTGACCAAGATTTGCTTAATTTAAGTAGTTCCATTATGCCAAGTGTAAATACGTTCCTATTTTCTACTGAGTGGATGTGCTAGTTTATTTTATACATATATTTTTTTGTTTGGAATAATTTATTTGGATTTTTTTAAAAATAAAGATTGTTGTGTATTTGTACATGTGTTTGGTCATCAAGAACTGTTCATATTTGTTTTTTTTATACACTATCAAAACCATGAAATTCCCAGAAAACTGATAGTTAAATATTTATTTCACATATATATTTTGTACATATATATGCATATAGATTTACAGTGAAAGAAAAAAAAAAAGAAAATACAGAACATAATCTCCCTCTGAAACCAAGTCAAGGAGAATTTTCACTTGAATAGACTTCACCCACATGCCTCATGTGGAATCTGATATAACTACTGTATACATATTTCTGTACACAAATAGACTATTTACAGACACTGAAACCTACGCACATGCACACAGATTGAAATATGAAAGAGAGAGAGAGAGAGAGAGAGAGAGAGAGAGAGAGAGCTGCACCTGTCTCACATTTCACATTACTGTCATGAACTACAGGAACGGCAGGGTGAAAAATGCTACCAACAATCACGGGAGAACACAGTGCAAAAGCAGATGGCTTCAGTTACTGTCAGTTCAAACTTTACACACATCATTTATCTGCTGGGTTAAGGATAAGTCATCAGTGAGTTGACAATAAGGCTGGGGATTGGTCCAGGTCAAGATTCAACAATTTAAAACATGTCAGATAAGTTATTGTGAGTGTTTGATCTGGTAAAATGACAGACAAAAAGACAGAGAGGGGGGGGGGTACAGGACCAGAAAGATACAAAAATAGCCTACGTTTGGGCCATGAATCTCTGAATTGAGCTGTATTTGATCAGGCACACTTGGCAGATACAGAGATTAATAAAGAAAGAGAGAGAAAAAAACAACAACAAAAAAACAAACAAATAAACAAAACAAAAACAAAGAGCAGCACACCACAGGGTTTCAAGTTTAAGTTTTCAGCTGATTGATTCCTCAGCTGAATATAAAGAGACAGAGAAGATGAGAGGGGGAGAGAAAGAGAGAGCCAAAGAGAGAGAGAGAGAGAGACAGAGAGAGAGAGAGAGAGAAAGAGAGAGAGAGAGAGAGAGAGAAAGAGAGAGCAAGGAGAAGAACGATTGTCTGCATAAACCAACATGTCCCTCTCCTGCCAATAGTGTCTCATACAGGAAAATCACACACACACACACACACACACACACACACACACACACACACATTATGATATATACTCGCTATCGAGTGGGAATTTGGATTCAGTTTCTGTAAGCTAATTTTCTAAGTAAACAGGCAAAATGGCTTGATTTATTACTTGGCATAAAATACACACTAAAATACATATGCATACAGTTTACTTACAGACATATACAGAAATTAGCAAAATAGCTGCCTGAGTGGCATGTCTTGAAATAGAATCACTGTTATAAATAAATAAAAATATACAACAAAACACAAAAAGACACCAAAAGGATGTGACGCAGATGTAGATTTCAAAACTTTGATTAATTGTTAAATTTTAATAGCAAAGATTTTCGCTCTTCAAATGATTTGAGACTCTTGGATTTATAAGGTTCTGTGTGACAAGATACTGAGCTGTGTTTTACCCATAAATATACTGATACAGTTTTCACCTTCATATTTTTGCATAAATTACGGTAGGGATGCATGGATATCACCGGTATTGGTCTGATGCTCCTCTTATTGATTCATACTGATTAAACACTTCGATACCAATAACCACTATTATGCCATACTTTGTGATGTAATCCTTGGGTACCCTGGTACACAAAACTCTTCAAGTACAAGTAAAGTGAACAGATATTCAGATGATTTTTTTTTTCCTTTGCTGAAATTTCCCATTGAAACTGTTGATTTCTTTCAACATGTCAACAAATCATTTCACCCTCGTTTATACAGTGCCTACGGATACAGCTGATAGTAAAGTTATATAACGGTGGTAAAACTGACATTTTATAATAATTACCATAAATTAAATAAATAAAAAGGTCAGTCATATTAAAACGTTAGTACACCCTCACAGTTATCACACCTTAAAGTCAATACATTTTGAATCAGAAGTTCCAGGTTAGGTGCCATTGATTAGAACCGTATGCAGGTGGAAACCTTTATCTAAACCTGACATCCTGGGTTTGGTGTTCGCTTTGACATTGAAGTTTATGACGTCGAAAGATCTATAGAGTTCTATCAGACTTTCAGAAAAAAAATATGGTGAATTTAACAAGATTTCTAAATAATTTGAAATTATCATTTTTCTGTAAAGGAAATCACCTACAAATGGCACAGGTTTTAAATGAACACCAAGTTGTTCAGATCTGTCCATCCCGGCAAACTTAACGAGGAGACCGGACAGTCTATTTGATTAAAAATGATAATAATAATAATAATAATAATAATAATAATAATAATAATAAGGTTTCCTGAATTTTCATCACTGAAGTCTAATCTGAAGCTGAATCAGAGGTTGACATTTCAACAGGATAATGATCTCACTCAAAATTTTAACCCCGTTGGGGTGGTTGGGGTGGATTTTTTTGTTAAAAATTCAGTAAGCCAATGATAGACACTGGTGGGTAATTATGCAAAATGGCAATAAGAAATAATTTTTTCTCTTTTATCTAATGAAATATTTGGGGGCAGTGGTGGCCCAGTGGTAGGGTGCTGGACTACTGATCCCAAAGTCCAAAGTGTTCAAGCCCCACAATCATGTCACTGCTGTCCCCCCAGTGCAGCTAACTGGGTTATGAAATGCCGGCCATGTCTCTCACTGTCTATGGTGAGAGGCATGTAAAAGAACCATTGCTGATTTCTGTCAAGAGTAGGCTGCATAGCCGTCAGCGTGTTTCTGCCCTGAGATGGCCTGGCAAGCTGTCCAGAGTGTACTCTGCCCTCGCCCAGAGTCGGCTGGGCTCCATCCTTCCCACGACCCCAACAGGATTAAGCGCTTCAGAAAATGAATAGATGAATATTTGTTCACTAAATAATTGGAAAAGCTTAATTTACCCTGTGTTGTCATTGTTTGTTTTTTTTTTTTTTTTTAACTATATCGCTTTCATCTGTAGGCACAGTGTTAAAGAGTGTGAAATGTTCCCTTAGCTAAATATTCGTTTGCCAAGCAATGGCTCTCTCGGCTGACTCTGGGTGGAAGTGAAGTACTTCCAGAACAGCCCGCCGGTTCATCACAGGGCCAACAATACACACACACTCACACACCTAGGGGCAATTTGGAACAGCCAATTAGCCTTATGTGCATATCTGGACATTAGAGAAAACCATAGTATACAGAGGTAACCCACGCCAACACAGAGAGAACATGCACACTCCACACAGAAACGCCGAGACATGAACCCAGGACTTTCTTCCTGTGAGGTGGATGTGCTAACCACTACACCATAGTACTGTCCTTTAATTGATTAATTTTTCCACGTGACGGTAAAAGTCAGCATGAGAAGTTCATTGATAGTAGCACACAGCAGCTACTGCTGTCTATAGATAACGCTAGAGCAGTGAAAATAACTGAAAGCCAGTATGTTGCTCTTGATGATCAGATAATCTCCACGACTGCGATTCTAGTTGATCCAAGCTAACTAAAGTAATGCAATTCGATATCAATGAGCTGAAGCTACAAAGAACAAGTGCATGCAGGAGCATGTGTGTCCTTTTCTTGGTCAATATTCAGTATAAATTGGGGAAACAAAACAAAACAAAAACTATGATCCATGTTGTCCCTGCTTAATAGTAGAGTATGTTATTAACTTTGGTATCAATACTCTGTACTCAGTGCTGGGAGAAAAGGTATAGATGCTTGCCTAATTCAAACACCTCACATCATGCATTCATATGTGAATACTCTTCAGAATTAAGTCAGACAGAACCTTATTATTACAAAGTCTCGAAATGAGTTGTCAAGTATGTATCAAGCAGATGGATGGCTATTGCTTTTGGTGTTGCCCTGCTAGCATTATACTGTTAGTTATGCAAATTTCTGCCTGACATGAAGGATTGCATTATATTTAATTCTTTGAAGTGTTTTTTTTGTTTTGTTTTTTTTGGGTTTTTTTTTTGTTTGTTTGTTTTTTTGGAATGAACTGACATAGATGTGCACTGTTCATGTGATCGCAATCTTTCTTTAATAACACCACGGATGCTACTGATAAAATAAGCCCTTTTCGGCTGATCTGTGACCGGATTGGCCCCTTTGTAGAGCCCAGTGTCCACTATGTTATACGCAAACTGCTCTCAAATCAGCAGAAGAGGGCAGCTTAGTCCAAAACTTACACTGTCCAAAACAGTAGCTACAAGTTTAACACTGGTCAGAGTTTCAAACAAACAGAAACAGTCACAACTGAGACATATTTCAGTATTCATATCATACTGATATAATCTTTTTTCATATACAATTCCAATATATATGTTATTTATATGCATTTTATATATATAAAAAACAATGATAGTCAATTTTATATACAGACACACTGATTAATACCTTGCATAACCAGAGAGGGGTAAGCCTAACAAGTTGCCATCAACACACCCTGGGGAATAGACTTAAACTGACAGACTAGGGCCAAGTACACTAGCTGAAAATTACCATCACAATGACTAAATAACTTGTGGCTATAAAGTGACTCACACGACGATACATCTTCTCTAAGAGCAGCTACGCAAAAGATGCGTTCAAAAGTTCAAATTTCAGCTTATGTTTTTTTTTTTTGTTTTTTTTTGTCCCATCCCCCCTTCCCCCCCTTCCCATTGCACTGTGTCCATGAAAGCACTGGTTTCACTTGGCAGGAGGACATCTGCCCCAGAAATTTGGCATATCACTCTCGAAAGGCCGCGAGTGTGTGTCCATACAGGTAGTGAGAATGCACTGACATGACAGAAAAGAGAAAACAGTAATCAGGAAACAGACTTAAATAAGTCATTAGTAACTTGGCTAACAAAAGTTTCAGTAAAGTTCAGCCAAGTTCAGTCAAGTACAGCAAATATTACATTCATGAAGAGGTTTTCATTATGTTTGTTTTTAAATTTTACACTAAATTTCACGCTGGATACATTTTTATTGAGCACCAACTGTAGCATATACCCGAACATTTTACAAGTGTTTACTTAACACTTAGAGGCATAAGTGGATCAAAAATGACCTGGTGAGGTTGTTTTCTTGAAATATCTTTGTAATGAAAAGTTATTTCATATTCCAGCTATTCCTCAAAAAACATGTTATTAATATCATGCCATTTTAATTTTTAATTTACCTTTTATACATTTTAAGAAATTGTAGTTTTTGTATTACTACCCCAAGCTTCCATAAGTGGGTCAAAAATTACCTGCATTCATTTCCTATGGCATTCCATAGGAATTATGTCAGAATTATTTATATTTTGTGGACCACACAGTGCCAGAAGACTTTTTTTTTTTTTTTTTTACACACCAAGAGTTGATACATGTATTATCTGAAATGTTTTACCTCAATAATCTGTGTGTGTGTGCCATTCATGACTATTGTGTGAAAGAGTATGCATTTCTTACCATTTATCATCAAATTTGCCTTTTTAATAGTTTGTGAAACTAGCTAGCTAACGAAGCTAGCTAACATGACTGTATCTATTTTGAGTGTGTATGTGCATTTTTTTTTTTTTTTTTTTTTTGTATAGCTACATATTAATCATGCTTGTGCTTGTCATTCAAACATTCTTTCTTTTATGTTTCCTCATCCAAGGTGCCATGGCCGCTAGATATTTAGCTGAAATGGTCCAACAGATGCTGGATGAAGAGGCAGTTACGGAACTGGACTCAGAATCTAAAATATCAGCTGATGAGGACCCAGACTATTGTCCAGGTGGAAGTGGAGGTCAACCACCTGCAAATCCAACTGAACAGGATCATACAGGCACAGAAGATTCCTCCTGTGAGTCCACTGAAGATGAAAGTGAAGTCCAAAACACGTCCAGTAGAATGAGTCGTCAGGGCTCTTACTGGAGTGAGTTACCTCCTACTCAAGGCAGAACACCAAGCCACAATGTCCTGAGAAGTCAGTCAGGGCTTGCACCAGGGCTAACCACCACTGTCTCACCAAAAGATGCATGGGAGCTCTTTATCACTGATAATATTATACAGGAGGTGATATGAAATGTGTGGGAAATGCAATGTACCTGTACACAGTGATCACAGCCAGATACAAGTAGATTGTCACAACAACATACAGTAAGGAGACAACACAAGAGAAGAGAGACTAACTGCTTGGACAGTCTCACACACACACACACACACACACACACACACACACACACACACAACCACAAAGTAGATTTTGACATTGTTCTATTGCTGTTGTATATATTTTTTTCTTTTCCAATTTTCAAAATGTTTTAAAAATGTTAACAATGATAAAAAAGTGAAAAAAAAAAATTCAAAGATGAAATTATTCTTGTGTGGACCAAAATACAATACAAAATATATAATACAAATGATTACTCTTAAGAAAAATGACAAACGTGGCATAAAACCACATTGATTCTAACACGGTCATTTTTGAGCCACTTATGGGAGAGTGTAGCGTCTAGTCACTCATGCATCTAGTTTTGCGGTAACTAACCAAAACCTGCCAGGAATTTTCACCCTTAAGCATGCAACTTTGGAGAAAATCACAGTTAAGATTCAACAAACTATTGAGATGCATCTGGAAGATAGAAACTGACTAAATAGGACCATTATTGTGGTCATGTGTTATATGGTAGCCATCCAGCTTCGAAGGTCTTACCTGCAAAAGTCCAGTGGAACAAATATTTTCACCTTCAGATATACTTCTTAGGAAAGATAGAACTCTATCCCTCAGGCCTAACTAATGATTAAAGCACACATTATTGTGGTCAAGCTTTCTGGATTTGCTTACCTGATAACATGAGTGTTGTTAGTAAAGCAGAGTTAGCAAGAGTAAGTCCTGATGGCAGAGGGGTCAAGTCTCTGAGGGGCTTGGGGTCCAGCTATAATTCCACAGG
This sequence comes from Neosilurus mollespiculum, assembly GCA_030014195.1. Lineage (NCBI taxonomy): Eukaryota > Metazoa > Chordata > Actinopteri > Siluriformes > Plotosidae > Neosilurus > Neosilurus mollespiculum. Next base: position 23,032,191 of record JAQMYF010000023.1, on the reverse strand, counting down.
GACAGAAGGAATACAACATGCAACAAGAGGGCAAAAAAGCAGCCTTATGAATGAATGGAATTAGTGTTAGTACTTTCATGCTGCATCTCAAATATCTACAAATCTGGTTATAAGTTTAGCTTAATGCATGCTAGTTCAGATGCATAAGATTGAAATCCTAGCATTAGCAGCCAAGCCAATATGCCAGAAAAATACTCAGGCACCTTAGTATGTATACTGGATCAAGGTTAAAAGCTTTGCAGGAATACATGTGTTAGCAATGCTAGCGTTGTGAGATGAACGCTATGAACCAGAAAGCTGAACTCATTTACCCCACAGCCCCTTTTTACCTTCAGGCTGCAGCTGTTTCTTGGGATTGATGGTCATGGAGGAGGGAATGGACATGGTGGACAGGCGGAAGCCAGCGGGTAGTGTCTCAATGGAGCCGGGCATCATGCCCAAGCCTTGGCCATCCCGTGGTCTGAATCTTTTCCTCCAAGATGGGGACCTCCGAAAAGTCTTATCATCGCTCTGTTAGGGAAAAAAATTGCACAAGAAGGAAAAGAAACAGTGTCACTTTCTATCCTTATTATTCATCAGTATTAAAGAGTATCACTATTTAATAATAATAAAGATTCATATTACAGATTCTGGCAAGCAAGTTAAGACATTTCTGCTAATAAAAAAAAATAGTTATAGGACCTGGGTTTTTCTTTAAACAATCATATAAGAATTAGAAACTGAAAGATGGTACCTCCTCCAAACGCCTGTCAGTCCCCAAGGCCAGGAGATTGTTGAACTCCCGTTCTAGGATCTGCCTGGCCTGAGATTTTGAACAGACACAAGGTGTTAGAAAGACAGTACATCACATTTACAACCTACTTGAACTATGCACTGAATTTTGTAAGTATTTTCGCATACTATTCCAGAATGCTTAAAAAATGCAAGAAATTCAAAACTATAAGAGAAATTAGATAACAAAACATTATAATTAGTTTTCAGGGACAACAGAATTAAATGACACTTGAATGGAAAAAAATACAGAGCCATAGCAAAGACCATAAGACCCAAATCATAATGCTGTGGGTCTTGCCATTTCTCTACACTGCTTCTGTTCACTGATCTTTAAACAGTTTGGCAAAAGAGAACTAACCTATTCCCTTTATATGAGGGTCTTACAAGGAAATACACGCTATGTAGTTGCAAGAAAATATGATGTGCTCATATGAGGGCAGTGGGGTCTCAAGATTTTAAACATCTCTCTCAGTACAACTGGTATAATAATGCGTAGATGGAAAGTATATAGAACAACTCATCCTCAGGTGTGCCATGCATGATTTTATAAAACTGTTTATGATTAATAATAAGAACATAAGAGAGACATTAGCAGTCACTTTCATGGTAAACTATTTGTTTAATCAAGTCTTTTGTAAATAGGCTTGAAGGTTCACCGGAGGGCAAGTGGCTTTAAAAGTTATTTAAACACCTTTTAGTGTATAGCTACACAGGAATAGCACGATCTGATTGGTTTGCTATCTCAGGGCTAATTGTCAATTATGTGCCAAAGAAGAGGTGCATATCACTGAATAATCTAATCACTTTATATTGTTTTCTGAACCGCTTAATCCTGCTTAGGGTCAGCCGATTCTGGGTGAGAGCAGGGTGCACCCTGGACAGCTCGCCAGGCCACTGCAGGGCAGAAACACGCTGATGGCAATGCAGCCTACTCTTTACGAAAGTCAGCAATGGGTCTTTTATATGCCTCTCACCACAGACAGTGAGAGACATGGCTGACCTTTGATAACCCAGTTATTGTGCTGCACTGGGGGGGACAGCAGTGACAACCCTGTGATAGTGGGGCTTGAAACCCAGACCTTTGGATCAGTAATCCAGCCCCCTACCACCGGCCCACCATTGCCCCGAATTCTATAGTTTATATTTACATATATTTGTATATGCAAATATAAACTATACTATATATACATATATTTACTACTGTGACACTAAGGCAGGTCAGGTGATCTTTGTGCTTTGAGCCGGCTAACAGCTCTGTTTAGCTAACGCCATCTGTTTTGTTCACATCGCTCCCTAAGGGTGTTTAAGTACACATTACAAAAAACACAAGATAAACACTTTGCATGGTTTATTTTACCATTTCAAAACTTGAAGTGATAACACCGATTGCTGCAACTGACTGTGACAAACTGAGACTCAGCTGTTTTAGTTTCAGCAATATCCATTCGGAATAAAATCTAATATCTCTTACACAGTGGGCCAATCAGATCACACTGTTCCTAAACACTACACTCACCGGCCACTTTATTAGGTACACCTGTCCAACTGCTCATTAACACTTAATTTCTAATCAGCCAAT
>JAQMYF010000023.1:23006601-23017502 GCA_030014195.1 Neosilurus mollespiculum | reverse complement strand
TGGGAGGAAACCGGAGTACCCGGAGGAAACCCACGCAAGCACAGGGAGAACATGCAAACTCCACACAGAAACACCCGTGCTGGGAATCGAACCCAGGACCTTCTTGCTGTGAGGTGGACGTGCTAACCACTACGCCACCATGCCGCCCTACCAGGCGTATTAATTAAACATGAAATACCATGCTCTCATTCATTCATCTGTCGACCCGTTTCATTCTACCAGGGTCACAAGGAGGCTAAAGCCTATCTCAGCCTACTCTTTGTATAGGAGGGGTTCACCGTGAGCAGGTCACCAGTCCATCGTAGGGCCAAAACACACACAAATCTAGGAGCAATGTGGAACAGCCAGTTCGGCTAATGTGCATGTCTTCGGACTATTGGAGGAAACCAGACTGCCTGGAGGAAACCCACACAAACACAGGGAGAACTCCACAGAGTAACGCCCTCGCCAAGCCCGGGACTTGAACCCAAGACCTTCTTGCTGCGAGTTGCACGTGCTTGCACCTACGCCACGCGGTGTTATTCCTTGGACATAAAATGGAATCAGCCATGATTTAGATTTACAGGATTTAGCAGATGCTGTTATCCAGAGCTCTTATCCAGTTTCTCTGTGTGTGTGTGTGTGTGTGTGTGTGTGTGTGTGTGTGTGAGAGTGTGTATGAGTGTGTAATATAATGCTTATCCATGATAAGCGCTTTGAGGTGCTTTGTTTCTGAAACAGTTTGCTTACTCCTGTACATAAATATAGCACGTGCATGTTATCCAAATGTGGCACGGTGGCCTCCTCACAGCACAAACGTCCAGGGCTTGTGGCTTTTTTTATTGTATCGTGCATGTACTGCCCATGCTTGCATGGGCTTCCTCCAGGTACTCCAGTTTCCTCCCACAGTCCAAACACATGCACATTAGGCTAACTGACTGTTTCAAATTGACTCTTGGTGGGAGTGTGAATGGTTGTATGTGTGTTGCAATGGGATGGTCTTGCGAGCTGTCCAGGGTGTACCCTGCCTTCACCCAGTGTCGGCTCAGATGAGCACCAGCCTCCACGTGACCTGAGTAGGATTAGGATGATGATGTTTGATGATGATCATTAAAACCAAATGGCGGCCATCAATATAAACACTGACGATGCAAGCAGTGAAAAAGCTCTACGTTTTCAAAAACTTCAAAGATGCTGGGTGTAATCAGTGTGTGTGTGTGTGTGTGTGTGTGTGTGTGTGTGTGTGTGTAAATACATAATATAATTAGGATTACGTGGAGAAAAAATGAGTTGTTGTTTAAATAGAAATGCCAAGTTAAGATGCTTGACCATGAATCGACCATGGTCCACACACACACACACACACACACACACACAATTCATGAATAATGCAAATTTATGTCTATGTAGTTAGAAAAGTGGTTAGCATGTCCTGCCTCACAGCAAGAAGGTCCTTTGTTCAATTCCCAGACTCGGGCGTTTCTGTGTGGAGTTTGCATGTTTGTCCTGCATGGCGCCTGTCTCAGCCGACTCTGGGCAAGAGCCGAGTACACCCTGGCCAGCTCGCCAGGCCATCACAGGGCAGAAACATGCTGACGAAAACTCAATGTCCTTCTCTTTACAAACGACAGCAATGGTTATTTTACATGCCTCTCACCACAGACAGTGAGAGACATGGCTGGCTTTTGATAACCCAGTTAGCAGCACTGGGTGGGACAGCAGTGACAACTCGGTGATAGTGGGGCTTGAACCCCTGACCTTCGGGTCAGTAAGCCAGCACCGTTCCACCTGTTGAGTCAGGTTGCAAGTTAAAATGTAAGGAGATTTATGATGTGCTGGAACAGAATAACTTCATTGCCAATATTACAACATAGACAAAAAAAACAATGTGTTTCTTATGCAACGTGATGATACAGATTCACTCCATTTCTACTAAAGCAAGCAAAGCTAGATAGGTAACCAGTACCAGCTATGATTATAATCTCGAAGACACCAGAAAATGCACAGAGAAACACAGAGCCCAGATCTAAAGCATAAAGAAAGAGAGTAAGTGTATCTGAGAGAGATAGAGAGAGAGAAAGAGAGAGAGAGAGAGAGAGAGAGAGCGAGAGAACCCTACAGGAGATATAATGGGCAGGCTGTGAAGTATGATTACAGTACACTCTGGTCGTTATTCCTCGCAATGTGAAAGAGGGAGGGTTCGGGACTGTCTATCCATGATACACATGCATGCACACACACACAAATCATTCATGAATAAGATTCATTATTCAAATTAATTAGCAAAGGATACTGCAGATATATCATAATATTTGATATTGTAAAATGGTGATGAAAGTGGCAGAAATGCGTGTCAGTTCCTAGCGCACGGTGTGGACACGCTCACATTCACACACACGCACACTTGAGCAGCGGCCAACTGGCACATAACTTGCAGACTGCTCCAATCTGCCAGCTCAACAGGTCAAGCATTAAACCTGCGGACAAACACACACACACACACACACACACACACACACACACACACACTAAGAGAAGGGAAAGCTTCTCAGCAAAGCAGAAGAGAGAGTGATTAAGAAGCACAGCGTGCACACACACACACACACACACACACACTCAAGCTAATTACCATGAAAACACGCTCAACCTCCCACATCATCAGGTGTACATACATTTGACACTCACATTTTACACACACACACACACACACACACACACAAACACACTTCTATCTTTGTGAGGACTCTCATTAATGTAATGCATTCCCTTGCCCCTTACTCTAACTTTAACCTTCATCACTAAATTCCGAACCTCAGCCCTTACTCTCACCCTAACCTAAACCAAAGCTGAACCCTGAACCTAGTCTTAACCCTCAAAACAGCCCTTTAAAAAGTAAGGGACCAGCCAAAATGTCCTCATTTCCCAAATAAGTCCTCATTTGGGTTTAAAATGTATTCTGGTCCTCTGTATGTGGCAAGAACAAAGAACACACACACACACACACATCATGTTTTAAGTGTTCAGTTTCTGAGGAGATGATTTCTTTTCATAAAGAAGAATGAATTACACACACAGAGAGAGAGAGAGAGAGAGAGAGAGAGAGAGAGAGAGAGAGAATTGAATAAAAGTCATTATAAAATAAAATACATTTTTTAGCATTTGCATTGTTTTTTTTTACTGAAACCTGGGAGAGAAAATGAGAGTGTTAAAGGAGAATATTAGGATCTGCTCCATAAATTAGTTTAATTAGAGACCAACCAGTGTTTGTGCAGTTGTAAGTAAAACACAGTGGTTTAACGCCAAGACCACAGTCAAGGATACCTGGACCAATTTCTGGAATGATGACTGAAAAAAAGGGTGACGATTTTATCCTAATCTCAAAGATTGTTCTATAATGTGAAGAATTTGAGCCCATCCATGTCCAGTCCTATCATGGCCTCTCCAAAGCAAATTGAACAAATATGTGTTAAATAAAAAAATTAAAATGTTCTTTATAACGATATCATGAGTGATGAAAAGATAACTGGTAATAGCCGAACTGTGCCATCTTCACCACGCTGAGTTAGAGTTAGGGTTTTATAAACCTTAAGTACACCTGATGTTTCATTTCATGTTGTGCAGTTATTTTAATGTAGTTTGATGCAGGGGTTTTGAAGGACAATCAGAACCAACAAAATCTTGTAATCAGTCCTATTATGGTCTCCTACATGTGGAATTAGAATCAGTTAGCACTGTATTTTATTTTAGTGTGATCCAAAAATAAAAGATATTATTGCCTCTGTTAAGTATAAGCTAGATTTGTCTATTTGCTATTTTCATGAACAGAAATAAACGTGGGTAGAGCAGCAGGGTTCAGAACAAATTCTATTCTGGGGTCGATATTCTGCCAGAGCTCTGGTATATCAAAACCCACTCTGGTCTAAAATTATGTTAACATTACTGCGTACTGGGACCCCAATCCTAGCTGAGTTATAAGGCTTGAAATTTCTTTAACAAGTAGTAAGTCCTTGGATTGGGGCCCTGTACTGATGAAAAGTGACATCGAAGCAATAGTTCCATGGAATGTTGTGCATTGTGTATACGTGTATATACACACACACACACACACACACACACACACACACACACACACACACACACACACACACACACTGTGTTCATGAAAACGAGCAGACGCCTGTGTGATGTATATAAATGTAATGTAGTATTTATAGCTAAACATTGTACATAGTACAGATTCGTCTACTTTTTTTTAATCTTTAATTCACTACTTTTTTCTGATTTGTAAGTTTAATATGTATATACTGTTATTATTGCCAGCAACTTGCATTATTGAAAGAGACGTGTCTATATTCTACTCTCGAGAGAGTATGGTAGTAAGACGATGTGAGTAAAACCACCTGATGATGAAAATATCCATATTCTCAGTTTAACAGGAGACCTTACTTTTATTCCCTTTAATAATTCTGATTTGTGTAATTTATCTAAATGTAACAGCAAAAATGTCACAATACTAATCGGAGTGCCTTTTTGTTTGCTTGTATGTTGTTGTTTTTTTTGTTGTTGTTGTTTGTTTGTTTTAAGAAGTGTGTGACCTTGATTTGGAAGTTACCACACTTCTTCACATGCATGCTCACATTATTTTAAATTGTTACTGTGCACTTTGCTAGGTTTAGCCCTTACTGAGGGTCACAAATAGTAACAATACTAAATATATTACTGCTACACCTCATATGAAACTTTTTATGCAATGATCATGAACAGAATCTTAAGTCTAGACACTAGGGATTTAATGCATATATGCAACAAAACCCACAAAATATATATCTATATTATTATTATTATGACTATTTTATTATTATTATTTTTTTAATCAGAGAAGGTGGAGTTAAGGGTGAAGCTCTTACGGTGCGTGAGGTGAGTGGGGCTGAGGGACTGGTGAGTGACACCATCTCCTGGATGGCCAGCCGGAGCTTGAGCCTGTGCAGTGGGTTGCTAATGCCGATCTCCCTCTGTATCTCAGTATCAGATAGCGCAGACATGATGGCACCGCTCTTCACATTGGCACGGCAAGCCGCTACATACCACGCTGGCATGCCAACCCACAGCTGTGCGACAAGAAAGAAAAACATTTTTCCAAGGCCATCATCATCGTTATCATCATTACACAGCAGTGAAGTGTTTTTTTTTTCCATTTCTGTCATCCTCCCCAGTGTGATTACTGTAATTATAATCCTCACCATAATGGTTGCATAGTGTGTGGATGTGTATACTCTACCTCGAGCCAAGAGACCACTGTTGGGCCATCCCAGTGAGCAAACGGAAGGCCTTTCCTTCGTGCACCTTCTAAAAGCTCATGCCTGGTAGGCAGAGAAAGAAAAGAATATATGAAACATCAAATGTTAGATTATTCTTAGTTTCTCATAGTGTAATACAGCTGAGTTCAAAAGTCTGATTTTATTATTATTAACATTTTAACATAATTAATAAACAGCAAATAAAAGCTATTACACAGGAATAAAAATAGAAATATAAACAAAATAATTTTGTCCTTATTGAAGTCATTATGATTTTGAGACAAGGTCATTGAGGTCAGAATAATTTCACTCTTAATGAAGGAATTCAGAAAAATAAATCATACTATATAAACAACAGCACATGTCCAGAGCATCCAGGTCACCTTGTAGTCCGTTCATCCTTGTATGTCCATTAATTAATAAAAACGACAGCGACAGTGCTAACCACAGCACCACTGTGCCACCCTTGCCAAATGACTCATAATTTGTTAATCCTGAGTGCCACTGGCTGTAACTTTTGTTGGGAGATTTAATTTAGTTGAGAGTGTAATATGGTTTGTCATTAAGTAGGAAGGAGACTGAACAGTGACTAGAAAAGAAGTCCTGCATTCTGGCAAACTTGATTTCTATCTCCTCTGATTCAAAACATTATTATAGCACAGGATTTATCAAATTTTAATTCTGATTACGCTTTTTTTAGCGGAGACCCCTTTCCCCATCAGTTTCATTTAAAGTTTATTTTCAGTTGGTCCACTGGTGATTTGTAATGCTATACCTGGCAACCACAAAAACGGCTGTACACTGTAACCCCACAGGACTGAATAAATCTATTTTACATTTGGTTGAGTGTAACTATATTTTCAAATCAACACCAACTAATGTTGAGGCAATAATCTAATTACTCAATGTTATGAAAGATATCATTTGTTTGTTTTACACATTTAGTCCCAATCAACCTTAATAATAGCCTGCATATGTCCATACCCATCAAAACGCGTTATTAATATTACAACTCTTTTCATCATTGCTCTGCCTAAAGAGGGGTGGGAGTGACATCGAAGCAACAGTTGCAGCTGAAGTGTTGTCTACTATGAGTAGCATGCCACTGAACTGTAAGAGTTACACACTGGGATAAACCCTGTGATCAACCCAGATGTCCTTAAAGCTTCGTACATTAACTTTTTGATGTAGAAGCGTTCGGGCGAAAGAGCACCACAAATCAATAAGTCAAATGCGCACTATATACCTGTAAACGAGCAGGCGCCTGTCTGATATATGTAAATGTAATATTCACAGATGTGTTTAGCCTTATTTTATTCAGAGGTTCACAGTTTATATCTGATTTGTTAGTTTAGTATCTGTATACTGTTATTACTGCTGGCATCTTGGTTCTTGGAAGTGACGCTTCTATGCCATATTCTCGTGATATCGCTCTCTCGCGAGAGTGAAGCAAAACCACAAATGTCAGTCTTTTCAAATGGGCCAATGCAAACTATTGAACGGACTGTAACTTTGTAAATCTAACTAAAAACCACATGATGATGAAAATACACATAATTTCAACAGTAAAACAGGAGAGTTTAGAAGGGTTTTCTCTCATTTTCCACTAATGGTGACAAGCATGAAAAGAGTAAGTACTTCTTCTTCATCCTGCGGTCTCTCTCAGCCTGCTTGCCCAGAGTCATAGTATCTCCAATGTTCATTTCAAAATCTGTAATTAAATAACATTACACAGAGCTCAAAACCCGTCAATTAGGTGTAAAGCAATACATTCCAAATATTTATAAGCCAAACTGTTCCAGAGAGTCCATGTACAAGAGCCGACCTGGAATTACTGGAGGGGTGATCTGGCCGTCTTTGCTCATTGGTTGAGGCTTATCCTTCTTGCCAAACAAGCGTCCAATAGATGACTTGATTCCCTTCTTTTTGTTGCCCCTGAAGAGACAAAGAGAGGTATTGAGGGGCATGTATTAGAGGTGCTTCCTCTCTTTGAACCCCTTAACTGTGTCATAGCTCCTTTTTCTAATGACACTGAGAAGACAAAAGAATTATCGCCAAATATATTTGTGAATATATGAATGAACCATTCTTCTAATAAGTAATTAAACACATAATGACTAGTAAATAAGTAAAAATGGGGTGGTAGTTTATTTCCATTCAACAGCATGTGTCAAATATTTTGTGATATTAGTATATGCACTGCCCTGGAAAAATAAAGTCCAACATGCTACTATATTGTTGGAGCACCTTGAATGTATTGAATGAGCAGGTTATCACATCAGTCGACTTTTTCATTTCTGATGGCACGGAAATAAATATAAATTTGGGGCTCATATAATGAGCGAGTGGTTCAGGGAGCATGAAGAATCATTTTCCCATATGTATCGGCACCCCAGAGTCCTGACCTTAACCCTGTTGAAAGTTTTCAGGATGTGCTGGAGAAGACTTTATAGAATGGTTTGATTAACCTGTCATCAATTCATCAGTAAAAAATAAACCTTACTTTGGATGGAAAGAAATGTAGTGATGTTGCATAGTTTTGTCAAAATGATGCCATGGGGATTACATGCCATAATCAAGGCTATAGGTGGAACAACAAAATATTCAAGTGCAGGATTTTATTTATTTATTTATTTTAGCTGGGCAGCATGTATTTCATTATCAAAAATATGTTTACACTTAATTTTTAGGAACACATATTACAGATTAATTAACTAGGGATATTTATTCATATTAGTATTAAGTGATAAAAACTAAATAAAAAACTAATGCTTTGTAAAGATACTGTTGCATAAATGATTGTGTGAATTAATCATGTAAATTAATCTCTTATTTATTTTTATACTTAGTTGTTTTATACCTGCAGATTCTAGATAGCATCAACAAACCAACAGTTTATCAGTTCAAAAGCTTATTTAAGCTGAATACATCACTAACCACAATGTTCCATATTCTAAAATAGGTATTAATTGTCACTCATTCAAAATCTACTAATGTTCCCTCCACAAAACAGGGATCACCATAGCGGAAATAAACAAAAAACAAACAAACAAACAAAAAAAAAAAAAACAATTGTCTCATGGTTGATGAAAATAATATTATAAATTGGTAAATCAACATGTGAGTTTTAATTTAATGAATTGGATATTAATCCTACAATATGAGGTTGTACTGTGTCAGGAATCTGCCTTGAACTCTTTTTTAGTTTTGTTTATCCACCCGCTGGTGAGCCGCTGTATTTCAGTTACCATGTGGTTTGTTTTGCTCAGCCATGTCCCCTGATTTTGCCTCTCCCCTTGATGGGTTCCACTTCCTGTCTTTGTCTGTTTCCCTCCATTTTGTGTCCAACCTCACCTGACCTTAATTACCTAATGATTTGATTTTTTATTTTTACCCTGTTCTCCTTTGCCTTGTTGTCAGTTTGTCCTGCTCTGTTCTGTGAGTGGTCTGACTCAACTCTGTTGGTTTATTCTGAACGTACCTGTTTAAAGTTTGTATTTTGGCTGCCCTGTTTCATCTGTTTGGAACTTTTGCCTGACCCGGTTTTTGGCTGCCATTTTGGAACTTTTTTGCCCGACTCCCTTGTGAGAATAAACTCCTGAACTTCAACTTTTGCTGATCTGCGTCTGAATACTTACCACCCCTGACAACTGCAGTTTTAGTTTATGCAACCGTGAACCTACAGGAATAACATGTTTCCAAATATATTGTACCAAGATGTGAATTTATATTTGATTCATTCATAGTCATTAATTTGCATAATAAGAGTATTTAATTTGAGTATCTAGCACAACCATTAATGCATATATTGGTCATTTTCATAATCATATCTATATAATTGTTGTGCTTATGGAAAAAAAATAATTCAAAGTGAACAAAGTTGCTTTTCTTTATGTTTCTGCATAGTATATATTAAAACTCTGAGTTTAAAAATATGTTCTTAGCTACACAGCACTTAGCTTGTGGAGTGCACAAAGCTCAATCGATGTTCCTCTGTAATGGTTAAAATATGTAAAAAATAAACTATAAAAACCTTAATTTAGTTTGCTTTTCATGTTCCAGTATACAGTAGTGTATAATAAAACAGTGCTTGGGTGGATGCTCTTAAATGGGAAATTCTATTCCATGACATCCACCTCACTTTGGCAAATATTTGTTAATTAATGCCTCGCTGTCCAGCTCTATTGTCTGTAACTGGCCATAACAGATGCGACAAAGACAACATGCTGGAATTACACAATGACTGTTGAGAAATAAATAGTTAAGATATTGAAACGGTTAAAAATCATGATTTTCAGTTGAAATAATAACGTTTCACCCCCCAAAAAAACACAACTTGCAGCTATTACAGCCTTGCAAACTTTTGTTATTCTAGATGTCAGTGTGTCGAGGTAAGATCATGAAATTCCAGTCCATGCTTCTTGTAGCATCTGCCACAAGTTAGACTGTTTTGATGGGCCCTCTTCATTACCATACAGTCAAGCTGCTCTCACAAGAGCTCAGTCAGGTTGAGATCAGGTGACTGCGCTGGCCACGCCATTACTGACAGAATACCAGCTGACTGCTTCTTCTCTAAATAGTTCTTGCATACATTATGGACTGATGAATTTAAGAAGAAAGCTTTTACTTTCTGGCAATTTCTATAATCAATCCTACACTGATTCTCCAGATAATAAATTCGCCTGAAGAGTCAAATTTTATTGCATTTTTTTAAATCAGAACAACCGTTTTCATCTGTGCTGGTATTGCAAAAGGGTTTTCTAATCATCAACAAGCCCTTTAACATGACAAACCTGGATCAGCTAACACGTTGTGCCATTGGAACACATGAACGATGGTATAACTCATCTATGTACAACATTATCAGCGTCTACTCGAGCGTCGTTCTAATCCAATTTTTTTCATTGAATTTATTTTTTCTTTAATAAAAGAACATTTATAAGTGATTCCAAACTACTGAACGGTAGTGTGTATCTCTCTCTCTGTTTATATATATATATATATATATATATACACACACACACACACACACACACACACACACACACACACAGTAATTACTTGTGGGTCCAAACTTCTGACTGGTATTTAAGTTTATAAGAATAAGGTGGTCATCACCCACATACTGAAATCACTGAACACCAAAAATTCCAAATTATTTCAGTTATTTTTCATTTTATGAACACATTTACTTAAGTGTTCATATTAACGGGGTTTAAATCAGTGGAATAACAAGTGTGATATTGCCCAAGTTCCTGTTGAATGACCGTCCCACTGCACTCTCATCACTACTTCACCTGCAGAAAGTTTTTCAGAGTCATGGGGACAGTGGATTACTGCGTACTTTCAAGAGAAGGAATAAACCGAGCCTGGTAAGGGAACAATTGTTTATAACAGCTGCTATAGCATTCAGTTCCGGTCAAAAGTCTGGACACGCCGACTCAGCAATATGACTCATGTCATATTTGTACACCTAGTTTATTTATTTATTTGTTTGTTTGTTTGTTTGTTTGTTTGTTTGTTTGTTTGTTTGTTTGTTTGTTTGTCCTGTCCAGCATCACAGCAAGCAGAATGGCAGTCTGGTTGCAGCATTGTGCCGTACAAATTTGCTTTTCCAAGAGGAGG
>JAQMYF010000023.1:22988558-23005959 GCA_030014195.1 Neosilurus mollespiculum | reverse complement strand
CCCCGGGAGGCCCCCCAGGGCAAGACAGGCTAGTAGCAGCCGCCCCCACGACCGGACCACCCAGCGACTGCAGCCAATGAGCTACCACCGACCCCAGAAGGCACCCGCCCACCACACGCCCAGGGGGGGAAGAAGAGGAGAGTTTGGAGGACAGCCCCACAAGTGCACACTGTCCCTCCCACTCCCCATACACACACACACACACACGCCTCTTCGCACTCCCCCCATTCACCCCAGCACTCGCCCACACACACCCACACGAGCTCTCATCCCACAATCTTCCCCAATCCTCCCGCTACCGGGCCACACCCAGGGCCCAGGACGGCAACCAGACACCAGGGCATGCACTAACCCGCCCCATGGCAGCACATCCGGACAGGCTCAGACCCCGAGCTCAAAAGGACCTCACCACCCCGACGAGGGGGGGCCACCCCCCCCGGCCCCCAGGCCCATAACCCCCACCCAGCCCGCCCCAGAATAGCTCTGCCACCCGGCCCTTGGCCGATACCCACCATACACCTTGTACACCTAGTTTAGGTAAAACCGTCATGGTTACAGATTACTAACTCAATAACTTAATCGTGTTTAAACTTAATCTCCAACTGATAATCACAAGCTTCTTTTAATTTTTACAAATTTAACATTTTAATACATTTTAAAACTCAGCTTTAAAGCAATCTTATGGGAAAGGAGCTGTCTCAGGAACCCTCCCATTTTGAGCACTGTATTTATAAATATATACATTTCTGTGTGGAGTTCAGGTTCTCCCCATGCTTGCGTGGGTTTCCCGGGTATTTCGGTTTCCACCCACAGTCCAAAGGCATGAACTGGCTGATCCAAATTGACCCTTTGTGTGTGTGTGTGTGTGTGTGTGTGTTGCCCTGCGATGGACTCATTTTAAAAACCTCACTTAATCGGAGTAAAAACGAGAGTACAGAGATGCATCTGTAGTATATATAATATCCAGGCACCAATCGTCCATGTTGTACAATTTGTTTAATTATGTATTCTACATGCATTGAATTCTGGGTTGTAGCAGTGAATTCGAAAAGAAAAAATGTCAGGACATCTGTCTGTGAACTGACTCTCAAGAGAAAGTGGGTCAGGGAGGAAGGCAACAAGCCTAAAGGCACAAGCCGAATAAACGTAATGTTTTGGAATGTTCAAGTCAAAGTCCCAACCTTAATCCAATAGAACTGTAGTGTGAGCAGTTCATGTGAAGAAAACCACCAACATCCCAAAGTTGAATATGTTCTGTATGGAGAAATAGGGAAAAAAGTCCTTTCAATTTAATGCGCAGGACTAATCATCAGACTGTTATTATTGCACAAGGGGGTCTGAAAGCGAAGGTTCTTTGATACTCACAGATATGTAATCGTGGATCATTTTCCTCGATAAGTAAATGACCAAGTATTCTTTTTAACTACTTTTAGTACTTGTGTGAAAAATCTGATGTTTTAAAAAAAAATTATGCAGAAATACAGAATATTCACAACATTTCAAGCACCGCTGTGAAACCTTAAGCAGTCTTTGATAAAAGTTTAACAATACACGATGGAGAAAGAGACAAGTACTCACTTGCCAAACCATTTAATCCTACTAACATCGCGGGAAGGCCTATGTCAGTTCTGGTATACCCTGAACAGCTCGCCAGACCATTGCTGGACCAACACACACAACCATTCACACTTACACCTAGAAGCGATTTGGAACAGCCACTTAGCCTAATGTGAATGTCTTTGGATTGTGGGAGGAAACCGGAGTCCCCGGAGGAAACCCACACAAGCACAGGGAGAACATGCACACTCCACACAAAAACACCCTGAGCCTCTGTGCCGCCCGGGAAATTTTCCATGCTAACATTTTCTTTGTTAAATATGAGAGCTACCCGACTACTGTACAATTACTCCTTTGCTGTACTGCTTAATCCTAGTAGTTCTGAGCGAAGGCAGGGTACACCCTGAACAGCCCGGCAGTCTTTCACAGGGCAACAAACACACACCCATAATCATCCCCATTCACACTCACACCTGGGGGCAATTTGGAACAGCTAATTTGCCTAATGTGCATGTCTGAACTGTGGGAGGAACCCAGAGGAAACCTACACAAGCACCAGGAGAACATGAAATGCCCTCGGCAAGCCCGGAACTCGAACCCAGGACCTTCTTGCCGTGAGGAGGACATGCAAATCACTACGTCACCATGCCGCCTGAGAGAAGTACTGTATAACCATTAGCAGTGTGCATAACGATAGAACGTTGAGTGAGTTGTTTGCTCTCATCTATACTCATCGGAGTTGTTATGCAGTATTTAATATTGAATGGCATATTTGTTATTTTTCCTGCCTTATTAATTTAACATATCTTAGCTTCCCTGTTGCCAGACTATTTCTTATTCATGCCCTTATTTATTACTTCAATCAGATTTGATGTCCATTGAAATGAAATGTTTCTATTCACTTCGCCGCCATGAATATTTATAGCACGCTGCCTCCCACAGAGACACTGCTTTCAGAGGAGATTAGGAGATAACTTCATTAGCACTGAGAGACTGAGTGTGTGTCTGTGTGTGTGTGTGAGAGAGAGAGAGAGAGAGAGAGAGGGAGAGAGAGAGAGAGAGAGAGAGAGAGAGAGTTATTGAACATTAATAATAATTGCATGCCATTAGATGAGAAGCATGTGGGCAGAGAGTGCGATGGGAATTTTAAGGATGGCCGCAGTCTGAATACTTAGCAAGTTGTGTGGTACATCTGTGAAAGTCACACATAACTGACCTGGGGGTAGTTTTATGTTTCAGACTGATTTGCATTCAACAGCTCAGGATTCTCCTCTATAACGTCTGTCTAGCAATACTAACTTGGTGATTACGTTGTTTCATAACAGCCTTATTTACAGCAGTCCTAATGACCACGGACGAGCAACAAAACATTCACTAACAAATTTTATACTGGTTGAATTAGCAAAAAAAAAAAAAAGCTGTGACTATCTTATGAGTACTATCTGGGTATCCGACTGGTGAGTTTCTGAAATGCAAGTTCAGTATAAGGAATTCAATATTTATGGCAATAGTAAACTAACAGAAATACAAACATGTATTTTTATTATATAATTCTTCACACATTTACAGAATTCAGCAGACGCTCTTATACTGGTTCACTAGGACACAGAACATGCACACCATCAGTCAAAACTCATTGGGTAGGTTTTGTGTGGGGTAATTTTATTTGTGTGTGTGTGAGTGTGAAAGTGTGTATGTATGTGTAACATAGTGCTAATCCAAGAACTAGCCGCTACACATTTTAGACATGCACAGAGGGACACCTGAATCCAAATGTTTTGATTGGCCAAGGAAGAAAAAATAAATAAATAAATAAATAAAAACATCCTAACAAATGCTGAACCTGATAAACATGATCTAACTATTCGAGTCGGTTAATAGTTATATGACTAATTTAGAATAAAACTAAGTTAGAATTCTTTTATAATGAGTCGTACAGGGCCAGGCAGGTGCATAGTCATCACTGAGCAAAACGATGCCCAAAACCCCTCTCACTCACTTATCATACCCTTATTCCTACTAAGGTATCTCAGCTGACATTGGATGAAGGCAGGGTACACCCTTAACAGCTCGCCAGACCATCGCAGGGCAACACACACAACCATTCACTCGCATGCCTAAGGAAAGGTAACACAAGCTAGCAACCTAAGGGAACACAGAAAGAACAAGCACAGAAACGCCCGAGCCCGGGAATAGAACCCAGAATTTTCTTACTGTAAGGCGGCCATGCTAACCTCTATGCCAACATGCCGAGAAATTTGAAGGCTGCACATATCAGTCCTCTCACTAAAGAATTCCATTTACAAAATCAACGTTAGTACCAAGACAAAAAGCTTCATAGCGTGACAAGACTGACTGCTTGAGTTAAAACGGCAACCAGCGCTTTATACAACTTGGAAAATCGAATAAATACATAAATCAAATTCCAATGGAAGAAACATACGGTTACACTCTTGGGTGTATGCTGAGTAAAGCCAGATTCACACAAAGCGATGATCGACAAGCGACCATACAAAGTCAACGATCGCCAGCGAAATGAGCGACGAGAGGCAAAAGCGATTCGAGAGGTAACCAGTTAGAGGTTCAAGTGTGAATGTGGCCTCAGGACATGTATTTAACCTTGCTATATCCCTTTCAAACTCGAATGTTAAGGGCTTGAAAATCATCAACTCTTAAAATTTTATCTTCCCTGTCTGAATCACTGAGTATGTAGGACTTAGTGGCCTGAACCCAAAACATGAAGAATCAGAGATTTTTAAAGTTATACAATCATACATGTGTTGAAGTATAAGATTAATGACTTTTTATGGCATTTGGTGGTGGTTACTGACATAAATGCCAAATATAACAAAATCCCAGTCGGACTACGGCGAATTCTCTTTGCTAATCAAAATCCCACTCCATGAACATGAGCTTGAACCATGAATGAGACTTCATGATGGGAACAATGCAGTTGCTAGTCCTTGTATATACTGGTCCAATGGGCCAGTGGTCAGACTTACTACAGAATTCTATAAAATTTACCTCTGAATTAGCTGAGATATAACTCAACTTCTTCAGGCTTATATTTAAAGGGTACCTGTGGCGAATTTGTAATGCTAGCTCTTTAAAACGATCAAGTATGACATCAGCAGTTCCGTCAGGCAACGTCAGTCCTCGCCCCTTGTTAAGTACATGTGAGAAAACATGACACATCATCATAGGTCCGTACACTGAAAAAGCTTCCTTTCAGATGCAAGTCAGTATTCTGTGAAGACCACTTCAACCCGACCTGCTATCGGCGTGACCTCCAAGCTTTTACGTCTAAAACCGGACGGAATCCTACGGAATTCCTTCATAAAATGTCAAAGGATGATGACGGACGGGAGCAGCGCCTCGCCAAAAGGAACCAGTAAAACGTAAGAGCCTTTAGCATGCGGGGAGTTTTATCACCTAAAATGTTGCTCGCCGCTTGTTCACTCGCGCTGGACGACCCGGCCAAACAAGTTCACGTCACTTCTGGAAAAAAATGGTAGTTCCGCATTGGTTCAATCCCTGGTAGTAATTCACGGGATAAAATTACCCAGTGTAGTGCTTTTTACGGTCTGTTATATTAAAATAAGCTCCGTATCGCTTAAACATATTACATTACACACAAAATTATGCTGTAAGGATGAACAACACCGCTACTCTTTAACTCAGTATTACATCAGACTGGTACAGACTTTAAGTTCAGGTTTACCCCTGAAGGGTGGTGATGTAGGCAAAATTGTCCGTGTGTGTGTGTGTGTGTGTGTGTGTGTGTATATACCCTCGTCCATCTTCAAGGCTTCCAGTCAGCTGAGCAAAGTTTATCTGATCAAGTTTGAGACTACGAGGGGAGGACGGCGGCGACATCTCGCATTTTATGGTGGCCTTATCCTCACGAGCTTCCACTGGAGACTTGAGTAATGAAAAAGACACACACACACACACACACACACACACACACACACACACACTGAAACCCACTTTCTTCCTACTACTTCTACTCATTTTAATTATTGACATTAAATTCTTTTAATGCAATTCATGCTCTGTTACATGTTCATAAGTCATCTTTAAAAAAGACGTTCATGTTAGATACATGCTGCAAATATTTTTTCTTGTTCACACTGAAAGAAACTTACAGTGACTTTCCGGCGGTGTTTTCGTAAATCACTCGGCTGGCAGCATTAGAAAGAAAAGAGACAAGCATGCAGACAGACAGGTTAAGGTGATTAATCACACAGTCAGATAAAGAGAAATTAATTGGATGCTGATGCCCTGCCGAGATCCCATCATACCTCCTGGCTATAACCGGAATACGACTAAAGAATAAATAAAATATAAATGGTTTCTACTTTAAGTGGAGCATTTCCACATCACAAATGTGAGAACTGTTTTATTAAAACAAGAAAAATATGTCTTGGTTAAAGCCTACAGATAAGCCTTATTTACATAAACTCAAATAATTTTTCTCCGTAAGATTATGTGAAACAATTTGAAATGTTATATAAGGCTTGGGATTAATAAGGAGAGGGATTGGTAACCTGCATGAAATCTCACTCACGTCTCAAACTCACGTTCAGCCCACGATTTTGGGCAGCAGGGAGCACTCACTAAATTTGTGCTGGGATTTAGGGAGTATATGTTTTTCTGACAGTAATCACAGCCGACCGGTATACAAGGTAGGTAGAGTTTTGTTGTAACACATGAAAGATTGTGTTATGCTAAAAACCTCTAAAGCCTATGGGCAGTCTATGTGGAAAAATCTGGCTAAACCGTGTTACAGAATTGCATGTCACATGCATGTGTTAGGTGCTGAAGAATGTCGCTTACTGGCCATGGAGACCTTGCACATGCAAATTCTACAGAGCACTGCAGTTCTGTGCCAGTACTGTTTCCCAAACTTCTCCCTGGATTCCTGTGGCCCAGCTATAATCTAGCAAACCCTGCAACCCATATGTGTCCAAAACATGTACAGCGGGTTGTGAGGGAGGCTTAAGATCACCACCACGTTAAGCTTTTTTCTTGTTTAGACAAGGAAAACAACATGGTGGTGTGTTGTCATTAAGCACTTCCTAGAAAGAAAGTTTGAAGTTTGAAAGGGAAACAGCAAGATCCATGATTTAATCATCATTCGCATATTATTCACATTTTATTCACGCTAATAACACAAATAAAAAGTGAATGGTTTAAGAACAAAAAAGTGAGCAAAGCGTAATCGATCTATGACAGGAGATTCGCTTTGTTCGCCAAACATTCGCAAATCAATCACAAATTACTTTGCAAATTGTTAAAAATATCATGAAACTCGGCCCGTTCAAGCTCAGCTCATCCATGTCTATAAAGTCGGCATTGAATTTTTTTAACTCGAACTGTATATAATCTTCATACTGGTCCCATTTTTGACAGATGAAAGTGCGTAAAGTTGAAGCTACAACTTCTGTGTACAGGCACAAGTTTACAATGATATTGAGAGCCAGTGTCGGCCATCTCTGGAATGTACATTTTTACCCGGGCGCACCTCAGAATATCATGTGAGCTAAAATGCAAGCATGAGTGACATCATCAGGCCTGCCAGGCCAGGCTAGTGTAGGTTTCCAATCCCTCTCTATATTTATCGCAGATAAAGTAAATACACTTTTTGCTTCTTCCATGACCAGGTAGTACCAGTTGTGGGGTAAGCACAACCATTCACACACATATCCACCCCAGGGGCACAGCCAGTTAGCCTAACATGCATATATTTGGACTGTGGGAGAAAACCAGAGTACCCGGAGGAAACCCACGCAAGCACGGGGAGGACATCAAACCCAGGACCTTCTTGCAGTGAGGTGGAGGTGCTAACCACTACACCACCATGATTGTTTTTACATTCAAAATATTTATATAGCTAATGTACTTTAAATGCAGAAGATATTGGAGTTATTGTTTTCTAATAAAACAATACGTTGAAAAAGTTACTCGACGACATAACCCTGTATTAGCATGCAGAAAGCCTTTACTGCTGAGACTAAAGGCACGTGCCGTGCTGTGATTTCTCATTTCTTACCAGGGTCATGACACCAAGCTCATGCGCAGTGGATCGAGATGCCATCTTTGGAGTGGAGCGGCCACTGACGGGAGGTGAAGAGCTAGCAAGCGATAGAGCAGTGACCGAGGTGGGGATAGTTGACCGCGGGCGCAGCGTCACATTCAGCCCATCCATGCTACCACTGTTCACACGACTCTCGATCTCATCTGCCCGGAGCTCGGCTGATTCTCGCTCTACCTGGATCATCCTGCAGCAAACGGCAATGAGAAAAAGCTTGTATCTCCAGTGTAGAGTAGGATTAGGAGAGTCTGAATAATGTTACAGATATACGGTATTACCAGCATAATTGCACATTTCTAACAATTAACATATCAATTTATAAGAAAAATCATGACACCCACACACATATGGGGAGAGAGAGTGAGAAAGAGAGAGAGAGAGAGATGGTAGACCTCTTCTCACACTTGACAG
The DNA here is from genome assembly GCA_030014195.1 of Neosilurus mollespiculum. NCBI lineage: Eukaryota > Metazoa > Chordata > Actinopteri > Siluriformes > Plotosidae > Neosilurus > Neosilurus mollespiculum. Next base: position 22,997,894 of record JAQMYF010000023.1, on the reverse strand, counting down.
AAATGCAATTTTTTTCTGGTAGTGGATTTATACATCATAAAGACAATGATCCCAAACATGCATCCAAATTATGTCAAGATTATTTGGACAGGAAAAACAGCAATCTGGGGCATGGGAAATGATGGACTGGTTACATTCAAGAGTCAATTTGTATTTAGTTAATTAAAAGGTGTGTGTGTGGTGTTGTTTTTTTTTTTGTTTGTTTTTCCCGGGGGACACTATGAAATTGAACAATTCTCCATATCATACCAAAAAAAAGCTGAATTCTATAATTGCTCTTTTATTTAAAATGTTTTCAAAATAATTAGGAGACAGTGTGGGACACAGTAAATTAAAAAATGAAAAACAGTCACACTACTATATTGCTAGCTAGCTATTTAGCATCAGCGAGCTCTAAGAGGCTAGCATGCTATACAGCTAGCGCCAGTTCTGATTCATCTTTGACACGAAAAGCAACAAAATATTGAATTAAAGTATTTGATAGTAAGACCCTATTTTTATTTTTAAGTATGATCAATTTGCAATGATCAGATAGTCGTCAAAGTGGGCAGCCATTTTGTCTGGGACGATGAACAGAGGTGAACATAGATATCATAAAGATCAGCTACTATTCCACTTGCCCCGCGGAAGAAGGCTACACCGTGTCTGAAGCACTGTGGTCCTGAGCTGTAAACCTCTTAATTTTCTCAGTGTTTATGCTGCTGTAGTCCTCTATCTCTATGCTTACAACAGCATTAATATTGAGAAAATTAAATGAAGTTTACAGCTTTGCCAGGCCTGCGATGCTTACAGCAGTTTGCTGTGGGGTGTAGCTAATATAGCCCTAATGATATTTATAAGGAGGAACATGCCAGTGCCAGTCATGCAGTAATCATGCCAATTAACAGAAAGCAACAATGCAGTATCAAGAAATATTTGATGGCTTTTCACCAATCAGAAATGAGAAAAACTCCTGAATGAACAATAACACTAAATATTGCTACAAAGACTTCTCTTACTCTGGTTATAGTAAATGCTAGATAGTTGCTAAATTACTAATTTACTAAATGATTTTTACTAAAATGTGTTTAACATTTAAGTATTTTGTGTAACTTGCTTTCTTCGACTAAGTAACACACCTGAACTGTGAACTGTAATAAACGTTACAAAAAAATTTCTAATAAATTTGATAATGACAGTCTAATAAATTTGTTGCTCAGCTTTAGATAAATTAGATATAGATTTTGTTCCAGTAAGGTGTGTTCTTTGTTAGTCCATTAACGCAAGTAAAGTGTTAACAGAATTTTTATCCATGGTACAGTTTTAACAGATGTTCTTATAGAATCAATCTGCTATACAAGATACACTCAGATGAATCATGCCACATGTCTGCATGTGTTGCCTAATATTTTCCAGATTGTTTGGTACCATCCATCACAATTAATCATTTACTCTACTGTTTCATGCCATATTTGACAGATGTCACAATGCAAATAGCTGAATTTGCTGGAAAGGAATAATAAAAAAAAGTGTGTCATGTTACGGGAGATAAATGGTTGTAAATAAAGTAAAAAAACAGAAGAAGGGAGCTCAGCAAGCCCAACTAGAATATTCACAAAAGGTTTACGCTTAAAGGCTTGTGGATTAAACAGACTTCCATATTTGTACCTATATTAGGAGGTCACTGCATTCTGAATACAGGGCTCTGCTTAAAAAAAGATCCTGTGTCACATTAAAGTCATTCATTTTCTAAGCCACTTAATCCTAATTAGGGTCGCAGGGAGGCTGGCGTCTCAGCTGACTCTGGGAGAGGGCGGGGCACCCCCCTGAACAGCCCTACCCAGCCATCGCAGGGCCAACACACATACAACCATTCACACTCACTCTCATACGTAGTGCCGATTTGGAACCGCCAATTATCCTAATGTGCATGTTTTTGACTGTGGGAGGAAACCAGAGTACCCAGAGAAAACCCACCCAAGCATGGTGAGAACATGCAAACTCCTCACAGAAACAAACCGAGCCCAGGAATTGAACCCAGGCCTTCTTGCTGTGAGGTGGACGTGCTAACCACTGCGCCACCGTACCGCCCCGTCACAATGTCAAATCTTAAACTAACTCAGTTCATAAGCAACAGTATACTGTAGATCAGATCATTAATGAGTTTTGCTGCGGTTGAGCCATAGAATGTGTTGAATTAGCTTTGGCCAGTCCACAGTCACTCAAATTCCAGGGTGAAAAGGATGTATAGATGTTTCCCCTACAAATATGTAATTTTAAGAAAGAATGTGCATGTTTCAATGTGTAGGGGCAGTGGTGGCCCGGTGGTAGGGTGCAGGATTACTGATCCCAAGGTGGGGGGTTCAAGCCCCACTATCAGCGGGATGACACTGCTGTCCCCCCAGTGCAGCTAACTGACAACAACCATTGCTGATTTTCGTCAAGAGCCATCAGCGTGTTTCTGCCCTGCGATGGCCTGGCGAGCTGTCCAGGGCGTACTCTGCCCTCGCCCAGAGCCGGCTGAGATGGGCGCCAGCCTCCCTGTGATCCTAATTAGGATTAAGCGGTTCAGAAAATGAATGAATGTTACAATGTCAAAATTCACTGATTCTTATTTAAAAACTGAGTTCCAATAAACATATATTTATTATTCAGGCAGTCCAAGCAGAGTAGAATGGCCATATGGGTTTGAGTTGACTGGACGGCTATGATAACTCAAACATTGTAAAGTTAGTCATTCCATGAAATCAAGTCATGGTGACTATTAGCCATGTACGACAAGATTAAGTGGAATAACTTTCATTAAATCCATATCCACTGGGTTACAAGAAATATAGCATTTTTTTTTTATTAAAATTTTTAATAATACAAGATCATGTTTTTATTTATTTGCAGAAAACCTTTTTTTTTTTTAGTATTTTTAAAGTTTTATTTTCAAGCAGAGTAGGTTCAGCAGATGAACTAAAATTCTAGTAGTAAAATAGCCAATCAGAACGTGTGATTGCTCATATCCAGTGGGTATGGATGTAATAAATAGTTATAGCCCATCTACCCCAGGTTTCTGTGCACTGTGTGTTCTAAGGTTATTTTCTGCTCACCCCAGTTGCAAAGTTTAGTTATTTGAGTTATAGTAAACCCCCTGTCACTTTATAGAACAAAGTCTGTACATTCCATTCCTTTAGTGTGTACCTTACCTTACACCGTTTACATGTATCTGCAAGATTAACTGATGGTTCGCTGTTGCTTAATGACTGGCTAACTGGTAAATAGCATAAATGTAGGTGTATGGTTGTTTTAATTGAAGTTACTTGTGTTGATGAAGCCATAACATACAGTAAGTAATCTCTGCAAATCAGTTCCCTTAAACATGAGGGTACTACTATTTTACACAGGATGGCCAAATGTCTGTTTAACATGAGTGACATGTTGCTTTCTGAGGGAAACACAGCTTTCTTGCTGTTTCTAATCTCACCTGATCTCCTCATTGATGGCATCCAGCTGCTCCTGCAACATTAGGGCAAGTGTCTGAGCATCCGAGTGACCGCTGGGAGACAGCATGTCCCCAGAGCTGAACACAGTCTCACGATCATCATCATCCAGCTCTGAGAGCTCTGTGTCACTGCCCATAAGGTGTGAGCGGCTTCCTCGAAGGCTAGAAGGCTGTAACCTCTCCCAGTCCTGTTCAACCATTGGTAGGATCTAAAATGAAGATATAAGTCCTGGTCATGTGATCAGATTCCTTTATTTGCAATTGCAAGAATATAAAACCATGGTATTATTACATAGATAGCATCTACTTTACTTATGAATATAAAATATTCCTTTCAGTAGAAAACATAAGGGGTGGATTATGAGATATGAGTGGAAATATGAAATATGCTTCAGTGTTATTTCATTCTGATGTATATTTATGCTTGTTTTTAATAGTTAAACTTTTTTGTTGTTTCAGTGAATAGTTTAACTAAAAAAAGCACAAAACATGTATAATTTGTGTATAATCCTTCACCTTCTTCAGTCTTTTTTACTCTTTTTATTATTTAGTATGCCAGTATGAGCACAAGGATTTTGTAACATTCCATGATCCTCATCATGATCCTTTCTTTTAATAAATACAAAAGTGCTATAATTAATAGTAATTCAAAAGTACATAAAAAAAAGAATGAAGAGCAATAACAATGTTTTGAAAACATTTAAAGTAGGGAAATTTATAATAAAATCCACCCTAAAAATAATAATGAAAATTATATATATATATATGTATATGTATATACGTATATATATATATATATGTATATATGTGTGTGTGTGTGTGTGTGTGTGTATATATATATTCATTTATTTTCTAAGCCTCTTACTCCTAATTAGGGTCGCAAACAGCTGTACAAAACAGTTGTCTATAAATACCTTTAGACACAAAATTTTTATTGTTCATGATGTGACTTCTCTTTTGATTATTATTCTAATTTTATCCCATGTATGTGCACTATTATTTTAAATAAGTTGGAGACAAGCATATGAGAGTTGAGAATTAGATATGTGTATCGCACTTTTATATCACATTTCCACTCATATAAAAGCTTCCTCTTAAAGCTATTTAAAATAGAACTTACGGATAGTGCAACATCCAATGAAGCAGTAAAATATGAGGGGGAAAAGACATTTATAAATATTATAGCTTACTAAATTACTTTTTACATGATAAATATTCTTACACACTTTACCGGTAGTCTAGATGTGCTTTCCACTAGGTGTATTATGCAACAGGGCTAGCAAGATATTTTTTCTCTAATAGCCATATATCGCGAAAATAAAAAAGCAGTTTGGTTTAAGTGCTGCATTTTATTTTTCAAGAGCAGCCTTCTGATCTGTAATGGCATTATTCTTGCAGAGCTAAAAGCATTAGGCTACAGTCCTTTTATAATACAGTATTACCTCTGAGCAACAGTTTGTTATGTATAAAGGAAAATGCACTTTGGTGTAGGTAGTGGATTCATTCTCAAATTCTAAGCATGCATATGAAATTATGTAAATTCAGCAGCAGCAGATACAGTCACAGGGAAAAGGAAGTATATCCTCTTGTTTTTACTTATCAAAGGCTGAATAACAAAGGTGGGTCCATATCAATTACTTTCAGTAAACAAGTAAGCTCAGATTATGTCAATATGCAGTAAATCACCTTTATCAATAATAGTTGATAAAGTTTCTCAAATGTTTTAGGTAAATTTTGACCTGACTCTTCAACATTGCTTCAGTTCATTAATGTTTGAGTGCATTCATTCATGCTACCTTAAGATCTTTTTATGTTTTAGCCATTCAGATGACTATGTTCTGGTGTGCTTAGTATTACTGTACTCTCACAGCTGGACAACCGGCCTCACATTTGAGTCAAAAATATTTTGGTACAATGTGAACTTCATTCTTGTCTCAATGACTGTAAAATATCCCGGTCCTGTGGCTGCAAAACAAGCCCAAATCATCACCCTTTTACCAACAAGCTAGATAGTTCTCATCAGTCCCAAGGATGTTGATTCAGAACTTTGTCAGTCTGTTCAGATGCAATTTTACAAACCTGAACCATGTCCCCATATCATGACCTGAAAGCCATACTTGTTTAGTCTTTTCTTGACTGTGCTGACATTACCATAAACATGTATTGTCCTTACAGAGGCCTGTAGATCTCATGTGGTTTTCTTGATATCTCTGAGCATTAAACAGTCTGACCTTGGACTGTATTTGCTGCCATACCCACTCCTGGAAAGACTGGCAACTGTTTTGGTGGCTATCCAATTGTAAACAATCTTTCTCATGTAGAATTGTGAATATAACATAATATAATATGATATAACAGATTGAAATATAACACTTTCCAGATAGTTCGGCAGCAACACATGGTTGGTGGTTGCATGCTTACATTAATACATCCAGAGTCCATGTAATACATTTGTTGAAGTCTTAAATTTGAACCATTCACTCGGTTTTTATAATGACAGGCTTTAGAGATGTCGTGCTACTGTATGTTAAAATGACCAAGGGTCAGCTGTTTATGCCCCTATCACACATTGACAATTTATCCAGCGAATGCCGACATATGAGAAATTCTGTGAATATGCTGGCATATGTCGAATAGGTTATGGGTAAGTTTTGTGTAAGCTAACAACATGCTGGTATGAGTCAATAGGTTAGCGTAAACCAGCGATTTATGGAAATTTGTAATGCGTCAACATAAGTTCTGCAAATCAATAATATGTGACAGGGGCGTTAAAAAGATGATATTATAGCCATGGCAAATTTGGGTAAATTTGCCAACAGCATTTAAAAGGAGTCTATATTCTCCTGAAGATCTAAACATGCAATGGCTATCAAGAACAAACACCACAAGCAAAGAGCTAATTTACAATTTGCATTTTACTTTGAGTTTGCACAATGTGTATTTCAAGTAATTATTCTTTGTATCACCCAATTATTTTTTGTTATCCACAACAAAGCCAATTTATGTACTTGGGATCTTAGTATCAGGTCCTCTGTATGCAAATGAGCCATCCATTGTGATTGCATTGCAGGATATCTTGCACAATGGACATGCAATATATTAATTTTATGTTGCATCCTTTGTCTAGCCTATTTTATATTGCAATTTCATAATTTTAGATAATCTATCTGGACCTTTTCTCAACTTTGCACGTAAGTGAAGGTAGTATGGCTGTATACACAGAGCACAGTACAATACCTTCGAGGGCTCATCCCTGAGAGCTACCATTCTTCCTTTTTGTGTTCGCCGAATAACTCCTGTAGTAGCAAAGTGCTCTCCCTGTCCCTCCACCACGGAAAAACGCAAGTCTGTCGCACTGCCTAAATGAGACCTAGTGAGAATGGCAACGGGGAAGAAAATGCATAAAAGACGCTTAAAAAATGTTGTTTTTTAAATAAACTGCTGGGCCGGCACGATGGCGCAGTGGTTAGCACGTTTGCCTCACATCAAGAAGGCCTGGGTTCGATTCCTGGGCTTGAGTTTCTGTGTGGAGTTTGCACTCCCCATGCTTCTGTGGGTTTCCTTTGAGTACTCCAGTTTCCTGTCACAGTCCAAAAACACGCACAGTAGGCTGATTGGCTGTTCCAAATCACCCTAAAGTGTGACAGTGAGTGTGAATGATTGTACGTGTATTGGCCCTGCAATGGCCAGGTAAGCTGTTCAGTGTGTACCCCACCCTTGCCCAGAGTCGGCTAAGATGGGTACCAGCCTCCCCGCGACCCTAATTAGGATTAATCGGCTTAGAACATGAATGAATGATGATTTATCATCAGGACTTTGCTTAAGCTTAGCTATACACCAATAACTCTGTTGCTCATTCCCTGAACTGTTTATTCTACTAGTGGGTTGCGGAGAGACTGGAGCCTATTTCAGCTGACACTGGGAAAAACCAGGGTACACCCTGAACAGCTTGCCAGACATCGCAGGTCTTACACACACACAACCATTCACATCCACACTCACACCTAGGGTCAATATGGAACAGCCATTTAGCCTACTGTGCATATCTTTTGCCTGCAGGAGAAGACCGGAGTACCTGGAGTAACCCACACAAGCACGGGGAGAACATGCCAACTCCCCGCAGAAATGCCCCAGGACATTCTTGCTGTGAGGCGGATGTGCTAACCACTACACCACTGTGCCACCCTACATCCCCAGTGAAAGGACGTTAACTATAAAGAGCACTTAACTTTACCAAAACTCAGTGAAATAACCAAAAATTACTTGTATGTAAAATAATCATTACCGGGGGTGCGTTCCATCTCCAAAAGCTCCACTCCTTCTCTTTAGATGATCAAGCTCCGTGCGAAGCTTCTCAATTTCTCCAATCAGTCTCTCCTGCAACGTAAGAGTTGTCTTTACACTTGAAAACAACTTCAAATAGAGGGATTAAAAAAAACAATGTGAATAAGTGACATCAAAAAAGTTTAGCATTTTAGTATTCTTCATTTTAGTAACTTCAATTTACTGGCAGTTTCCATTTCTTTATCCTATGACCTATCTCAGACAAGGCGGGGTACACCCTGAACAGTTCGCCAGTGCGTTGCATCGCCAACATACACAACCATTCACACTCACACCTAGGGGCAACTTGGAACAGCAAATTAGCCAAATGTGCATAGCATCGTACTATTTGAGGAAACCGGAGTACCTAGAGAGCATGTAAAGTCTGCATAGAAACACTCTGGCCGAGCACAGGACTCGAACCCAGGACCTCATTACCGTGAGGCGGACGTGTTAACCACTACGCCACTTTCGTGTAATTTTTTTTTTAACTTATTTTAATTATGGTAGTTCTAGTAATTTGATTAGTTGAGTTCAGGATATTCCTGTATTGGCACTGGGAAGTTTCACTTTGCATACCACCCTGCTCATCTGTGTTCAACACATCACATTTAATACAGAGCAATCAGAATAATTTATACACACATCTATCCGATTTAATTACCTTGGTGTGGTGAACCTCCTCCAGCTGCTTCTGTGAATTCTCCAGATCCTGGATGAGTGCATTCTAGGAATGAAAATCAAAGGAAAAATTACAACAGGTAATAAATGGGATACTGTGATCCAACGCGGTGTAGTTAAAAAAGAGAAGGGGAAAAAAAAAGTTAAAATGTTTTCCACTCAACTTTATTCTTCCTGGAATTGGAACGGTTACAGGAATCTAAGTGTTAAGGCTATCATGCTCATGTTTCTGAACTATGAAGAAAATGTCATATAAGTCTGAAATCTGTTATCACATCTTTATACTCATGCAGAGCTTATAAGCTTATACAGGTACAGTAATAAAGCATATACAGTAATCCAAAATTAAGAGACCTGACGTGATCATGATTACAGTGATGACAATAAGCAGATCTGGAAATACTTGAGCGATGGTACCTCTTTGCTATACATAAGTATAAAGTTGCCAAATATCGACTTAATTTCAATAACTGAAGTCAAGTCCTTGTAATCTTAAATAAATACTCATTTAGGAAATACGATTTCTGCTCCTAACATTTTATTTGGCCCTTTAAGATACTCACTACAAATCTTAAAGGTTTCTTTTTCTTCCTTTTTGATGGAACTGATGACATAGTTTAACATAAATTGGTTCAGTTTGGCTTCATTTAATACTTGTATTTACTTGGGACCTTCTTGCTGTGAGGCAAACGTGCGAACCTGTGAGGGTTGTGTACAGAGGGAAAAGGATCCAGACGTAGACCGAAGAGGTGTAGAGCACAATATTTAATAGATAACAGATAATCTAAAAACAGCAGGCAAACTCGTAGTCAAAAAACAGGCAATGGTCAGGGATAGGCAAGAAGTCAAAAACATAGGCAGAG
>JAQMYF010000023.1:22974247-22986268 GCA_030014195.1 Neosilurus mollespiculum | reverse complement strand
TGTGCATTTATTTATTTTTTAGTGTGCTGCTTACATGGCAAGATATTAAAAAATATGACAAATTGTGCCAGTTTGTCCTTAGTGTTGACCTTCTCGTGGTACACAATTTATTTAATGCCAGAGTTATCTGTAGGTCTGAAGATGGATAAGCCTCCAGGCTGCAGTGTCGACACTGTGTCAAAACCTTGCAGTGTCAGAACCCCAGGCACTGCCTCAGTAATGTGCAGTATGCTGCAATAAGCAAAAACTCATAGCCCGCATACAAAAAGTCATGGGACACTTCTTTTATTTGGGATTTGTGGAAGCATGTGCATAACTTTTGTTAATGTGCTACCTTGGCCACAGTGTCACAATTTATGTAAATTTGCCTCCGTGCACAACCACAATGGATATGAAGTGTAGACTTTCCGCTTTGTTTTGAAGAGTTTTGCAAAGACACTGTTGCTTTTGCTGTATGTTTTCTGTTTTATTTTACTGAATCTGACCAGAAAGCTTTAGAAGATTCCTGGGCATCTCTTACTAAGATCACAGTACGAATGAGGAAGTGAAGAGCAGAACCAGGAAAGCCCTCAAGCCCTAGGAAGACCTTCTCCCCACTGTGAAGAAACCCAGACTGACATGGTATGGGTGTTACACAATCAGCAGGTCTTGTCAAGACATTCCTACAAGGCACTGTGCATGGTGGGAGAAGGAGAGGCAGGCGGAAGAAAAGATGGGAAGACAACCTCACAGAAGGGACAGGATTGAAGCTGAGCAATGTTCTTAGAGAAGCAGAGAACAGAGATGGATGGACAGAGCTGGTGGATGGATTGTCTGTGGCGCCCTGACAGACATCTGGACTACGGGACAAGTGAAGTGACAAGAAAGCATAGCTCTATACACTACATAATTCCTTTTGCTTCCTCTCTCAGCAGTCACATCATCAATGAGCACCAGTGAACCGGTTCTACTGGCAATCATTAACGTCCATGTCCCCCATGTTTGAGAGATAATGTGGTATGCTTTGGATCACACGCCCTTTCTCACCTTCTCCACTCTTTTCTTCAAATCATTCTTGTAAAAGCAAATCTTGGTTTCGTTTGAATCTTGTTCCAGAACTGGACAGACTTTTTAGCAAAGTCTTATCTGGCCTTGGTTCTTGAGTGTTACCATCTTAAGGTAAAGCCTCTGTATTGACATTTAATTAGGTGTCTCTTAATTGTAGACTTTAACAAACATAATCATGCCTACCTCCCACTCAATGTTCTTGACTAGGTTTTTCGTTATCAAGAAAAGAATGCTATGATCATGCAGTTTAGTTGTCTTCTGTGGGCCGCCAGGAACTTTGGTGCTGCCGAGCTCCTTCTTTTTAAGAGTGTACCGAACTGTTGATCTCAATATTTCTGTTATGCTTCCAATAGGTGTGTTTATTTTTTCAATCCAGTGGAAGCCTTGTGTGTGATTGATTGTAGTGTCCGGTTATGGATTGTTTCTTCATAATTCACTGACAAATTAATGACATACAACTGAATTAGCAAGAAACAATCCATAACCGGACACTACAATCAATCACACACTCACAATCTTTACCGCTTTATTTCAGATCCACTGTGGCTGTATACAGAGGCAAAATGGGGAAAAAACAATTGCAAACAATTACAATTGTGTTGTAAACATTCATTCATTCAATCATTTCCTGAACCACTAAATGCTAATAGGGTCACTGGGAGGCTTAGGTCTGTCTCAGCACAGCCAAAATGCCATGGCTGGGTCTGATTGAGCCTTAAGTTATAACCTTCAGTTATAACCTTCAGTTCATGCTGCATCAGTATGTTACATTTTTGTAAATCGCTGTAAAATTTATAGCCAGATAGTTCACTATCTGATACTCTGAGATGTGATTTGTCATTCTTTTACTATGTGAATTATATAATTTTATTTATTTATTTTGTTTGCTCATATATGGTTGTATAGTGTTGTGTGTGTGTGTGTGTGTGTGTGTGTGTGTGTGTATATATATATATATATATATATATATATATATATATATATATATATAGTCTGAACAGAGTGAACATACAATACTTTCATAGGGTTTTATAGGGTCGATGTCTCTATAGGGTATATGTTCCACTGTTGTTTTGATTAGACTTTTTCGTGTAGTCGCCAGAAAAAAACAAAAGAAAGAAAAAACATGAATACAATGCCTCATGAGTCTTGTGAAGAAAAAAACATGACAACAAACATAAAACTAATTTATGAGCTTGGATAAAGTTACGTTAGATATATTTATCACTACTCTGGATACGTTCAGGAGGTGTTTTTTATTTTATGAAATGTCACCGGACAAAAAGCTAGGAGATATAAAGCACTTGCTGCTCATACGAGGAGAGGTAAGTTGAACTGAGTAAATTATTAAAAATGTTAACCATGCATGCAGACTGTTGTTATTGGCTCACTACCACTTAACCAGTCAAATTGGAAAATCTAAATTAAAAGGGCGCGCTCGCCATATGGTAGGCTTTAATCTCTGGGAAAAACTAGCATTGATGAAGTTCTCCAGTTTTTGTAATGGATGCAGTAGCTGTTTTAAAATCCCTCCAAAAAGACATGTGATTTAGCAAGCAGTAAAATTTAAGGCTCATTCAGGGTTGGCCTTTGAGAGTCCGGTGCCAATTTAGTTTTCTGCTAGCATCCAAATCTTTTGCCAAACAAATGAATCCGGTTTGCTGGATCAGCTGACTGGTGACATTACTGTTCAGTGGGTCTATATACAGTATAGAAATGTGTGTGTGTGTGTGTGTGTGTGTGTGTGTGTGTGTGTGTGTACCCACCTTATCCTCCAAGGCTGCCATTCGTTCTTTCAAGTGGAGCTGCAGGCGTTCATTAGATTCAGTGAGCAGGCGATCCACCGTATCCGACAGACGCCTGTTGTGTTCCTCATTCATTTTCTCCCTTTGACGAGCCTTACAGAAAAGCGATGGAGTACAACAAGAAATCACGAGTGGGTAAGATGTACTGTATAATGCAACCAGCAGATGGCAGGCTGTTTTAATCAGGCATGAAATGTACTGGGTTTTTTTGGTTTTGTTTTGTTTTTTTTTTTGTTTTGTTTTGTTTTTTGTAAATATAAACAGACAAATAATTTCCTGTGATGTTAAATGTAGTAATCAGAAATTCTTTGAAAGTCCGTTTTTGGGTTTATATAAGAGCACTGTAACATCTTACAAGCAGTCTGACTACAAGGAATGACAGGAACATTTAATATTTAAATAAACTGAAGAAAGTATAAAGGAAATAATTGTTTTTTTTAATCAGATACATGATGCTTCTGTTTTCCTATGGTTGCTATGACAATGACCTTTTCGAATGTCCAGTCACCTGATTATAGACTGACAACATTTCTAAACTTCGGAAGCCTGTGTGTTTGTGTCAAACATCTATTTCTCTCATGCCTTTATACACACAAACACACACACTCTTCAACAACCAACCCACATGACCATGAGCCACTCACTCTGCTCAACTCCTGGTTCTTCTCCTCCAGCTGTGACTCTAACTGCCGAAGACGCTCTTCAATGTTTCCATGTCTTTCCTCTGCCTGCAAAATTGAATGTGACTAGTTAAAAAAAGACACGTATAATACTAGTAATGTTGAATTTGTATATCGCAAAAGCTGCCCAATGTTTAATTATGGTTTGTGTTTTTGATGCACTCACTGCTCCTGTCTTAAGAATATATTTCAACTGGGAGATGTGGACACAGCCAGAATGGCAATAGAAACTACTAAGACAAAACTACTATTATATTCAAAAAGGATCAGGAAAAGATCCTGTACAACAAAATTTACATTTTAATTACACTTAGCTTCAACTGTAGCCTGTACAAAAGTTCTCTAACATAAAAACAAATTATCAACACTGAACACTACCCTCAGGGAAAAAAACTAACAGAATCATGGCATCATTTTCAACAATTTTGATGCGAAACTTGGCGAAAATAAGAGCAACAATGAACCGTAGAACACTGAACCTGGAACATCTTAATTAAATCTGCTGACGAGACAGTCAGAAGCACAAACCACACCCAGTGAAGAAATTAAAAATACAGTGATGCAGTGATGATGATACACTTAACAAAATGTAGATAAATCAGAAACCAAGTACTATTCAAGTATTTATTTCATGTAATATTGGATCATATTGATGAGAATAAGTAAACAAAAAACAATATATAATAATAACAAAAATAACAGTCTCTTTTTTGAGAAAAAAAAAAGTCAATATTTAGTGTGAACACCTTTTACTTTGATTACAGCATTTAACCTTTCAGGCATAGAGTTCACATATTTTTTATTTCTTCACTCGATAAACCATTCCATTTGGTCTGAAGTTCATTCATGATATGCAAAAGTCAAAAAAATTAAATTTGTGACACCTTTCAATTTTTTTGAAAAATTGGTATTTTCAGTGTTTTTGTTTATTATCCATACTTTTACCTTAATATTCTTATCGGAATTATTTTTTTGGTTCTCGCTGCCTGCAATAGCATCGTTCAATACATTTTCACCAAAAAAATTATAGAGAAGATTTTTTATATCTTTTTATTAGGAGCCCTTTTAGACAAAAGTGGTGGTGTAAAATTTTCACTGCACACTACTGTATATACACACACACACACACACACACACACACACACACACACACACACACACATACACACACACACACACACAGTCTGGTTTCCATAACTTCAGAGGACAATACATAGACTAACAGTAATTTCCTGGAGAAATTTCCCTAAACACTAAACATAACCACTACTTGCCTTACTATAACCTCACCCCAACCTTCCGCTGATCTTAAAACATCTTCACCTTAAAGTGTAATGATTTACGTCATGGGGACTTGCGGTTTGTCCCTATAAGGAAGCCAAGTCCCCATAATGTGACTGTGCAAACAGATTTATGTCCCCACACTGTGATGAATACCTAGACCACACACACACACACACACACACACACACACACAAAACAAACTGGACTGTTAAAGGATCAGAGATCATCAGTGAGTTCTCTGTATAATAATTACCTCATCAGTGACTTTGGCTGGAACTTCTGTAAAGAGAAGAACACAAAACCAGATTCAGCACCGCCGTCTCTTCATCACACACAGATAATGAAATATCCTTCATGCACTATTACCTGTCTCAGGTGAGCGTTGTTCAGGTGTGAAGAGATCTTTCAGCTGAGGAAAATTCTCCTGAAGCTCTTGTTTCTCCAGCATCCTGAGGAACATCTGACACGCCTCCTCACCCTTGTTCATCACCTTATCCAGGAGGTTAATGATGACCTTCTCCTGCGTGTGGTTGGACTGGTTAAGATTGTTGTAATCACGCCTGGTGATGATTTTGTCGTTCTGGGCGTACTGTAAAACGATGAAGGCATCGCTGGACAGAGTGTCGATGAGAGACACCTTGTTCATACGCACAGTCTCCATGAATCTGAGAGAAACATCAGAACCACATGCATGATGGTAATTTGTCTTTTACTGGATCTTCAGGAAATATAGCAGCAGTTCTTTAGAGTTTGAAAAGATTTCCGGTGAATATGAAACACTTTGTTATCTTGTCGCTGGCGTGGTAGCATCAGTGGTTCATGTTTTACTCCTTCTGCATGTCTCCTAATATCCTGTTTACTGAGGAACTTGCAGCTACTGAATTCTTAATAAAGGACAAATTGTACTTTTACTTGCTATGGAGTTTTTAAGTGCAAGAGGATATGTTTTTAATTCTTTTTTACTCTGACAGTCTTCTTTCTTCTTCCTGTAGGTTATCCTTTTATAATCTTACCATTTTTTATCCCTGCACTAGATTTGAGACACCACTGACTGGGAACCACCAACATATTTCACCACAGTCCTGTTTAATTTCCTTCTTGTAATTCTTTCCACTGTTTTTTTTAAATATTTATTTCATTGTTTATTTATTTATTAAATTAGAGAGATATTAAAATCTAAGGAGAGCAGGTGAGATTTACTCACACTCTCTCTCTCTCTCTCTCTCTCTCTCTCTCTCTCACACTCTCTCACTCTCTCACACATTCTTTACCTGTTCCCATCTTTACCTGTTTCATTCTTTACCTTTTCCACTCTTTACCTGTTCATTCTTTACCTGTTCCCCTCTATACCTAATTAAGCCAACTAAGCCACCACTGCCCTTAACCTGTTCCACTCTTTACCTGTCCCACTCTTTAATTGTTCCATTCTTTACCAGATCCATTCTTTACCTGATCCACTCTTTCCCTGTTCCCATCTTTACCTGTTCCCCTCTTTACCTGTTCCGCTTCTTAGCTGTCCCAGTATTTACCTGTTCCCTTCTCATCCCGTTTCATTTTTACCTGTCCCATTCTTTACCTGTTCCACTGTTTGCCTGTTCAGCTCTTTATGTGTTCCACTCTTTACCTGTTCCACTTTTAACATGTTCCTCTATTTACCTGTTGCATTCTTTACTTGTTCCACTCATTATCTGTTCCCCTCTTTACCTGTTCCATTTCTTACCTGTTCCTTTCTTGAGCTCTTCCTCTCTTTACCTGGTCCCCTCTTTACCTGTTCCATTATTTACATGTTCCATTCGTTATCTGTTCCTCTCTTTACCTGTTCCACTCTTTACCTTTTCCCCTCTTTACCTGTTCTCCTATTTATCTGATCCCCTCTTTACCTGTTCCATTCTTTACCTGTTCCACTATTAACCTGTTCCTCTCCTTATCTGTTCCCCTCTTTACCTGTTCCATTCTTGAGCTCTTCCTCTCTTTACCTGGTCCCCTCTTTACATGTTCCATTATTTACCTGTTTCTCTTTTTACCTGTTCCATTCTTTACCTGTTCCTCTCCTTACCTGTTCCCCTCTTTATCTGTTCCACTCTTTACCTGTTCCCCTCTTTACCTGTTCCCCTCTTTATTTGTTCTATTCTTTACCTGTTCCATTCTTTAGCTCTTCCTATCTTTACCTGTTATCCCCTATGTACCTGTTCCATTCTTTACCTGTTCCCCTCTTTACCTGTTCCCCTTTTTGCCTGTCCCATTCTTAACCTGTTCCACTCTTTACTTGTTCCATTTAACTTTTCCATTCTTTACCTGTTCCAATCTTTACCGTCCACAAACATTTGTTACCTGTTCCCCTTTTTAGCTGTTCCCCTTTTTACCCACTCTTCACCTGTTCCCCTTTTCCAGTTCCATTCTTTACCTGTCCCATTCTTTACCTGTTCCATTCTTTACCTGTTCCCCTCTTTACCTGTTCCCCTTTTTACCTGTTCCATTGTTTACCTGTTCTACTCTTAACCTGTTCTCCTTTTTACCTGTTCCCCTTTTTAGCTGTTCCCCTTTTTACCCACTCTTCATCTGTTCCCCTTTTGCTGTTCCATTCATTACCTGTCCCACTCTTTACCTGTTCAATCATTTACCTCTTCCTTTCTATACCCATTCCCATCTTTACCTGTTTCACTCTTTACCTGTCCCCCTCTTTATTCTGTATATACTTCATTTTATATATATTTCTGTATGCCATATTTTACTTCTATTTTATTTTATATATTTTTATTTTAAATATTTTATTTTATTTTTATATACTTTTACATTTTTATATTTATATTGACTTTAACTCTAAAGTCCTTTAAATAGTTATTGTTATTGTTCTTTTCTTCTTGATATTGATAGTTTTTATTCTTCAATTTTTAGGACAGTCGTAACAAGCTGTTCCACTCTTTACCTGTTCCCCATTTTACCTGTTTCACTTTTTACCTCTTTTTTCTTTTTGAACTGCACTTTTGGTTTGTTAAACACACACCAGGAAGCTTTGCTGTTCATATTCTTCATGTTGGTGAGTCATAAAGGAGGAGTGGCTTAGAAAGGAAAAAGTGCTTCTTGATCGGTGTGGGTTTTTTTTTTGTACTTCTTTTCAATTAATCAAGTATTTTATTGCTAAAGCCTTATGGTGGTTTCTCTAGTTTTTTTCTTGATAGATTTATTATATTGAATATTATAAGTTCAGATCTTATTACTCAGTGAGATTAGTTTTCAAACTCTTAATTTATGGGGTGAAACACCATAACAATACATAAATAAGTACTTTCCTCAACCTAGATTTAAGAAACATCTTTTCATAATACATGTATTTAGAGGAGCTGTGTCATAAGTTTACACAAATGTAGATAAATATGCCATGAATGTACCAATCAAAGTACTTGTTTATATTTATTAAATAATTTTTCAGCCTGCAATTCGGAAGGAGCCGAAGGTTTTGGATCCCATGGACTTTCTGAAGTCTTGTTGTGCTGAACAGTTTTCAAAGATAGAGATCAGAATCATCATCAGAATCAGAGTATTTTATTGATCCCGGAGGAAACTGTGTGCACACAGTCGCTCCATACCAAGTAAAGGATAAGATAAAGATGAAAGTCTCAATAAGAAAAATCACAAATTACAAATGTCTACATATATATATATATATAAATATATACACACACAGTACACATACTGAAAGTCTACATACATACATATATATATATATATATACAGGCTGGGAGGTTGGCGCCCCTCTCAGACGACTACATTTACATTTATAGCATTTGGCAGACACCCTCATCCAGAGTGACTTACATTAATCAGTTTGTTTTTTTATACAATTGAGCAGCTGAGGGTTAAGGACTTGAACCACCAACCTTCAGATTAGTAATTCAGAGCCTTAACCACTGAGCCACCGCCGCCCGACTCCGGGTGAGGGCGGTGTACACCCTGTACACCCTGTACTTCCTGTTTATATTGATTTCGTGATTTATTGTATTTATACTCTTCTCTCACCACATCACGAGCTTTTATCGTTTCATTTTCTTCTTTGTGCTGCTTCCTTTTCTATCCGGTTCTGTAATCAAATCTAGTTTTAAATCTGGATCTTCGTGTTTTTACTTTCATTCTGTTAAAACATCGTATTCGTCTCCTGATCTGATTAATCAATAATAATAAATGTCCCTTACCGTCCCAGCGCGGAGAGAAACCGAAACACGGCGAGTGACGTGCGATTCGAGCACGAATCGTTCAAAAGAGTCGATTCATTTAAGTGACCGAGTTGAATCGAGTCGCAAACGCCACTGAATCGATTCACCGGCGCTTTGTGATCTAAGTGTTTATTATCACATAAAGTCTCAAAGCGGCGGAGGTGGAAGTCTCTACGGACCCAGTTCTGATCGTACCGGTACTGAACCGCTGAATCAGTGACCTAAACACACTATTAAAATTAAATTAAACACACAAACCACGTTTTTAAAGCCTCATTAAGAAAAAAAACACTTCATTACAATACAAATAATACAATTATTACTTTGCTATTAAAAATAATAAAATGATGTAGTTTCACAACACAAAGTAAAATAAAGTGCATGAACACATTTAATATGAACAATTTCACAAAAGCTAAAATTTAAAACTTAAAAATGAGGTGTAAGACCTACGCGGTCTCTCAAATCTCTTATTTAATATTATAATAGTTATATTATATTATACTATACTATATTAGTTATACTTATTAAACTATAACCATTTAAAGGACTTTAGAGTTAAAATCAATATAAATATAAAAATGTAAAAGTATATTTTATTTTATTTTATATTTTTACATTTTTATATTTATATTGACTTTAACTCTAAAGTTAAATCAAATTCAAATTCAAATTTATTTGTCACATACAAATTATACACAGTACAATATGCAGTGAAATGGTTAGTACGACTGTCCAGAATGTAAAGAATAAACTGTCAGGTAACCAGGAGAAAAACAAAATAGCAAAGGGCAGATAAATATGAAATCTATATAAAAAAAACAAAGGATAGAAATAGTAAAATAAATAGAATAAAATAAAATAAAATAAAATATAATATATATAAAATATAAAATATACATCTGAGAAAAAAAAAAAAATATATATATATATATATATCGGATACAAATATACAATGTACATATGTATATATATATATATATAAATATACAGAATGCAGTGTAATATAGATGTGAGTGTAATATAAAGCAATGTATATATATATGAGAATTTATTGCTGTGCGACTTTGCTAGTAAAATTTAGTCCATTAAATAGTTATAATTATTGTTCTTTTCTTATATATTATATATTGATAGGTTTTATTCTTCGATTTTTAGGACAGTTGTAACAAGAATTTCACTACATATTGTACTGTGTATGATTTTGTACGTGTCAAATAAATTCGAATTTGAATTTGAATTTGTTGGAAAAGCCAGCCGCCACCGATTTAATCCTTCGGCATGTTATCGCTTCCCATATAAACTAGCTGACGCTGCCGATTATAGATGCAAGACTGGACAGTACCCTCGCATGGTGGGCCTTTAAAGACTAAACGTTAAAGGGTTATATTACTTATAGCATTTTATCTACAGCACAGCTAATAAAAATATATTTCTACATCTGTCATTTATATCACCAAACTTCAGGTACCTGGTCTGTCCCTGCTCTAAGGCTTGAAACTGTTGTTGAAAAAAAAACTTCTCAAATCTAAGGTTAATTTTAAATAAGTGTATACATTCCTACATTGTGTGTGTGTGTGTGTGTGTGTGTGTGGTTATTTGATATAAAAATGTTACTACATACAAATCACAATTAATGTCTTAATAAATGCCCTGATTACATACATTTATTACAGAATTTGTTTTTTCATCATGTAGAGTAGGTTCAATTTTGTGTATTCAGCCAAATTACATATCCTTTACATGTTTTTAACTTTAGCCACTAATAGCCAGGTGTGTTTTTTCATAGCCAGTTGAAGATTCTATATGACCTGCTAAGCAGCTAGCCAGCCGATTTCTTTGAAGCTGGCTGGCTCCCAGGTCTAGTAAGAACACACTTTATAAAATGAAATGTTAGAAAGAAAATGAAAAAAAAAGAAAAAGAAAAATACTAACAAAAAACAACACTGAACTATATACAAATTATGTGTGCAGAGTCAACAGTTTGTAATGATTAAAGGCATTTAATAAATAAAAGTGCAAAAAAACATTAACATCAGAGTTTTTGTGATGTTTAGGATTTCAATAAGAAAAAAGTAAAAGTCATAATAATTACAATTATATATAAACATAAAGTAGTAAAGTACAGTACTACATTGATATATTAGTGGAAAAGTTTTTTCATTTGCAAACTAGACTATTCCTCGATATTAGAAATGGAAAAGAGAAATTGAATGTTTGACTATGCAGTATGGTAGCTCTTCATAAGCACAATGAGTAGCTCAGAGAGGGAACAGTAGGCCTTGCATCCCAGTGATACGGGTTTGAGCCCGGCAATGTGGTTTTGATTTTTCGGGGGGGATTCAAATGAATCAATATAAATCAATTCGCTACCATTAAACAAACCGAAATTGATAGGTCAGTGTCTGTTATGGTGTGGGGTTTAGTTATAAATCAATAACTTTACTCATTACCCACTTTACTGTATTCCCCTCAAAGCATAGGTGATATTACATTTACATTTACATCATTAAGCAGACTTACAGAAGTGCTTTAAAGTGAATACATTCTTATACTGGTTCACTAGGACATAGAATAAGTGAACTGGGTGGTGTTGAGTTAATGGTGAGAGGTGAGAAAACACTTCCCCCTACTGGTACATTATAGTATTCTAGGGTAATGGTTTAAAGGTGTCACAAGAGGGCGCCCTGATGTTTTGTGAGCCCTAAGGCCCTTAAGGGCCAGTGTGCGGGTGCCATTTTGGCTCACTGTTCACTTTACCATCACTTTACCATTCATAAGGTAAGCACGGTAAATGGAGCTCTGCATAAATGTCAAGTCAAGTCAGTTTTATTTGTATGGCGCTTTTTACAATTGACATTGTCACAAAGCAGCTTTATATAGTACAATTAAATTAGGGAGGAATCTAAAAATTTTTCGACAGTGGCAAGGAAAAACTCCCTCAGTTGACACAAGGAAGAAACCTTGAGAGGAACCAGGCTCAGGAGGGAAACC
>JAQMYF010000023.1:22949604-22959799 GCA_030014195.1 Neosilurus mollespiculum | reverse complement strand
TATGTAAAGCTGCTTTGTGACAATGTCAATTGTAAAAAGCGCTATACAAATAAAACTGACTTGAATTGAATTGAATATATGCATCCAAAATGAAGTGATAATGAAAGATAAATCATATTCTTACTATTTCCTGATGAATGGGGAAATATGCCCTTTAACTCAGTGTGACTAATCACATTAAAATCATATTGAATGGTTGTATATTGTGTATTGGCCTGAGCGATGGACTGGTGTGCTGTTCGGGGTGTACCCCACCTTCACCCAGTGTCGTCTGAGATAGACCCCAGTCTCCCAGCAACCCTAATAATATTAAAAGGTTTGGCAAATGAATGAATAAATGAATGAATGAAGATGAAGAAGTGCTTGTTAGCAGTATTCTAATACATATTTCACTCTGGTGACGCATGGGGCTGCCAGCTTATATTTTGAAGTCAAGGCTGATGCGATTCCCTCAAATTTTCAACTTGGGAATGAGACTTAAGGAGGAATCCTGATTTCCCAGTATAAATTTAATGTGCTATAAGCATTATGTTAGCTTCAGTGCTACATTTTGGCACAAATATCAAGTTGTGTTAGATATCCTAAAGCACACTGTGGTAATGTAACTTAGTTCAATCATGTGAAACTATTGTACACACCTGAATTAAATATAAAATTAAATAGTTTTTTCCCCACTGTTGATGAGGTCTTTTGGTGATAGAGGATGTTTATATACTGCCCGACCAAAAAAAAAAAGTTGCAAACATGAATATGTTGTTGTTGTTTCTGCACATAATCTCCATGCCATTATTTTTAACAATCTTAATCAACATAATATTTATTTCCATCCAGTGTTGGGTTCATTTCTCACCGAAGTCTTGAATCGATGAGGGAAAAACTGAACCAGCACATCTTGAAAACTTTTAGTAGGGTTAAGGTCCGGACTCTGGGGTGCCGACACATATGTGAAAATGATTCCTCATGATCCCTGAACCACTCGCTCATTATTTGAGTCCTCATTTTATATCCGTGCCATCAAGGAAGAAAAAGACCATTGATGTGATAACCTGCTCATTCACTATATTCAGCTCATCAGCTGACTTCATTTTATTGCCACATTAATGTTGCTGAGCCTCAACCGGACCAACTGGAGCAACAACGCCATGGAGATTACATGCTCTGATCAAGGATAAATGCAAACCATAAAAATATTAAAGGGTGCGACTTTTTTTTTTGGCCGGGGAGTGTATACTGATATATAGAGACATACCTCCTGATTGGTGGCAGCAAGTTGGCCCTCTAGTGTTGTCACCCTCTCCAGAGCCACGCGCAGTCGCTCCCGCACCTGTATATCAAGATAAGGGAGGCCGGTATCACACAGTGTAAAACTTCAGCCCAGGATCCTAATTCATACTCATGAGGAATATCGGTGCTTTAAAGATTTCTGTGGTTTGAAAATAAAGGCACCTCAGTTCAGTAAAGTAGCTTTCTGAATCCAAAGCATTAAAAGTGCATGTTCACTTCTTTTGTTTAGCAAATAAGCCTTTTCCACCAACAGGGAACAGGTTTCACTGAGGTACACGCACCACATAATAAACCATCCCGAGCATTTCAACCAAAAATACTCTACATTTATTCAGAAACTAAAAATTGGTTCCCAGCTGGAAGTGAGACAGTAGACAGTAGTGTTTTTTCCATTACGAACCATGACAACATCAGCGGGTGTGCCATTACTCTGAAGAGGAAGCAGAGTGAATTTATAGAGAATGCAATGATAAAAGATGGGTCAGAGAAATATTGGTGATCAATACAATCTTACATCTGGCTGCAAGTATATACGTCTGCTGTTCACTGTGGTTGTGCTCAAAACTGGTGGAAATGTGGGCTGGATGGCTAGCTAGCATCAATGTTCAGAGAAACCAACTGAAAGCAGTTCAAGAAACTGTTCTCTGTCTGTCAAACTGCAATAACAGATGTGGAGAGTTAAATACCCCAGACTGTATGAATGGGATTGGAGGGTGACAAGCAACCCATCACTCTGAACGTCTGAACTCTTTAACGTAGTGCTGTCATCATGGAACTTACCCCACGGTACAAGGATTTTATTTTCATTTCTTTCAGACTAAATTTTAAAATATATACCTGTGTAAGGAAGCCCTTCAGGAACTGATTGGAGTGAAATAAAGCACTGATCTCAAAAAAACCCAAAAAGACTGAATCGTACAATATGGTTTCAGTTGGGAAACCACAGGCCATCTTGGTATGACCTACAAGACCTCACAGCTCGAAAACACAGAACATTTTACTGTTGAAGATCAGAAGGTAAAAAATTATATAATCATAAAAAATATTTTATTAATACGTGAAATTATTAAAAACTAATAAAAATGTTATATATAATATTGATATATTAATAATGTTTCTTAAAAAAAAAACTAAAAAAAAAACAGGGCAGTATGGTGGTGGAGTGGCTAGCACATCTGCCTCACAGCAAGAAGGTCCTGGGTTCAAGTCCCAGGTTAGGGTGTTTCGGTGTGGAATTTGAATGCTCTCCCCCTTCATGCGTGGGTTTCCTTCAAGTACTCTGGTTTCCTCTCACAGTCCAAAGACATGCACATTATGCTAATTGGCTGTTCCAAATTGACCCTAGGTGTGTGTTAGTATGAATGGGTGTGTGAGTGTTGCTCTGCAATGATCTGGTGAGTTGTTCAGGGTATACCACTCCTTCACCCAGTGTCAGCTGAGATACGCTCCAGCCTCCCTGCTAGTGGGACTAAGTGGTCCTGATGCTGATTGACTGTTATTATGCATTGGGATGCTGATTGGCTGTTTGCTCTTTGGAAGGAACTTGAAGAACTTGACACATACTGACGTATACTAAGACTGTTTTTTTTTTTTCATTCATTCATTCATTCATTTTCTGAGCCACTTAATCCTAATTAGGGTTACGGTGAGACTGGCGCCCATCTCAGCCTTCTCTGGGCGAAGGCAGAGAACACCCTGGACAGCTCACCAGGCCAGCGCAGGGCAGAAACACGCTAATGGCTATGCTATATTTTTTTATTTGTTTTTATTTATTTATTTTAAAATTGTAATATTTTTGCTGAATTCTCTGGAGAAGTAATTAATTAATTATAAAAAAAACAAAAAACAAAAAAACAAACCCATACCCACAAAAATCTCATGGGAAACACCACTTTTAGGCCGTGACTAAATCTGTATATTATTACTCAACAAGTGTATAAAAATAATAATAATAAATCTTTGTGTAAATAAACCTGACTGAGTCTGGTACAAGGGTTCTTCAGGTTTTCTCATGAAGAGAATAAAACCCTGCATTTTGCATTTAGACAGTCCTTTAAATAGAATCCTTTCACAAAGAGGAAAATCCTTAACTATTTCAAACCTTCATAGAAGAGGTGAAGAGGTGACTTGCAGTGATGTCATACCTTCTCATCCAGGGCTTTGTGGTGCTCAAATAGAGATTTGAGAGCTTTAAGCACCTCCACTTCACTGGAGACTCCGGAGGGTGGAGGAGCCTGTCTCTTCACCACTGTCATCCTCAAAGAGCGTTCGTGACGAGACACCAGACACTCCAAATGCTCCAAGAGGAGCTACACACACACACACACACACACACACACACACACACAAACACATAAACACACAAACACACGGAGAGAGAAAATGAGAGAGAGTTTTACACTCTTAACAAACTGCATTCTTTATTCATGCATTCTGCCTTCAGCTTTGAGGAAATTCTTTTATTCATAAACTCTACATTAATTTATGGAAATCAAACATACAAAGCAGTAAATTAGCCAGCCATCATACTGACTTTTTTTTTTTTTTAACAAAGTACCAATATATATGTGTTTCTAACTAGAGTTGGAGGTCAGATCTCAGGATTATTTTGCTTTTGGTAAATGTGTCCAGTACTGTCTTATCAAATACTAAACCTTACGATAACCCTTACCATAACAAAACCGTTACCATAACCCTCGCCCTAACCCTAATCCTTACCATAACATAACCCTTACCATAATCCTAACCCTTACCATAATATAACCCTTACCCTAACCCTTACCATAATCCACACCCTCACCCTAATCCTTATCATAACATAACCTAAATAGTAACATAACATAAATGGATAAAGGGTTATAATCCTTCCCATGACATAACCCTTACCATACTCCTCACCCTAATCCTTACCATAACAAAACCCTTACCATAACCCTCACCCTGACCTTAAACATTACCATAACATAACCCTTACCATAATCCTAACCCTTACCATACCATAACCCTTACCCTAACCCTTACCATAATCCACACCCTCACCCTAATCCTTACCATAGCATAACCCTTACCATAACCCTCACCCTAATCCTTACCATAGCATAACCCTTACCATAACCCTCACCCTAATCCTTACCATAACAAAACCCTTACCATAACCCTCACCCTAACCTTAAACATTACCATAACATAACCCTTACCATAATCCTAACCCTTACCATAACATAACCCTTACCATAATCCTAACCCTTACCATAACATAACCCTTACCCTAACCCTTACCATAATCCACACCCTCACCCTAATCCTTACCATAACATAACTCCTACCATAAACCTCACCCTAATCCTTACCATAACAAAACCCTTACCATAACCCTCACCCTAACCTTAACCATTACCCTAACATAACCCTTAACCTAATCCTAACCCTTACCATAGCATAACCCTTACAATAACCCTTACCCTCACCCTAACCCTTATAACAACCCTCACCCTAACCATTATCATAACATAACCCTTACAATAACCCTCACCCTAACCCTTGCCATAACATAACCCTAACAATAACCCTTACCTTCACCCTAACCATAATAACAACCCCCACTCTAACCCTTATAATAACATAACCCTTACAATAACAACCCTCACCCTCATCCTAACCCTTATAATAACATAACCCTTACAATAACCCTCACCCTCACCCTAACCCTTACCATAACCCTTAAACCAACACTTACCATAGCCATAACCCTTACCCTTCCATAGTAAATGGTAGAAAATGGTAGTAAAAAGTAACTAAACTTGCTTTTTGTCCCCATGTAACTGTGTAAACAGATTTAGGTCCTCACATCATGATGACACACACACACACACACACACACACACACACACACACTCACCCTGGTATTATTTCTTTCTGCTTTAAGCTCAGAGATTTCCTCCTCTTTCTCTAGAAGCTGCTCCCGGCATGCACTCAGCTCCTTCGTTAGTGATGTAAACTCCTGCAGAGAGAGAGAAAGAGAGAGAGAGAGAGATTCTGACTGTGAGATTCTACTCATAAAATATTTTATTAGATAATTATTGAAAATCTTTATTTAACCCACTATCTCAATACTGTGTGATCTCCACACCATGTTGTTTACTCATCAAACTCCTGGATTGATTTTGGAATAATGTGGAGCGACGTGATTTATTTCATTCTGTACCATTAAAATTTCCTGTATTTTACAAAAAAATGAAATAAAATAAAAATGTAAAAAACCCTGCAGGTAAGATCTCAGTTTCAGTATCATTAGTTATTATTGGAAGTTTTCCCAAGAACAGAAAGTACAATATAGAAGATAAAACACAAGCGAACAGAGTAAATGAATTTAAATTTATTCTCACTTACAGAGTTACACATAACTAAGTGAACTTCAGCATAAATATAGGGCAAATTTCACAAACAAAATATGTCATCCGTTGGTTCTAAGAAAATCATGTCGGGCAACAAAACACTGCAGTGCAATTCTAACAAGGGTTGTAATAACGACTCAGGCTGTATTTTCCCCTATTTAAATCAATGGGGTTTTTTGTTGTTGTTGTTGTTTTTGCTGCCGGATGATTGTTCAGTCTTGTACCTTATATTGGAAAATGGAAAATGACAGCCGAGTCCTACATCCCAGTGAGGAAAAATGTGATCTCAGAAACTTTTGGTTGTTGGTATCAGACAGGCTTATTTGTGTATTTCAGAAACTGCTGATCTCGTTGGGTTTTTACACACAACAGTCTCTAACATCTGCACAGAATCGTGTCAAAAAACAAACCAAACAATCCACAGTTATGAGGGCAGAAGAAACACCTTAAACAGAAAGGTCCGAGGAAAATGGCCAGACTGGTTCCATAACTCAAATCACCACTCTTCACAGCCATGTCGAGCAGAAGAGCATCTCAGTGTGCATGCCAAACCTTGATGTAGATGGTCCACAACAGCAGAATACCAGGAAACACAAGACAGACAAATCAAATGAAAGATTTCTATGAATTATTTTTTCATTTTAAGGCGTGATTAAGCTGCTCCAAGTGACAGTAACAAAATGTGAGTGTCTGTTGTTTGGAATCAAGCATTATCCACTCAGAATAATAAGCAATTATCGAATGAGGCAAGGTATGATATGGAGAATTATTCGGTTGAGGAGGGTAACTCAGACATACAAAAACTCAGTTCTAAAATTGTTTTATTAGTCATTCAAAATGTTTTTAAAATATTCAGAAAAGGTTATAAGCAGGCAATTTTGGGTGTGTGATTATTATCTTTGCCACCAGGTGGAGTTAGGTTCATGGAAGAGACTTGTGGGGAAGCAGAGAGTAAAAATAGTCACGTAATAGTCATGTTAGCTGTATGTACTCTGGTAAATGTAACTTGTATGTAATTTATTGTTTAAATAATAATAATATATGCATTTTAAAGCTGTATGTACTCACAGTTAGTGAATAAAGAGAGCTAAAGTATTTAAATAAGTCCTTTAACCTGTTACTTTGTTGCTAGCAATCTAGTTAGCCTCAGAGAGCCCAACTGAGATTAGGAGGCTCTAGAGCTAGCGCCATTTCCGATTTATCCTAGACATGAAAAGCAACAAAATATAAAAAGTATTTAATGGTAAGAGCCTAATTATATTTTTCGATTTTTAGGAAGACTCAAAAGCCGCAGCCATTTTGTCTTGGACGACAGGGGAGGAGGAACATAGGTATCAGAGATAGACAAGGTAGACGTGTCCTGCAGCAAATGGCTTCGCCTGAACTGTAAACCCCATTTCATTTTATCAATATTTATGCTGTTGTAGTCTTATATCTCAATCTGTATGCTTACAACAGCATTAATGATGAGAAAATAAAATGACCTATATCAGGTGTAGCTTATATGATGTCTATAAATATAGTAAATTTGGCGCGTGCCAGTCGTGTATCAAATTGTGACAATTAACCAATGGCAATGATGCAATATCAAGAATTCTTTGATGGCTTTCCACCAATACAAAACAAGAAAAACTATTGAATGAAAAATAATGATTTTAATTCCTGAGGAGGGACATCAAGAAGGAACTAAGGGTACAGGGATTAAACTGGACAGAGTTGGGAGGAAAGGCCTAGAACCCTGAGCACTTGATAAGAACCACTGATGGTCTATGCTCTGCAAATGTGTCAGGATTCTGTTATTATATGTAGATTGACAGATCAAGTATTACTAATCAATTATCTACTGTATAAATAAACATTACTCCATACATGTGAGACTTACCAGGAAATAACTGGCATGCAATCAGAGAATGATGCTTGGTGTTGAAGATTTGATGAGTTTCTGTATTTATTTCAGAATATTTTTAAAGATGGATTTGTTGATTTGATTAAGAGAGATTATTTAAATTTCAAACAGGATGTTAAATGATAGGAGGCAGAATATTTTGCATCTTATTTTCCTCAACAGCAACTAAATTCACTGAAGTATTTCTGAGCATGTGATAAACATCATCATAGATACAAGAGCTGAAAAGAGAATTTTAGCACAAGGAACTAAGGCATCATTTGTATTATTATTATTATTATTATTATTATTATTATTATTATTATTATTATTATTATCATTATTATATAATGTTATATCATCTCGCTATATGGAGTAAGTACTTATAAATTAAAGCCTGTTAGCTAATGCTGAACAGGAGTTAACGCGCACACACACACACACACACACACACACACACACACACACACAAGCACACACACACACACACACACACACAATTCAGTGTGATTTTTATTTTTTTTTTCACATTTTACACTATTACACTCTCTCATAACTGGACACAGTAACACTTTTTCCTCCACAAAGAAAGTTTGAACATTTATAAGCGAGCTATCACTTCAAAGCAACTCAGAAAGGCTTTCTAGTCTGCAGTGGATTTTGTATGCAGCACCTCCAGCAGATAAAAATGGGCGACGGGAAACTTGGTGGTGGCATTACGCAGCTTTGCAGCCTGAGCTTCAACAACTTGAGGGATTTCTCTCTGTGTGTTCTCTAAAAGCTGTGGGATTAAGAAATGAAGGCAGTATAAATCAGCGAAAGTGTGCAGTCTAAGGGTAGGAGATTTGGTCACAGTCTGCCTCTGCAAAGCCACTCAACACAGGGAAAAAAATACAAAGTACTTATATAAAATGTACAAAGTGCCTCTTACTGTCGCAGTGCCAAATGATTTCATACCAGAAAATGGTGATAGAAATGTACAGATAAATTTTAAATAGATGAATGAATATACATATAAATACAAATAACACACAGAAGAAAAAGAAGAAGAAACTTTGTGACTTCTGACTGGTTTTGATGGTTATAAGAACTAGGGTCATCACTGTACCAGAACTCACATGTTGAAATCACTGAACACCAAAAATTCCTATACATGTCGTCTACCACTACATCTATACATGTAGTATTTAATTTATATTAACAGGGTTTAAATCAGTGGAATTACATCAGACAAGTGGGATATTGCCCAAGTTCCTGATTTCCCAAATCCCAAGTTGAATGACCGTCCCACTGCACTCTCATCACAATTTTAACGGCAGAAAGTTTTCAGAGTCATGGGTACAGTGGATTACAGCATACCTTCAGAAGAAAGAAAAATCTGACCGTGGCGGGGGGGCAATTGTTTATAACAGCTGCTATACCATACAGTACCAGTCAAAGGTCTGGACACGCCCACTCATTCTAACTAAAATAGAAGATGTGTCCTAACTTTTATATATAATTTTTATATATTTATATGTATTACACACATAAATATTTTTTTGTATTTTATTTTATATATGTGTACATTCAGCTAAAAAAGAAAAAAATCACAACCTTCAGTACAATCTGAAAAAAAAAAGCCTTTTTAATTGCATATCATTATTAATATTTTCTGTGATCTTTTTTCCATTTAAATGCCCCATTACTACCACAATATAAATATTAACCAACAATACACTGTAATGTTTAATCATCAACAAACCTGAGCCTGAATGATTTCACTGAACTTCATTCAGTAACACTAAGACTAATGTGTGCTTTCCTTCCCATTTAACAGTGTGTTTAAGTGACAGCTCTTGTCTGTTCTAGAGATGCAGACAGTGAGAAGGAAGCACTAGTGAATAATGAGTCTATAATAACAATGATGATAACAATATTAGGTTCACAGTGATGCCTGGACGTAGCTCGAGTAGACTAGAATAATCTGGAAGTTTTGAAAACTCAATTAGATGTACTCACAAACCCATGAAGGAAAAAACAGCCTGGGGGAAATACTAATTACATCGTTTCTATTATATTTTAAGCTCTTTGTCTGCAAATGAGGTGCGTTACACTGCGAAGGGCTACATTTCCTTTCATATTGAAAAATTTGAGATTTTACATTTCACTCCTGCAGCTTTTCATTGCATGGGTTATGGACAATATTTTCAACAGAACACAGGCAGCATGATGCTAATCAGTGGTTATTTATTTATTTGTTTGTTTGTTTGTTTGTTTGTTTGCGTGCATATTTAAATATGCAAAATGTGTACATGTTTTTCGGAGCTGGTTCATTAATAATGTTTAATTCCAGTAACAGTGATTATACAACACAAAGAAGTACACCTAAAATTTTTCTTATAAAATATGTTGTGTATATTTTTATGAGCCGTATGTTACATTATTACAATCTCTCTCTCTCTCTCTCTCTCTCTCTCTCTCTCTCTCTCTCAATCACGCACTCATTTGCTGAACCTTTTAATCCTACCAGGGTCAGGTCTCACTGATGCTCGGTGAAGGCAGGGTCACATACATCCCTCCTGAGCCTGGTTCCTCTCAAGGTTTCTTCCTTGTGTCAACTGAGGGAGTTTTTCCTTGCCACTGTCGCCGC
>JAQMYF010000023.1:22907448-22931174 GCA_030014195.1 Neosilurus mollespiculum | reverse complement strand
TCGATAGTGGGGCTTGAACCCCTGACCTTGGGATCAGTAATCCAGCACCTTACCACCAGGCCACCACTGCCCCTAAAAGAAAATATTTGTACTTTAATTTTCCATATTTTAACCATGACAGCGGCAGATGAGGCGAGTTCTGCATGGTTTGATCAGGGCTAAGTGCTGTGTAGCTAAAGGCATCTTATTCAGAGTTTTACAATATACTACAAAGAAACTCAAGAAAAGCAAACTAAAATGAGACTTTTATGGTTTATTTACTTTTTAAAGTGACAAATCATATTCTGCATTATCCACTCAGGATAACGTTTCTTCATTCCCAGGGTAGCAGGTTAATCATACTGTGCCATTCCCTGGAAGTATAGTGTAGTACCAGTCAAAGTTGTAACTTAGCTTGTGTGCAAGAAACAAAAGAAGAAACTGAAGCTGTCCTGTAATTTTGTAATAAAAGAAAAATGTGTAATCTTTAGTTTGGTGTAGCTTTTTTTGTAAGGCTTATGGAAGAAGTCTCCAGTGTCAGTCTGTCCGATTTCTGCCCTGTCAGGGCACTCTCTGTTTTCACAGGTTTTATTACCTTAAAGAGAGAACAAGAGGTGAGGTACACACTGTTTATAGCTGCTACAATACATTAAATAATAAATAATCGAGGCTGTTGCAAAAATTAAATTCTTACAGAGCATTATTTATTCTTCATTAATTATGTAAAATTTGAGGATTAAAATTCTTGTGTTTTCATTTTTTTAAAAAAGAGAAAAAATCGGGGTATGCCATGATGATCCCTTCATGAATTAATTGCCTATAACTGCACAGCCCCGAGTGTTTATTGCTAATGTGTTCTTCTGAAACGTCCTGTACATGTGGAACACAAAGTGATTTCAGTTTTGCTTCTATTTCTCGCGTGTGCATTAGGCATTGCATTTTTTTTATACTGTCTATATTTCATATTTTTCATATCATATTTTCATTTTTTTTATACTGTAGCAAGCAAATTGCAACAACATTTCGTTCTGTATATACCTGTATATTTAAATGACAATAAAGCTAAGTCTAAGTCTAGTCTAAGTCTAAGTCTAGTCTAAGGTGGTGAAAATGCTCATGCTGCTGTTGTGTGCAAGTGTAATTTTACATTCTATCCTGTGTGTGTGTGTGTGTGTGTGTGTGTGTGTGTGTGTGTGTGGTGTGTGGCTCTAAGCAGGCGAAGCTAAATAGCTTGGCAGTGTGACACTGGCCATGTTTATCAACAAGCATGTTGTTAATGACCCAAGATTTAAAGTACTCCCACCACACCCATGTCCATCCCTCCTCACTTGTTTAGCCACTGCCCTATCAGCTCCCTCCCCTCTGACCTTGTGCTATACTTGTACAAGAATTCCTGTAATACTATAGGCTGCACTACATATACTGTACATGTTTTCTCTGATCATGCGGATGGTGGGAAATCATCAACGTCATGTCACTCGAGGGGAAATATTGCACCACTGGACTGGAATGTCTCCTGACCTGAGTTTTCCCCAATATCTTGTAAATAAAATGTATTTCTTTATTATTATTATTATCATCATCATCATCATCATCATTATTATTATTACTGTTATTATTATTATTATTATTATTATTATTTTGTTGTTGTTGTTGTTTTTCTTTTCAAATTATTATCTTTTCAAAGTATTGGTTTACTCTATACTATTACTATTGGTGCACAAATACAGAACATCACTCATTTGCTGACCTGCTTAATCCTACTAGAGTCGTGGGGAGGTTCGTGCCTATCTCAGCCAACACTGGACAAAGGCAGGGTACACTTAGAATAGCTCACCAGACCATTGCAGGGCAACACACCTTGAAACCATTCACACCTTGGGCCAATTTGAAAGAGCTACGTAGCCTAATGTGCATGTCTTTGGACTGTGGGAGGAAACCGGAGTACCTGGAGGAAGCCATGCAAGCACAGAGGGAACATGCAAACTCCACACAGAAACACCCTCGCCTGGGAATCAAAACTGGGACCCTGCTGTGAGGTAAACATGCCACCCCAGACATGCATTAGCTGTTGTGTTATTTCCTTTTCACTGCTCAGGGTGGCACGCTGGTGTAGTGCTTATCACATCTGCCTCATAGCAAGAAGGTCCTGGGTTCAAGTCAAAGGATTGGTGAGGGTGTTTCTGTGTGGAGTTTGCATGTTCTCCCCGTGCTTGCACGGGTTTCCTCCGGGTACTTGGGTTTCCTCCTACAGTCCAAAACACAGCATACTTGGCTAAATGGCTGTTCCAAATTGCCCCTATATGTGAGGGTGAATGTGAATGGCTGTGTGTGTTACCCTGCAGTGTTCAGGGTGTATCATGTCTTCACCCAGAGTCGGATGAAATAGGTTCCAGCCCCTATGCGACTCTAATAGGAGTAAATGGTTTGGCAAATGAGTGAGTAAGAGAGTGAGTGAGTGACAGAAGTACAGCTGTCCTGGTATTTATATAGGAAAGTAAAAAAAGTAAAAAAAAAAAACAAACAAACAAAAAGAGGTTCCTGGTCTCAACACTTGGTGTCACTATCAAGTAAAATCTAATCTAAACTGGCTTTCCATCTAATCTTCTTTACCCTCCTGGACAGCAGAAATTACAGACTTGTTGACATCATAAAGATTTTGGTTTCACATGGTATTACCAAATAAATAAATAAATAAATAAATAAATAAATAAATAAATAAATAAATAAATAAATAAAAACAAGAAGAAGAAATAAAGTAAGATGCAATCACTCTGGGACTTTTTTCATTGTGTGCAATTTGCTGGAAGCCATCATACAGTCATACAGTCATACAGTCATACAGTCATATAGTCATATAGTCATACAGTCATACAGTCATACAGTCATATAGTCATACAGTCATACAATCATACAGTCATATAGTCATACAATCATACAGTCATATAGTCATACAGTCATACAGTCATATAGTCATACAGTCATACAGTCATATAGTCATACAATCATACAGTCATATAGTCATACAGTCATACAGTCATACAGTCATACAGTCATATAGTCATACAGTCATACAGTCATACAGTCATATAGTCATACAGTCATACAGTCATATAGTCATACAGTCATACAATCATACAGTCATATAGTCATACAGTCATACAGTCATATAGTCATACAGTCATACAGTCATATAGTCATACAATCATACAGTCATATAGTCATACAGTCATACAGTCATACAGTCATATAGTCATACAGTCATACAGTCATACAGTCATACAATCATACAGTCATATAGTCATACAGTCATACAATCATACAGTCATACAGTCATACAGTCATACAGTCATATAGTC
Source organism: Neosilurus mollespiculum (assembly GCA_030014195.1). NCBI lineage: Eukaryota > Metazoa > Chordata > Actinopteri > Siluriformes > Plotosidae > Neosilurus > Neosilurus mollespiculum. The sequence continues at coordinate 22,927,836 of JAQMYF010000023.1, read as the reverse complement.
ATACAGTCATACAGTCATACAATCATACAGTCATATAGTCATACAGTCATACAGTCATACAGTCATATAATCATACAATCATACAGTCATACAGTCATATAGTCATATAGTCATACAGTCATACAGTCATATAGTCATACAATCATACAGTCATACAGTCATACAGTCATACAGTCATATAGTCATACAGCCATGCAGTCATACAGTCATATAGTCATACAGTCATACAGTCATATAGTCATACAATCATACAGTCATACAGTCATATAGTCATATAGTCATACAGTTATATAGTCATACAGAAGAATGGTAGGATCATGTAATGTTCACTCGCATTGCTTAGAAATCCTGTTTAAACAAATTATTTACTTGAAAGAGCAGCACGGTGGTGTAGTGGTTACCACGTCCGTTTCAGAGTAAGAAGCTCTTGGGTTTGAGACTCAATGTGGGCGTTTCTGTGTGGAGTTTGTATGTTTTTGCATGCAACTCCGGTTTCCTCCAAAGAATATTCACATTAGGCTAAATGGCTGTTCCAAATTGCCCCAGTAGTGAATGTAAGTGTGAGTGGTTGTGTGTGTGTTGGCCCTGTGATGACTGGTGAGTGGTGCACCGTGCCTTCATCCAGAGGTGGCTGAGATATGCTCCAGCCTCTCATGTGACACTAGTAGGAATCATGTGGTGCTTTTAGACCGTAAAATTTTTTTTTAGGGAAAAGCGGAGTATCCGTTAGAACGTCCACCTCACGGCAAGAAGGTCCTGGGTTTGAGCCCCAGTCTGGGTGAGGCCATTTCTGCGTGGAGTTCACATGTTCTCCCACTGCTTGCATGGGTTTCCTCTGGGTACTGAGGTTTCCTCCCCCAGCCCAAAGACATGTGCATTAGGCTAATCAGCATGCCTCTAGGCGTAAGTGTGATTAGGAATGGTTATCTGTGTTGGCTCAGCAATGGTTTAGTGAGCTGTTCAGGGTGTACCCCACCTTGGCCCAGTGTCAGCTGAGATAGGCACCAGCCTCATCCCGACCCTAATAGGATTAGTCAGTTTGGAAAATGAGTGAGTGAGCGTGTGCCTAGTACCCTCTGTTAAGTACCCTCCTCATGCTGAGAGTTTGCAAGAGAGGTTACCCACCATCCATTACACAGAATAAAGAATGGATATATAAAATAATCACAAAAATTCAAAAAGATTCAAAATCTTTTTGTGAAGACTACCACTGTCTTTTACAGAAATAAAGTCTTGTTATTAGCTCATAAACAGTCCTGTTTTAATTCCATACCAAACTTCCACTTGTCCAGAGTTGTCTTAAAGGCAATCAATCATCTGCAGTGAGACAAGGCCCTCTTGTGACTCAGTAGTGGAACTACTATCAGTGCTGACATCATTAAAAAATCCATACTGCTATCACCCTTTAAAGACAAATAAAACAAAAGGATATTAAACAATCAACAAGAGGGCAGCACGGTGGTGTAGTGGTTAGTATGTCCGCCTCACAGCAAGAAGATCCTGGGTTCGAGTCAAGTTGTTTCTGTGTGGAGTTTGCATGTTCTCCCTGTGCTTGCATGGATTTCCTCCAGGTTCCCTCCCACAGTCCAAAGACATGCCTGTCTGTTTCAAATTGCCCCCAGGGTATGAATATGAACGTTTATGTATGCATGTTGTCCTGGAATGCGCTGGCGTGCTGTTCAGGGTGTACCCCGCCCTCACCCACAGTCTGCTGCGAAACTGTAATGGAATTAAGCAGTTTGGCAAATGAGTGAGAGAGAGGGATGAGTGCAAATGTCTTGTGTGTGTGTGAGTGTGCATGTGTGTGTGTGAGTGTGCATGTGTGTGTGTGAGTGTGCGTGTGTGTGTGTGAGTGTGCGTGTGTGTGCCAGCCTTACAGTGGACTGCTGCACTGTTCAGGGTGTACCCCGTTTTTACCCAGAGTGGGCTGAGATAGGCTCCAGCCTCCCCGGGAAGCAAATAAATGAAGGAATTTAAATGGACTGTTATATCCAGAAATAAATTTGATTTCTTTAATTATATAGTTTTAATGATTTATCCTTAAATAAATAGTGTGTGAATGTGTAAACAGTGGCAGGATGGTGGCGCAGTGGGTATCATGTCTGCCTCCAGGGCTCTGGACGAATCCTGAGCTCGGGTTACTGTCTGTATGGGGTTTCACATAATGGCGATGTTAAATTGCCTCTAGGTGTGAACCAGTGGGACAATCCATCCAGGGTGTGCTCTCACCTCACACTTAGAATTTGTGCAGGATAGGATGCGGATCCACCGTGAACCTGAGCGGGATAAAACGCTTACTGAGGATGAATGATGAATGAACACTCCACTCAGATCGTGTACAAACTGCAGCCACTTTTGGCTTCAGAAGTTAAAGGTTTTATGTACAACTGAGTGATTCCCTGTCAGAGGGAGCTCCACGTTTATCCCGTCTAAGAAGCTTAGAACCCTTATCTGTACAAAGAACCACTGAGGAACTCTCGTTTTTTTTTTCTTAGAATGTACAGACAGCACTAAATAAGATGAGACTGTGCATATTATTCAGCAAGTCACGAAACACATTCATCTTGCAACCCCCAATTCATTTATTCATTTTCTGAGCCACTTATTCCTATTAGGGTTGAGGTAGGGCTGGAGCCTATCTCAGCTGACTTTGGGCGAAGGCAAGGTACACCCTGAACAGATTGCAGGGCCAACAGTCACACAACCATTCACACCTAGGAGCAACTTGGAACAGCCAACTAGAATATGAATTGTGAAACCCATGGGAAGAACATACCAACTCCACACAGAAACACCCTCACCGAGCCCGTGATTTGAACCCAGGACCTTCTTGCTGTGAGGCGGACATGCTAACCACTACACCGCCGTGCCTTCCTCTGTTCAATTCGATTCAACTTTATTATTATTACCCAACACAGCCGATAAAACAAGCTCTCTTATCGTTCTCTTCATGCATCTCCCATCACCTATGGCAGCTATCACGGAAAATGATAATGCTAATCAGCAGTGGTTCATGGCTGTAGATTTTGGTGTGGCCACACATTAAAGGAGAAGACAACACTTGTTGAAAGTTAATTAAAAAAATCTCTTTATCCTAAAATCTGTCTGTGCAAAATCTTAGACAGATAGCTGAATTTTAAAGATTTTATGGGTGGATATTTAAAAATGAGTCTCAGAATGATGACATCATCAAGGCCCAAGTTAGCATGGAGGAGTTTGGCTTCAAACATCATCTCTTCCAGTACTTCAGGAGTTGTGCTTAAATATATGAATCCTGGTGTAGATATAGTCTCACACTGCACATGTAATGATTTTAATCTGAACCTTTTCACACCTCCAATCCTATACTTGTACATGTTACCTTGATGCCTTGATGACATCATCATTCTGAGACTCAAATAACTGCCCATAAAATCATTAAAACAGAAGCTATCGGCCTCAGATTTTGCACACGGAAAGACATTAATCTTGATATTCGAATGAGAGTAACTTTTAACACGTGCTGTCTTCTCCTTCAATAATGATATAGCTTCAAACAAAATGAACTCAAGATGCTTTCACGCGTGACTTCTGTAAGCTGAAATTTGAAAGTAGATGGGTTTCATATCACCATGAACACGAAGAGGTCATAATCATTAACCAGGGTTGCCAGGTTTCAGTAAAATATCTCACTCAAAATCAACTCAGAAGCCATCCAAAACTCCTGAAACCAAAGATCCTACCAGTGTAGGGCACTGGAAGGATTCTCAATATCTGCACATGGGAAACAGTCACCCTGGTGCATACACACACACACACACACACACACACACACACACACACACACACACATTTAAGATGTACGTGCATTTTCATCTCCATAATCCCTCTCCTAGTTTGTGCAAAGTAATCAATCTGAAAATCCTAGACACACTGTACACTCACTTTGCCTTTGTGGTAATTTAGTATAAGTAACTGTGATAGTTTGCTGTAAAACAAGATGTTGGCAGCCAGAGAATCTTTTAAAAATAATCGGAGCTGGAATAAAAACAAAACCCCTGCATTATCTTTCTAGTCTTCTGAGAGGGGGTGTTGCTAGGCATAAAGCTCTACTGGGGCACAGACTACCCACCACTAACTCCCCAACACACACACACACACACACACACACACACACACACACACACACTCACTGCCTTATCCCACTGCCACACAGCACTACCCCATTCATTCATTGTCTTGTTTATGTCTGAACATTCATTATTCATTCATTCATTTTCTGAACCACTCAATCCTAATTTGGGTCACGGGGAGGCTGGCCCCCTCTGGGCGAGGGCAGGGTACACTCTGGACAGCTCGCCAGGCCATCACAGGGCATGTCTAAACATCTAGGGAGGCAAAAAAAGTCAGTGGAACATTTATTTATATATTTTAAATTTACAGCATTTTCCAAAACCACTTCAACCACAAAGATTAACAAGAGCACTTGGAGTGCGCAAACCTCCGCCAAGCCCAGTAATCCCCCCATAAGAACCAAATTGCAAAAATCGGAAAATGACAATCCGTTGATAACTTACTGAATTAGTGGTCTGTCAGCTCCATTTCGATGGCGGTTGGATGTTTCTTACCAGGGTTTTTGAATTTTTCTTCATGTATTTAATTGAATCCAATTCCCACTTGTCAAATATTGCCTTCGTATTACGTGGCCATCACCTATCAGGGAGGGGTGCAAGCAATTATGTGCCTCCTACACGACACGTGATGCTGCCACGGACTTCTGTGCATGTGCATTCAGAGGCGACCTAACACACAGAGGAAAAGCATTATCCACCCCCTTGTACCCATGAGCTCATAGACAGCCATGATTGGCTGGTGATCGCTGCAAGGGACATAACCGCCTTGGTGGAGTTGATAAGTATTTTAAAGGAATTTTAAATATATGGAGATGAAGATGTTTCTGATAATAATAATTCACTCACTCACTCACTCAAGGGGTCAAGGGGACAACAGCTCACCTCCTCTGACACACTGGGCAAAGGTAGGGTACACTCTGAACAGCTCGCCAAACCAACGCAGGGCAACTCAAATATTCATACACGCTCACATCCACACCTATGAGCAATTCGAAACAGCCGGTTAGACTAATGTGCCTGTTTTTGGACTGTGGGAGGAAACTGTAGTACCCAGAGGAAACCCATGCAAGCACAGGGAGAACATGAAAACTCTACACAGAAATGTCTGAGCCCGGGACTCAAACCCAGGACCTTCTTGCTCTGAGGTGGACGCGTTAACCACTGCGCCACCGTGCCACCACTAAATAAAATAATTAAAAAACTCAAATAATTAAAAAAAAAACTATAAAATATCTGTGTTTGCCACATAGCGTGTTCCTTTAAGATGGAAGGTGTTTCACATACAAGCACAAAGATTTTCAGCTGAACACATTCCATACAGAGGAGGCAGGAGTCAGCACTTGCATGGTGCATCTCTCTCTCTCTCTCTCTCTCTCTCTCCCTCTCTTACCCAGTGCTTCTTCTCTGTCATTTCTGACAAAGTGCCCCCCAGATAAGGATCTCCCTGGGTAGAAACACACTTCAGCAGTGACTGTCTGAGCAAGGAGCCATTCTGCCGTTCAATAGGCAGTCAACACAACAACCTCCACACTGTGTCTCAGCTAGTGATGGCAATACAAGAACTACAAATCAACTACACATCTCGTTTGAGAACCACAGTCCACCTGATCCTACCAGCCACCCATCATCTGGAGCGAGTGATTCCATCCAAATCCCAATATTACAGATCTGTCAACAATCTCCACAGCTCAACATCGAAGCCGTCCTTGCAGGGTATTACCTAGCAGAGAAGCTGTGTTGAGCCGAATGACCTTGAGGCAAAGGTGCCATACTGTATCAGACCGTGCTGTGAAGTTGCTATGGTGGCTCTACAAACACCCTTTTCCATCAAGTTGACGGAAGAGATTAAAATGGTCTAACTAAACTGGATATAGGGGTCTCAGTAGAATCACTGATTTCCAAGGGCATCCAAGTTGGTCACAGGTGCCAAGAACGGCACAGAGAAGGATAGCAAGTCAGGCAACCACTAGTTTATAAACCACTAACCTTGCCTTCGTTACCCCTGTGCCGTTGGCCTGACACCAAGCATCATGCTAGGAGAGAGCAGGAAGTTTATATATAAACAACTCTGCTTATACTGCAGGAGAAAACATATAAAATTCTTAAATTACACCTGCAAATGCATCTGAAAGAATCACTGAGGACGCTGGTAACTCGTTCACCTAAAAGCCCCAACCCATCTCCAAATAAGTGCGAGATTAGCACAGTTTACACAGCGAATAAGCAACAGATACTCATTATTACCTTCACTGATTCAGATGGGTGTAGGGGCTACACGTCTGCATCACAGCAAGAAGGTCCTGCGTTCGAGTCCTAGGCTCAGCCAAGGTGTTTCTGTGTGGAGTTTGCATGCTTTCCCCGTGTGTGGGTTTCCTCCGGGTACTCCTGTTTCCTTCAACAGCCCGAAGACATGCACATTAGGCTAACTGGTTGTTCCATTTTGCCTCTAGGTGGGAGTGTGAGTGTGAATGGTGGTGTGTGTGTGTGTGTGTGTGTGTGTGTGTGTGCGCGCCTTATGATGGACTGGTGAGCTGCCTTGGCTGAGATAGGCTTCAGTCTTCATGCGACCCTTGTAGGATAAGGTTCGGCAAATTATTAAATAAATAAATGAATAATTCAGTTTAGGAGAATTATTATTATTATTATTATTATTATTATTATTATTAATAATATTATTATCCCACCAACTGAATACATCTTTAGACAGGAACACTAAAATTATGAACACAGATGTTGCTATTTTTTTTTTTTTACCTTTTCTACTAAAGGCTCCCCAAGGATTCTGGAGATTTCTATTTGGAGCCTTCTCAATTAAAGAAGCACTCTCTCTCTCTCTCTCTCTCTCTCTCTCTTTTAAAAAGTCTAATCATGGCATCAATTAAGATTCTGTAAGATTCCATTCATTCACTCATTCGCTCACTTGCCATCTCTGGACGAAGGCAGGGTACACTCTGAACACCACTAGTCCATCACAGGGTCAGCACACACACAACCATACACACTCACACCAAGGAGCAATTTGGAACAGGCAGTTAGCCTAATGTGCATGTCTTTGGACTGCAGGAGGAAACCCACACAAGCGTGGGAAGAGCATGCAAACTCCACACAGAAACGCCTTGCTCCAGGGTGGCAGCACTGCATGTCATGGAATGACATGGTTGGTGGTGGTCGTGTGATAGGGAAGGCAATACTTGATGGGTGGGAATTGGACACGACTAAAATTAGGGGAGGGAATGGGGTTTTTGGGGGGACACCCTCAACCAGTATTCAAACCCAGGACCTTCTTACAGTGAGGCAGACGTGCTAACCACTACCCCACCGTGCCGCCCTCTGTGAGACCTCATCACTGCAATACTGTCCTTCACTTCTTTAAAAGTTACATGATGGCTATTTAAATTCCACTTAGACCCTTTCCCAAAAGAAAACGCTTTCGGCATAAGACCTGTAAGGGGTCTCCAAGAGGGTAAATTTAAAGGTCCACTTTCCTCCCTTTCCTGAAAGAGAATCCTTGACTGACTGAATGTCACTAAAAAAATTAACCCTAATTGTAAGGCAATCATATAGATAACATTTATATGTTATTCTTGGTAGGATTCCTTCGGCTTCTCAAATCTTTGAATATGGCTCCCAGAAAATATTTCAATTGTACTGAGGATTATTTAATCCGGCAGGGACCCTTCTGAAACTCACTCTTTCCAGTAATGTTCCCCATTGACCTGTCCTGCAGTAGCCCGAGTCTGGTTAGACACTGATTTTCCAAAATCCTCAGAGACCCATCATGTCATCATACAGGGTTAGCGTCCAGTCAAACCCCATATCATCCTTAAGATTTCACCATCAATCTCCAGGTGTACAGAGTTCCACCCTGGAGACAGAGAGACATTACGAGAAGAGGTCATGGCAGACTCTCTTTCAATGCTGACAACAATTATCCTACCAAGCAGAAAACTCTTTAAGAGGGATTCTTTTACATATTTACATTAAATTGGTTTGACCAGCTTTATCCTTTACTGGGGTCACGAGGAGGCTGGAGCCCGTCCCAGCTGACTCTGGGGGAAGGTAGGGCACACTCTGAATAGCTCATCACACCTTGAAGGCTATAAACAAACCCCAGAGCCAGTCTAGCCAAAGATTTCACTGATTCTCCCAATTTTTCCTTTACATAAGTAAGATTTCTCAGCCAGCTAAACTGGTTCTACTTGGAAACCTCCCGGAAATACAGACAGATATAAAATCCTTAAGGGTTCCTCCAAAGGCCATGCCAAAGAACTTTCAAGGATCAAGATTTAATCCTTTTTTCCATCTAATCATGGGAAGGTTAGAAAGGAAACTACAATACTTACACTCGTAATAGTGCTGGCTTTCAATTTCTAAGGTTTATTTATTGAGATTTTATAGGATTTTCTCCCTAATGAAGTCGTAGCCAATTCCTATCCATCAAAGAGTGCTTCCCTGTCACACGACACACTCTAATCATTGAGGGTGAGGCAAGCATGTGCTTCCTCTGAGAATTTCTCCTAATTGTATAAAAATAATTACTTGGGGGTTAGCCGTGGCCTAATGGTTAGAGAAGCAGGTTTGGGACCTAAAGGTCGCTGGTTCAGTTCCCGAACCAGCAGGAAAAATGTGTGGCAGCAATAGAGGGGAGTGTGCTACACCTTCCCTTCCTCCACATTCATGGCTGAAGTGCCCTTGAGCAAGGCACCTAACCCCCAACTGCTCTCCTGGTGCTGCAACGTGTGGCGGCCCACTGCTCCGTGTGTGTGTGTGTGCTCACTGTTTATGAAATGATTAATACAGTAATCAAATTTATATCCATTGGACATTAAAAAAAAAAAAAAAGCTTATTGTGCTTTTTTTAGGAACACAGCTATTTACAGAGGAGTGTATAAGAGGTTTACCTTGAACAATCGGTGTCATGAACATACAAGCATAAAAAAAATAGAGACCACTTTTAAAAGGAATTCAACTTAAAAGTAGTCTCTTATTTTATTTTATTTTATTTATTTTTCATGGCTGTATGTCCAACTCACCATTTGTTCAAGTTAAACCTCTTATACCTCGAGGGTTAGAGCAGACCACAGCAGTCAGACCAGACCAATTAACACCATCACACCCTTCCACTAGCTCATTCTGTTCGTATCATTTGCTACATTAGAGACTCCAGCACACTTCGCTGACTATTTTTCCTATAAAGTCTAGTCTACTCAATGCTATATATTAAGCAAAGCACTCATATGACCTTATACAGTACATATGTATGTAGCAAATCAAAACAGCTTACACAAATGTGCCTGGATTGCAAACTCAGCCTTATCCAAGTGTCAAAATTACCACAACAATCTCATCCCATTCTATCTATCTCTCTTTTCCTCCTCAAATATCCTTTTATTTTATTACATATGCACACATCCAGCCATGCACACAGATCCACCAGCAGTCATGATGGGACCTGCACCAGTCTCATCTGTTATGTGTCTGCCATCAGGCTCATTAGGCATCCACGCAGCCAAATCTGTTACCTTCATCCACCACCACTTTTCTCCTGTAATTAACCCAGTCTTCACACTGAGACATCAGTACATGGGCTGTAATGATACACGGCAGATATGGAAGACAGCATAATCCATTGAAATCCATGATTTGTAACATGGAGATCAGACGTGCTACATTATTCCCTACAGCCGTATTTCTTCATTCAGTGATGCTCCTGATGTCTGTAGTACAATAACAAAATCAATATCAAAAGTGACACAAAGAGGTAATGAGTGTAAATTGCAAGAGCTACAAGCCATAAAGTAGAAGACTGCAAATGACAAAAGGTGTATTATGACTTGCAGTCTCTGTCCCGTGTTACACATTAAAGGTAAAAATCAGTCCTGATCAACCTGCTTGTCGTTTAATTTTTTCTTTCCGAACCACTTTATCCTCTATTGGGGTTGCAGAGAGACTCGAGACCGTTCCAGCCAACTGAAATGAAGGCAGGGTACACCCAGAGCAACTCACCAAACCATCGCAAGGTCAACACACACACACACAACCATTCCCACTCACGCCACACCGAGGGGCAGTGGAAAATATCCTGAACCTCATCTGCATTTATTTGGTTTGTGGGATGAAACTAGAGCACCCGGAGGAAGCCCACAGAAGCGCGGGGATAAACATTCGTACTTCACACAGAAACACCTTCACTAGGCTCACAACGTTCTTTGCGTCAGGAGGACATGCTAACCACTATACCACCATGCCGCCCAACCTGCATATTAAGCTCCATTATATTCAACAAATGAATAAAATTACTAACAAATTCATACAAATTAAGATGAATAAAAATACAGCACGGATTACCAAATTATCAAAAACATTACTAAATGTATCATAAATAATTACACGAATGAACAGAGGGTGGCCCGGTCCGTGTGTGTGCCGCAGGAGCGAGTAGTAACTCTCGTGAGTCACTATGCTGTGTGACAGCAGAGACCCCACGGCAATGAAGTAATGAACCGGGTAAGGTGTTTAAAGTGGCATTCGCACCCCTCTTGATGCACAAATACCACACAAAACACCTCACCCGATTCTCTGCCTCATTGCCATAGGCTTAGTAAAGCATTTTTAAAGCAGAGGGTCTCCTCTGCCAATGTCTCAAGGTTGACACAGAAGTCGTTGTTTGGTCTCTGGTCCATAGTAAAATCAAAGGTGAAGCACAGGTCATGATGTTGGTGTCATTATGTCATTATGTCGTGACTAAGGAGTGTTACTGCTCATTCCTGCTGCATGCGCATGACTGTACAGCGCAATGCTTATTTGTATTGATCGCACCTAACACCTACATACATTTATCCTAGAAGTCATTTTCTTCTAAGCTCTTCAGTCATCAATATAAGTTGGAATACTTTCTAAGAAGGATAGCATGTCCACCTCGCAGCAAGAACGTTCTATGTTCGAATCCATGGCTTGGCGAGGGCGTTTCTGTGTGGTAGTTTGCATGTTGTCCCCGTGTTTGTGCGGGTCCAAACACATACACGTTAGGCTAACTGGTTGTTTCAAATTGACCTTAAGTGTGAGTGTGACTGTGAATGGTTTTGTATGTAGCCTTGCAATGGTCCAGAAAGCTGTTCAGAGTGTGCCCCACCTTTGCCCAGTGGCGGCTAAGATAGACACCAGTCTCCCAGCAACCCTATGCCGCGGTGAGGCTGGTCCCCGCCATCACTCATCAGTGAGTAATGGTGAATTTCTAATAAGAACTATTATTAAACTCCAGCTTTATGGATACTCATGACAAGAGGCAAGGAGTTATTTGTCTAGGCAACTGTAACATCGTGAAAATGAATAATTGTTGTTTTTAGAGACAGCTGGAAACAAAATGGCTGTGAAATATTCAATTACGCAGAGAGTGAAATGCATTTGATGCAGAAATCAGGGCATTGTCTCTCAAGGTCAAATTCTCTCCAACTGTGTCAGCGCTGCCAAAAGTGTCCCCACAAGAGATCACAGACTCAAAATGTTCTACTTGTATTCTGCACCACTAAATACTAAAAACTATATATACTCACTCACTCTCACCCACTCTTTTTCTAAGCCACTTAATCCTACTCGGGCCGGGCGGAGGCTGGAGCCTATCTCAGCCGACTCTGGGCGAAGACCAGACCACTGCAGAGCCAACACACGCAATCAATCACATTCTCACTCAAACCTAAGGGCAATTTGGAACAGCCAGTTAGCCTAATGTGCATGTTTTTGGACTGTGGGAGGAAACCTGAGTACCTGGAGGAAACCCACACAAGCACTAAGAGGACATGCAAACTCTACAGTGAAACACCCCCGCCAAGTCCAGAACTCAAACCCATGACCTTCTTGCTGTGAGGCAGATGTGCTATCGACTATACCACAGCATCACAAAAATTATATACTATATATAAATCAGGGACATAAAGTAATTAGCATATTTACATGTACAGATTTATGACATTAATTGAAAACATATCCTCATTATATTACCAATAAATCAGGGCCTGGGAATGCTAGCAAGGAAGCAGTACAATGGGTTATCAACAAAAACAGTAGAAATAAATGTTATTTGTGTGCATATGACTATTGCATCTTCTTTTCCCAAGTCCTACATTGGGTAGATGTAAACAGGTTGATCAGATAGGGATGAGTGTCATGCCCAAAGAGCCCTACAGTGGCAGCTTGCCAACATCGGGACTCGAACCCCCAACCCCTTCAGTCAATACCACAAATCCTTTACCCATTCACTAAAAGATGTGGCTTGCCAAAAATGACCATAAAATTGCAAAAGCCTGCTTCAGCTTTTATCCATCCATCCATCCATCCATCCATCCATCCATCTGTCAAACCAGTTAATCCTGCTGGTGTTGCGGGAGTCCAAAACTTTGAGTGAAGATGGGGTCCACATTGAACAGCTCTCTAGTCCCTCGCAGGGCCAACATACCCACAACAATTCACACTCACACACACCTAGGGGCAATTTGGAACAGCCAATTAGCCTAATGTACAACTGTAGGAGGAAACTAGAGTACCCAGAGCAAACCTAAATGCAGAGGTAGGAAATAAATGAGAAAATATACATCACCATAATGGTAATGAAAATACGTTGCGGTATGAGAACGTATAAACGTATGTCCTGCTGCTGCTTTCTTCACAATAGTTTTATGACATATTGGATTTTATTTTGGGTAAAAAATAAATAAATCCTGCGTAGGATGCACATGCAGCACGAAGATAGCTCAACCTGGGTAATATCCAGCAATCGCTCAGTTATCTTTGGCACCCTGAAAATATCCATGTTGTTCACTTATAGTGTGCTGGATGTCTTTTGACGCATTTCAAACACAGCCACAGCACACATGCTTCTTTAACTTCAAAAAGATACTGATCGGTGAGTGCTGGTTTATTCACTCACTCTCTTGTTTTCCAAACTCATATTACTCATTACTCATATTCATGTCTTTGGGGTGTAGGAGGAAACTGCAGTACCTGGAGAAAACCCACACAAGCACTTGCTGACTCTAGGATTTAAACCCAGGACCTTATTGCTGTGAAGTGAATGTGCTAACCACTACGCCACCGTGCCACTCATTGGTAGTACAGTACAGCATTATTAATCGAAATGTTAGGAAAGGTCTTGTAGGTGAACACAGAGAATAAAGAATGAGTAAGATCCTGAAATGTGACCACATCAACAATGACTAGAGGTAGAACAGAGAAAGAGAGAGTGAGAGAAAGAGAGAGAGGGAGGGAGAGAGAGCGAGAGAGCGCAAGAGAGAGAGAGAGAGAGAGAGAGAGAGAGAGAGATTTAGAACGGAAATACCACTTTAAATGCTCCAGAAGAGGTGAATGACTCACTGGGTGTCTTAGTTTACAGTGTCCATGAAGAGAAAGAAAGAAGGATTCAGCTGCTGCAACTCAATACTAATCAAGGGACAAAAGGATTAGTACAGAAGAAACAGGGGCGAGAGATCCATCGTGGCGCCAGGGCTTGATCTTCACTTTCTGTCATTCTTTACACCCTGTCCTCGTCCCTCGTACTGGAAACATGCTTCCTATGACTAAATATAACAGTATACGACACTGTAAAATTTTGCTGTAAATTTAGCAGTAATTTACAGTAATTTCTTACACTTTATGTAGTATGCTACTGTAAACCGCACGGATTCTTGGGAATTAGAGCGTGCCGTATTCAGCCTCCATTATCTCGGATTGGAAAGGATCAAACTAAACTTTTTTTTAACGAAAGTATCACAACTTCGTTTACTGACTGGTATTTTTCCGGTTTTATTCTTATGGGGACTTGTTCTTGTATATACAGGCAAGCAAATTGTCACTAGATCTACCGGCCGGTCTCCCGGCTGCAGTTTGCTTTGATTTAGCATGTAATTTTAATTTAGTGGCTTAATAAAATCTAATTCACCCTCTCAATGGGGGTTAGCTGTAAGCCTACACTGTAAAAAAAAATACTGTAAAAATTACAGTAATTTACTGGCAGCAGTAGTTGCCAATAAATGACTGTAATTTGCACAGTAAGGATTATCTTACTGTAAGATTCAAATACAGTAGCTTACTGTATTTAATAAATAAAATAAGTAAAACGCTGTATTTGAATTTTACAGTAAGATAATCCTTACTGTACAAATTACAGTCGTTTATTGCTGCATCTACTGCTGCCAGTAAATTACTGTAATTTTTACAGTAATTTTTTTATTTAGCCTAATGTACATGTTTTTCGACTGTGGGAGGAAACCGAAGTACCCAGAGGAAACCCACACAATAATGGGGAGAACATGCAAACTCCACACAGAAATATCCTCTCCAAACCTACGGACTCGAACCCAGAACCTTCTTGTTGTGAGATGGATGTTCTAACCACTACACCAGAGCACCACAACTAAAAAATACAGTGTGACACACACACACACACACACACACACACACACACACACACACACACACACACACACACTAGGCTTACACCCTTCTTTAAAGTGAACCTTAAACAGAAAAAAATCTTTTGGATTTTTTAGTTGTTGTTTTTTTTCAAAAGGCAAAATACAGCCAGATACACATTTTGGGTTATGCCTCATCTACCGGTATCTTTTATGTCAGAGAAATAAACAGCTTGGTAAAGGTCAAGGAGACATGGATTTGATGGATGCTGTGTTTCTTCATCGCCTAACCCAATGTAACCACAGAACAAACTGCCTGCCGTATCATTGGATCAATATCATTATTCTTCATTAAAAGATCTCGCAAGATAATAATGCCCGCACAAAATATTAATTACTCTTTCTCTAGTAATGAAGGATGAATTGAACAAGAAATAAAGACCCATTAGTCATTAAGGTCCTAATTTTTTTTAGTGCCACACTTTCATAATGTCAGCTCTTTGATTCCATGGCACCCAGAAAGAGTAGCCTTTATAAAACAGCAGGAGAAGCAGCTTTAATGTCAGAAGGGAGAATCACGTTTCATCACGTTTCACGTTTCAGTGACATCTTCAACACCTCACAGGACCAAGCCAAAGTTCCATCCTTTTTCAGTGCCTAAGAATCCTCAAGTTACATCGCTCAGCAACTATCGACCCATCGCTCTCACTCCCATCACGATGAATTGCTTTGAGAGGCTGGTGAAAGAGCACATCACCTCCAGACTCCCTCCCACATTCGACCCCTTCCAGTTTGCCAACCGGCCAAACCGCTCCACTGGGGAAGCCATCTCCTCCACTCTTCTCCTGAGCCTCTCGCACCTGGAGGAGAAGAACCTCACACCCTCACCATGGACTGTTCTACCTGCTGGACTCTTGGACGAGGTTCTGCAGCATTTGGTGCAGGACCACAAGGTTCTGAAACAGCTTTATTCCATATGTCATCAGACACATATTTCTATACTGGTCACCATGTCTTGTGTGCACTCCTTCATAACGTTTAAATTTACTTCGTATCATGTATGAACAATCTTCTTTAAATGATTTTAAAAATTATACTAGAATTCCACATGTCAGTTATTATTTCAGAGCTTTGCAATTTTTATTATCTCATTATTTATTATGCAAATATTCATTAATTCGTCAAGTCATTCATTTGCCGGAACGCTTAATACTCCTAGGGTTGCAGGAAGTTTTTGGACTGTGAAAGGAAACTCACACAAGCACAGGAGAACATGCAAACTTCACACAGAAACACCCTCACCGAACCCAGGACTGCCTTGCCCTGAGGTGGGCGTGCTAACCCCTACAGCAATGTGCCCGGCCTATGCAAATATCACACGTTAAAGATCTCCTGAAATATTTTCCCTTAAAGATAAATAAAACGCATTTATCCATTCATCCATCTATCCATTCATCCATCACCCTATCCATCCTTTTATCCACACATTGTCTCTGTTTCATTTCTCCACCATCTCTCCATTTCTAATTTACCTTCATCTACTTTCATCCATCCATTCGTTACATTCTTGGGTTTACACTGGGGCACATTTTCCATGATCTCCACAATTTGAGAGAATCGTGATAAGCATGTAGAGCTTAACGGACTTTAACAGTGCGTAACAGACCTTGATGTGCCATTGTAGGAGATCATGATGAACTTGGCAACACAATTGCTTCAAATTTCATCTCTTGGATGTCCGCTGCCTCCTTTGTATACCCCAATCGTGTTCCAAGCGTGGTCATAAATTGTGGCGCTCCATGCTTTTTTGAATGGCGGAGATTGCGGACATCATGCCCCAGTGTAAGCCCAGGGTTACCTCCACTTCTTGGTGGGGGAGGTTATGTACTCACCAGCATTTGTTTGATTGTTTGTTAGTTAGCACGATTACATAAAAACTACTCAACCGATTTTCACCAAACTTGGTGGAGGGTTGGGGTATGGGCCTGGCAAGAACCTGTATAATTTTGGATCATGACCTGGATCCAGGAATTTAATAAAGGCTTTTTACTGCATGGAAATGCAAGAAAAACTAAACAGGGTTCGAGTCCCAGGCGTTTCTGTGTCCAGTTTGTATGTTCTCCCTGCGCTTATGTGAGTTTCCTCCCACAGTCCAAAAACATGCACTTTAGGCTAAATGGCTCCTCCAAATTGCCCCTAGGTGTGAATGTGAGTATGAATTGTTGTGTGTTTTGCCCTGTGATGGACTGGCGAGCTGTCCAGGAAGTACCCTTCCTTCACCCAGTATCGGCTGAGATTAGACCCTAATAAGATTAAGCAATTTGTTTAAATGAGTGAATGATTATGGTGAGTTTCATTTGGAAATTCAGAATGCAGCATACTTCCCTCCGCAGTGATCTAAACATTGTTTTGAACTGAAAGCAAATTATTCTTAATGTCTGCCAAATTTGCCACAGATGTACCGAAGCTCCTGTGTCCTGTTTGGTGTCTATTCGTTTCCACCACAGGAAACCCAATAAGGCTGCCGCATCACTGAGTTGACACTGATTGGCTGTTATGTACCGCTGACTTTCATGATGACGGTCAGCAATAGAAAAAAAAACCGCAAGAACAGATTTATTATTAATAGTAAAACTGCAACCCAACAGATAGAGGATCATACACTACTGCTCGGACGGAATAAAATTCGCACGGAATAAAAAACACACAATCTAACTCAGGTAGGCAGACAAACTTATGTTATGATATAAATGTTCATGGAGCAAACATTGAAATCTGAAGCTTTACAGAACATGAACTTGTTGAACGGATAATTAAACTAACAGGACAGTTGATACAAATGAACGCGGAAATAAGTGAGTGGAAGCAAAGGTGCTGGAAAGAAAACCCAGTGTTAACCTTTCCTTCTTTCACTCCAGACCTTAATATTTATTTCCTCCAAGGCTGAAGTCGATGCTAACTCCAGGGTTAACCCCCCCTCCCCTTTAGTCAGCGCTGGAGAAATAAAACGCAGAGACTTCTTGATGCCGAGGAGTTGCAGGATTAATTCATATTCAACCTGTAACTTCACTCTGCATCCACTACTGCTACACTTTCTCTCTCTTTGCTCCAAACACCATGATAGCTTGCGTTGAACTAAGACTCACACCGTAGCAGCTGCTCCTTCTCTCTCTCCCTTAACCACACACTCACCATGCACATGCACACACAAGCTGTTCCATCCTTTAAAGGAGCTGCGCTACTTTTACTGTATAACACCAGGCTCAGACACAGATCAGTCTCCCATCTACTGGGAGCCCGGATTTTAGGCAGTGCCTAAATCTATATATTACAGAATTTAGCTGGGGGTGAGAGAGGTTTTCATAAATTTTGGAAGAAGTGATCATTTAATGCATTTTGTATCAAAAAAATGCGAAGGCGTACCCAATTTAGCTCACAGTTCATAGTCTGCTGATATGTGGGAAGTGTTCTGAAGTAGTGGACACAGTATTAAGAGAAATGTGGAAATGTTTAAAAAAAACAAAAAACTGTCAGATTATTTCAAGGCCACTCATGTGAGCACACTCCACTTTAAGGCTTTTCTATCCGTTCTATACGTTGGCATAGAAAATGGAAACAGAATAGTGAGAAACGAAAGGAAGGAGACGGGAGGAGAGAGTGTGCATGAATATGCATGTGTTTGTGTGTTGTGTATGCCAGAGCATGTCCGTGTGTGTGTGCGTGTGTGTGTTCTGTAAACCCCACTCTGACGGCTGGAGTTTTGGAGAAAGGCCAGGACAGGCGGCGATGGGATGTTGTGACCTTGAGTCTTGCCTACTGAGCAGCCAAAGAGAGAAAGTGCACTACAGGACATTCACAGTAAGCACCACACCCCTCGCACACATTTCACCACTCTGCAACAGAACAACCCCTTCAGTAATTATTATAAAGCCTCATTACCAGTCATTAGATTACTAATACAAATAATAGTAAAAAAAAAAAAATCTAATGATTTAATCATCATCATTATTAGTAGTAGTGGTAGTGGTAGTGATAGTATTATGGGGGCACGTGGCACAGTGGTAAGCCCATGCACTGTACAGCAAGAAGATCCTGGGTTCGAGTCCTAGGCTCAGGTGTTTCTGTGTGGAGTTAGTGTGTTCTCCCAGTGCTTGGATGGGTTTCCTCAAGGTACTCCAGTTTCCTCCCACAGTCCAAAGACACGCATGTCAGGCTAATTGGCTGTTACAATTTGCCCCTAGGTGCGAGCGTGAATGGCTTTGTGTGTGTGTGTGTGTTTTGGCCCTGCAATGGACCGACTGTTCAGGGTGTACCCCGCATTCGCCCAGTGTCGGCTGTAATAGGCGTTAGCAAGTGGATGTATTATTAATATTACTATTATTATTTTTATTATTGTTATTATTATGAAACCTCAAACATGGGAGACAAATGTGATCTCAGTTACCATGGCATGCCTGTTGGTGCCAGATGGGCAAGTTTTTCAGTATATAAGAAACTGATTTTCACACACAACAGTCTCTAAAACTGAGACAGAATAGTGAGAAATAAAACACACACACACACACACACACACATTCAGCAAGCATTGGTTTTGTGAGTGGAAGTGTATAAACACTCTTTACAGCCATATTGAGCAGAAAAGCATGTCAGAATTCACATCCTTGAGGCAGATGGTGCACAACAGCACAACATCACGTCAGGTGTTACAACAGTCAGCCAAAGGCAAGAACATTAGAATAGAATTGACTTCACTGCAGAAAGTGTACAACAGAATTGCAGTGAAATTAGTCTACATTGGGCACAGGCTCAATAAAAGTAGGGGCGAGTGAAGACGGGAATGTCCGGTACAAATTGAAGATATTCAACACCAAAATTCAAACGGCAGCTAATTCTGCAAAGTGGCAACGACTTAACTCATTTTACATTATTCTGAATTAAAAAAATTGATCAGCATTTTATTGAATTGCATGTCAGAAAAGCAACTGATTTTTTATTATTTTGAAATTTTGAAATTCGCAAAGATGTTTTGCGACTCCACATGCAAGCAAATATTTAGCGACTTTATTAAGTATATCGCATGAAAGTAACGAGAAGGATGCACGACAATTTACGACTGATTTGCGACTGATTTGTGAGTCATTTGCGATTGGTTTGCGGATGTCTGGAGAAAAAAGTGAATCCGTCGTAAATGAGTCGCATTTTTGTTTGTTTTTTGTTCTCAAACCATTCGCTTTTTATTTGTGTTATTAGTGCAAACAAAATGTGAATAAAAAATGAACAACGACAAAATATACAGAATATGGTGATTTCATTGTGAAACTTGTCACTTTTCCTAATTTGCGAGAAAACGACAACCCTGCGACCTTCTCGCAACATTTGAGAAATTTGAGTTTGCGACTACTCCATGTCAGAGTCTCGTTTTGTGACAATTAAACGTAAATTTCAAACGTTAGACATTTTTTGCGATGAGTTCACGAACCAGGTTACCAAAATGCGATGCCGCGAATGTTGCGAGGCAAATTTGAAAACATTTTGAGAATGAAAAGCCGCAAACCGCCATTCGTGTAAGTCACTTTTCTGCCGCACCTCTAGTGTGATCACCCCGTAAGCAGTAGCAGCCCCGGTAATATCACTGTGTGTCAACATGCCCTTCACTTACTCACTACTTCATTTTCTGAACTGCTTAATCCTACTAGGGTCACAGGGAGGGCAAAGACGGGTACATCCTGAACAGCTCGGCAGACCATTACAGGGCCAACACACACACAACCATTCATGCACACACACACACACACCCACACACACACGCACGCACACACACACACACACACACACACACACACACACACACACACACACACACACAACTCTGT
>JAQMYF010000023.1:22874498-22887086 GCA_030014195.1 Neosilurus mollespiculum | reverse complement strand
TGTGTGTGTGTGTGTGAGAGAGAGAGAGAGAGAGAGAGAGAGAGAGAGAGAGAGAGAGAGAGAGAGAGAGAGAGACTGCTGTACCTTGCTGTACTGTGTGATGGAGGTTTGCTGGGGTGCTGAGACCTCATGACCTTTATGTAACACAGCTGTAGGCTGCTTTGCTTTAGTCATGTTGCAGGATGTTCAGTTCAGCAACTTATATTATATTTAATAACAGATATACTTTATATAGCTATCTGATGAAAAAAACCCTTTTGAATAATTAATATTATTTTACATACAAAAAATCTTCTCGTTTCTGATTGGTGGAAAGCCACCAGTGAATTCTTGGTATTCTTCTATGAGCTGATTTATCCTTCCCTGTCATCGGAGTGATTACTGCATGATTGACACACGCCAATGTTCCTCCTAATAGATATCATAAAGGATAGATGGGCCACCCCCCGGTGCAGACGGCTCCACCTGTCTGCCATTTTGGTAGTTACCAAATTTATCCAGAATGAATATGAATCGGAAAAGGGCGTTAGCAGGGAACAGCACTCAGCACCTCACACTGGCTACAATACACTTTCCTTTGGATTGAAAATATATTCAATAAATAAGAAAACAATCTGGGCAGCATGGTGGTGTAGTGGTTGGTGTGTCCACCTCACAGCAAGAAGGTCCTGGGTTCCAGTCCCGGGTTCGGTGGGGGCGTTTCTGTGTGGAGTTCTCCCTATGTGCATGTTCTCCCTATGCTTACGTGGGTCTCCTCCGGGTACTCTGGTTTCCTCCCACAATCCAAAGACATGCACATTAGGCTAACTGGCTCTTCCAAATTGACCTTAGGTGTGAATGTGAGTGTGAGTGTGAGTGTGAATGGATGTGTGTGTATTGGCTCTGCAATGGTCTGACGAGCTGTTCAGGAAGTACCCTGCCTTCGCCCAGTGTTGGCTGAGATAGGCTCCAGCATCACATTTGATGTGATGCAAATGAGTGAGTGAGTGAGGGCTTCGCTATGCTATGGAGAACCTGACCTGAATAATTCTCCTGATCATACTTCACCTCAATCGGTAGTTCCTTAATACCAAGACAGAGTTATGAAACAGAGAGTGATCCGTGCACTATTTTCATATTCATACCCTTTTTTTCTCTTCCTTCCTTACCAACTGGGAAGGGTGAAAGTTAACCCAAAAAATATTAACATAAGAAAGAATAAAACTGACTGAACCGGGCTCTAAGCGCTACTACAAGGCCAACTACATACTTTGCATGGCTTCCCTGGACTGGTGGGAAACAAGTGAGAATAAATATCCATAAATGGTGCCAACTGGCACAGTTGTTCTTATGTGTGCCCAGTATATCTGTGCCATTACAGAAGGTGTTTCCTGTCCTGACTCATCCTGAAACATTGGGGAAGGTCAGGCTTACTACAAATTATTCTTATAGTAGTTGTTATTATAATATAAGCCATGGTTATGTATTAACAGTTATGTATTCACGGTGATGTATTATGTATATATGTACATAAATACCCTGGTGAGGCTTTATTTTTTTGTCAATACATAAATCGAACTAGACTGGACTAGGCACTTAATACTGACACCCAGCTGGCAGTGACAGATTACCAGTGTTTTTCAAATAAATACAAATTTTAAAAAGGGAATGATTTTCCCCACAGCCGTTTGATTTATTTCTAATGGGTTGGATTAGAATGTGTAATTTGAAGCTTATGGAATCCTTTTATTGTTATGTGTGCTGCTATTGGTTATAAATAGTAACATACTATACGTGGGCGTTACTGTGGAGTAGTGGCTGACGTGTCTGCCTCGCAGCAAGAAGGTCCTGGGTTTGAATTCCGGGCTCAGCGTGGACGTTTTTGTTTCTTGCATGTTCTTCTCGTGCTTGCATGGGTTTCCTCCAGGTACCCCGGTTTCCTCCCACAGTCAAAAGACATGCACATTACACAAGCAAAGTGGATGTTTCAAATTGCCCGTAGGTGTAAATGTGAGTGTGATTGGTTGTGTGTGTGTTTGCCCTGTACTGGGGTGGAAAGCTGTTCAGGTTGCACCCTGCCTTTGCCCAGAGTCGATGGAGATCCGCCACAACCCTAGTAAGAGTATACAGTTCAGCAAATGAATGAAAACAATTAATGAATGAACCTACTGTATATACTGGCTGACAGAAAATTCAATGATATTAAAATAACAACAATAACAAAATTATGGATTAGAATATAATCATCTCTCACTCTCTCTCTCTCTCTCTCTCTCTCTCTCTCTCTCTCTCTGAAGACCGTAGCTAAATACAGAATCATATACTGACCAATCAAAGCGAAAAATTATAATATACTGTACAACAGTGTACTGACTTACAGTCACATTCCCTTTAATTGATATCCATCCAAATCTCATTCAGAGTCAGTTATTAAAGTCCCATAAATAATTATTTTTTCATTCATTCTTATTTGTAGAGCATTTTCAACAATAGATATCTTAACATTAATCCAGATGGTAATGTAGATCCCTAATGAATAAAAGCCAAAGGTCACAGTGATAAAGAAACTCTCCGTGAGAGATCCCATCCTCCACTGGGTGACACCGGATCATACTGTAAATCGGTAATATTTTATAACAGCATGTTATCACAAAGCTTCATAAAGAATATGCTAATGCATTGACCTGATTTCTCACGGCTCGTACGACCATTCCTACATTGATACACATGTCTGTTCGGATTTGTTCCACCATGGGTCCTTATGGTTTCAGCCTGTTCCAGAGGCATCTAATACTTATATTTTTTAGATATTTTTAGAATTGAATACTCAATTCACGACTCAAATATTTTTTCACCAGAATTGCCCTCACAGAGTTTAAAATGTTGATCAGAGAACACCTATGTCAGTAGCATAGCATGTTTGGCAAACAAAATGGACTTTTTAGCGTACTAGCCTAATGTACATGTCTTTGGCCTGTCTTTCGTGGGAGGAAACCAGAGTACCTGGAGGAAACCCATGCAAGCATGGGGAGAACATGCGAACTCCACACAGAAAAGCCCGAGCCCAGGACTCAAACCCAGGATCTTCTTAACGTGAGGCGAATATGCTAACCACTGCACCATTGTGCCACCTTGGTCAGTATGCTGTTTAGAACTATGAACTACGAACAGAGAGCGCAAACCTTCACCAAGCCATAAAAATATAGTATACATCTTAACAAACCTTCCAAAAAAGTTTGGATTCCCCATTTTAAATCAAATTGCTGGCAGATTTGGATAAAACGTGGTGTGACCTCAAAACATCTGTTTGTGAATATACACAACAAGTTTCTTTCAGATTAGCTGCATTTTGACCAAGATATTATTATTATTATTATTATTATTATTATTATTATTTCACCCACAAGTGATAGGGATTCTTTATATTTCTGATATTTGTGATGTCATCATTGCACGGATTCTTTCCAAAATTTGATGCAAACATCCTAGAAACATAAAAATTTCAGCTTGATCTGTCAAAAAAATGTGGACAGAAAGTAGCTAAAATAAACCAAACACCAATGAAAATATAATCTTGGGCATGGGGCATTTCTTATGACTGCATCAGCAGTACAAATCTACAGAGTCCAGAGTAGATTACCTACTGAAAGGTAAGTGTTCTCTGAGAAATGCAAACCTTGGGGGTTTCTATATCAAACCATCCAAAAGATTCCTCTCAGTTCAAGCCTTCTTTCACAGAAAAGGTTCGAATTTAAATTATCCATGCTTGGTTTTCCTTTGATGCATGCGAATGTATTACTGGAAAATTCAAAAAGCTTCTCTTTCCATTGATCATGTATGGCTTTGCTCTGATTAAAGCCAGAGACTACAAGCTTATCTAGAGCTGACACATAGCATAAGTTGCCAAACATATGTATCCATCTGGGGAGCCTTGAACACTTTAGTCCAAGCAAAGCAGCAGGTGCAATCTTGTTATAATGCAACAGGAAGAGACATGTATCAAAAGCCAATGGAGATGAGGGAGCGACTTATTCACTTGTTAAAATTCCAGGCTACATTGGTTTGGGGAGATGACAATTGGGCTGAAATGAGGACAGCTGGAAAAAATCAAGAGTGAAGCATAATGTTTATGGAATATAGCAAGAATGCCTGATGCAAGTGGATCTGTCTGTGAGCATTTATCAACTATGTATAGGTTTATGTATAAGCCATGCTTATACATGGTTCTATGCACAAAACATAATAAAGCAAGTTGCTCTTGTCCATAAGGACAGTGCATATATTTACTGATGGAGCATTCACCGACTCAGGTGCTTATAACAAGGTGCGTGTGAAATGTATAATAAAATTATAAAAGAAAAAGGGAAAAAAAAAAAAAAACAAGAGCACTTGGAGAGCACAAATCTCAGTCAAGTCATCCATATGAACTTAAATGTCAAAAATTGTTAAAGAATCATTTAAAAACATTTCTGGATCCAGAGTTTAATCCAGATAATCTCCAAAATATCTTTAAAGAATCTTATAAGAATCTTTCTTGTCCAAATACCCACCTCTGAAAAAATAAAATCATGAAAATCCTCATATACGTTTTTACATTACATTTACTTTTATGGCATTTAGCAGACACCCTTATTCAGAGCGACTTACATAAGTGCTTTAAAGTCACTACCAGTGAATACACTGGTTCACTAGGACACAGGCTCAGTATACCATCAGTCAAAATTCAGTGGGTGGGTGTTTTGTTTGTTTGTTTGTTTGTTTGTTTGTTTGTTTGTTTGTTTGTTTGTTTGTACCAAAAAAAGGGTAGATATTCAGCCACCATTTGGGGACACCCAGTAACTCAGCTGTCCGGACATCTAGAAGAAGTTCATTCCACCACCTTGGAGCCAGAACAGAGAGGAGTTTAGATAAATTTTCCCCTTGTCCCTTGATAGAAGGAGGGAACAGTCTAGCAGTGCTAGAGGATCAATGAGAACATGTTGCAGTGTAGGGTGTGATAAGTGATTGGAGGTAGGAGGGTGCAGGTCCATTTTTGGCTTTGTAGGCCAGCATTAGAGTTTTGAATCTAATGTGAGCAGCTACAGGAAGCCAATAGTGTGAACTTGGCAGGATTGTAAACAAGCCATGCTGCTGCATTCTGGGTCAGTTGCAGATGTCGAATGGTGCTCAGAGGCAGACCTACCAGGAGTAAGTTGCAGTAGTCTAGCCTTGAGATGACAAGGGACTGAAGAAGTTCAGTGAAAGTGAAATTAAGTTTTAAAAGTTGGTCTGCAACAACTTTAGAAGATAGATCTCTGTCAGCAGTCGTTCTACTTAATGGAGAGGCAAAGACAACCACAGCAATAACAACATAGATATTCAGGTCCTTACTTCAGCCATGGACACATTTCACTGAGAAACTGCAGACACATCTGGCATTTCCTGAACTATAAACTGATTAAAGACACATCTTACATACATCCATATCACATGCCACAACACAGTACATTACCCAGTATGGCAATTGAAAGAACAAAAATAATAAGTGATTTTCACACCTCGGTAGGTTTTTTAAATGTAAAATGGGTAATAGATTGCACACGCAGCCATAATATCAGTATGTGAATACTAGCAGTTATTCCACACAGAACTTGTTCTTTTTCCAAATTCCCATACATGAAACACCGAACCGCAGTGTGGCTCTAATGTCCAGTCACTTCAAGTAACTTCGAGTTTCAAGACCTCAAGTACTCCAAAAACTATTTTTCTAAAGCTAGGCTTACATGATACCAATCATGATCCTGATTTGCCCTGATGATATTCTGGTGAGATTGCAATGTGGGTCTGATTGTTTCAGACAATTTTGTTCTGATATGTACCGATGCTCTCCGATTGTGATTCTGATGTTATTGCGATCCGATGTCATTCTGATGTTATTCCGATGTGATTCTGATGTTTCATCAGCTGTTATTACAATATATCCCAGTGTCACTCTTAGTTTCGATGCGTCTGATATTGTATATAAAAAACATGCAATTTTCCCCCCAAAATTTTCCAAATGCACCAATGTTTTCTGATTTATTTCCTATGTTCCCTCCGAACACCAATAAACCACCAAAGTTTTTAACACTCCCAAACTACTCCTCTCCGAAATTCTACAATGTTCTCCCTTTGTTCTCTGATGTATACCGATGTTCTACGATTTCCTCCAGTGTAACACTGGAATATGATCAGGGCAAATCTGGATCATGATTGATATCATGTGAGCCTAACTTAACATTATCATCAATCAGACACATTATATGCTTTGTGGTGGACACCCTTTAATGGTGGTGCTTTATGAAGTGTATGTCAGGGCTGCATTCTTCTTTTTTTGCACCAAATCTTGGTGAGATTTTAGAGCTGCTTGTATTCCATACGTGAAATCATTTCAGACATTCTACTGGATCCCAAAGCTTTTGCATTACAGACATAATGGCAGTACTCTGTCTTATCCTACATCAAAAGCATAATAGGTGATTTTGGATAAACTAGCAACTAATAAAATTCCCTCAAAAAAATTTAATCAAATAAAATAAAAAATCAGTTATTACCATCACTGAAAAGTCAGCATTCACTCTGGTGATGATTTTAATTTGGAATCTCAAGGTCAAAGGATAAAGTCTGAGCAAGGTTACAGGTCTTTAAGTTTTGGAGATGGACATATCCTATGGTAACGCATCGATGCAACGAGGGACAGATAGGAAACCACATATGTGTTTTCATACGTCTTGAGTGACCCTGAAAGGTCAAAATCAAGGTCACAGGATTTTGAGTGCTAACAAACCAAAGAATATCCATTTACTATAGAACATACAGTATGACGAGCACATGGGGGGTTAAAGCCAGTACCCATACAGGGTCTACTTATATGATCCATGCTGCGTGGTGAAAGTACTCTGCACTCTATGAGTGAGGCTCTAGGTTTTTGGGGGTTTTGTCTTTGCTGTGTTTAGCAGTGAAATCTTTTGTTGGTATAATGTTGGGTGGAAGTAGAAATAATGGCTCTCCTTTCATTGCCAGTCTTGTGCAACTAACTCACTAGCTTTAGCACTATGTCCGCCCAGCCTTGTGGACGTCTCCAGTAATGGGCAGTGAATGCACCTGCAGGGTGTGCACAGGTAGGTAGGTAGACAGTCTATCTAATCATTTTATTCAGAGCAAATGAAATCATTACATTGACTTTTTTATAGCCCTGCGACTGACACAGTGTACAATTTTTTTTTTTTTTCGTGTGACTTTCATAACTTTTGATTTAATCACTGTGATCTGCATGTAAAGAGAATTTTAAGAAATATAACCAAAACTTGGCCTACTTCACCTTTACATTTAATTATAACCCAGTTCGGCATGAAACACTGGTTCTAACTGACTCCCCCAAATTAAATTTGACCCACTGAATACGAGATAAGCAGCTCGCCGTATATGTCTTTCCTTATGAGGACTCACTCTGGATATTCACAATTTCACCATTGCGGCATTTACACACTGAATCCCTTGACCTAGCAGACAGTAGATTTACCAAGACAGAGAGGAAATGCATGTCTATCTTCAAGAGATATATTCTTCTCTATTGCTTTTTGAGTTTTGGCAGCAAACCGGCCACATGAACATAGATATGAGACGTGATGTAAGGTTTAAGGACGGCATGGTTGAGCAACGGTTTCCACGTCCACCTCACAGTAAGAAGGTCCTGGATTCCAGTCCTGAGCTCGGCAAGGGTGTTTCTGTGTGGAGTTCGTATGTTCTCCCTGTGCTTATGTGGGTTTCATCTAGGTACTCCGGTTTCCTCCCACAATCCAAAGACATGCACATTACGCTGATTGGCTGTTCCAAATTGTGCCCATGTGAAGGTGTCAGTCAGAATGATTGTGTATGTGTTGGACCTGTAATGAACTGGCGAGCGGTTCAGGGTTGTCACCCAGAGTCGGATGAGATAGGCTTCAAAGTCCCCATGACGCAAGTAGGATAAAGTAGTTCAGAAAATTAATGGATGAGTGTAAGTTTCAGAAAAAGTGCAGCATAACTATAATTCTGAACAGGGGTACAGCGGGATCCCACTTATTTTGGCATCAAAAAAAATTTTAAAAATGATGTATAACCCTTTATCATTTAGTGTACCGAACAAAAGTCACACTCAATATGAACTACCTTCTGAGTAAACATGGATCGCTCTTTAAGGCTGTGATTCACAGAGCAGAACACATTAAACCTTCACAGCTCAAGAACAGAAAATGGATGATAATGCAGCATGGGAACCATGTCGTGCACACACACACAGCAATCAGGGGGCTGTTTAAGTGAGTCGGAGCCAATGTCACAGTCAAGAGGTGAGAGGGTACCATTACATGTCTCGGTATATATGCAAGCCCTTGACACATGCAGGAGATTGGTCTAGAATAGACGCAACAACAAAGTCACTTTATTTTCCCTGTGAAATCCACCATGTCACCTTCTGTTGCCTACTCAATGTGATCGTCACTGTTGGTGGAAAAAGAAGGCCATCATAATGCTAATGTCTTGCATGTGCATGAATAAAGCACCAGGAAATCAGTCATGAGTCTAAACCCCAGTATAATGCTGGAAACTTCCCTTTGCATGAGATACCGTAATTACAGCCTATTAGCAAAGCCAACATTATTGACTTTGCAATTCCCTAACAGCAGTCTAAAATTAGCTACTTGGTTGGTAGATATCTGAATAATTGATTGGCGCCGGTTTTAATAGCGCAGAATAAATAGCTGCAGGAAACAATGCGGTCAATAGGAGAGTGCAGCTCGAGACATATTACGTTTGCCTGAATTCAAGTATGACGAGCGCAGCGATGCTTTGAAATTTTCAACACAACAATCGTGCAAGATATTATCTCACCCACTTTGGAGCCTGTGAAAATGAATGCGATCTTGGAAAAGAGTGATGTGATGTCATGTTTTCCGAAGGCCTGCATCAGTTGGGCTTTATGAATAATGCATCAGACGGCGCTTATCATCAGACTGGCGTTGTTGTTTTTTTTTTTTTTTTTTTTGGTTTTTTGTATTTTTTTTCTATTGTCAGACCAAGAAAAGTGGCTCCAGAGAACTTCATATTTGGCATCTGTATCTGGAGAGCATAAGAGCCCATTATGAACTGATCTAAGAGAATGGAATACATTACTTCCTTCACATTTCCATAACACTGACAGATAAGGCTTACGTTTGAATAAAGCAGCGTGCCGACTCGGCACCGCTGCTCCGAACACCTAAGCCCATGGTGTGTATAAATCAAAAACAAATTGCCTGAGCCTTGATGCTTATCATTGAGTAATAAGGCAGTGAATCGGGTGATCTAAAGTGGATAACATTGTAAGAGCAGCTGTGAGTGACTGCAGTGGTGATTCCGACAAGACATTTATCATCTGACGTGATTGACCTATTGTTTCCCGCCCCATTTAACAGAGCCACAACTGTCATTTACTCAAAAACAGAAGGCAACACAGATTCATAAAATCTTCCTATGAAGCGTTTTGTAAAACTTTCTTCGGCTTTATTTTTTATTGTCATAAATGCACAGAACGAAAGACTAATTAAAGGCAATACGGTGGCGTACGGGTTAGCGCATCCACCTCACCGCAAGAAGGTCCTGGGTGCAAGTCCCAGCATCTCTGCATTCTCTGCCTGCTTGCGTGGGTTTCCTCCGGTTACTCCAGGGATTGCCCTGCAATGTTCTGGCAAGCGGTTCAGGGTGTACCCCACCTTTGCCCAGTGTCAGCTGAAATAGGCCTCCCTAGTAGGACTAAGTGGTTCAACAAATGAGTGATGAAAGAGAGACCTATTAAATACGTTCTCTCCACGGCCGTGCTAAACATCCTTGCTGGTGTACTTTGACGTTTTCACGAGCGCTGAGACCCATACGGATTCAAAGCTGGAGTACTTGTTTAAGGGTTGGTTGTTGTAGGTCTCCTGCATGCCTAGTGACGCATAAATATTGTGAAAGCATTTTCAGTCAGTTTTAAGCCATCTCTCCAGTGCAGCAGTGAGGTTGACAGCTCAGCCCTGAAGCTGGAGGTTTTGTGTTCTGTTGCCAGCTGATAGACAGGTCTGAATTTAACAGAGGGCTCTGAGAAGTGAGCCCTGCGAGATCAAACTGTACAACACTGCACCGCTGTCTGCAGCTCCACAATCTGCCACTGAATATTGATATTAGTGCATAATATATGGATCTGATGAGGCGGCACCCTGGTGTTATCAAAGCATGGTTTATACCAGAGGCAAATGTGTTTTATTTAATACTTTATCCTTGTTTACTAGTTAGTGGCTGCAAAACTTCATAAAGTGCAAGTTCAGATTCCCATAAATGAAATATTCTGTATTTAGCTCTTATTGGAAAGCATAGTCAACCTCAGAAGTATTGGCACTCATTGTTAAGGGGAAAAAATGTTGTAAAAATGAACTTAATAAAATAAAATAGAGCCCAAAGTCCTCGATGCAAAATAAAGTGTTGAATCACATGACATGAATAAAAACATGCCACAATAACAAAGCTTTTATAATGTTTATAAACATTTATAATGCATGTTATTTTTTTATGTACATTTGGACAAAAAAAAATCCACTATTCAAATTTCAAAACACAAATATTTACCATCCTGGAATACAGTCTCAACCCAGTTCAGTTGTTTAAATACATGTTCTGGTAATATTCAACCTGCTATTTTTCAAGCTAATAAATACAAGCTGCCAAAATTCCGGTGTAAATATTCAGGTCTTCACATTCAGGTACTCTGTAAGAGCAATTTTGTACATGATTTGTACACGCATGCCACCAGCAAGCTGTATTGTATACTTTTTCTAAGTACCTGAAGACCTGTGTGAAGACCTGAATTTTAACACCTAAAATGTCATGTTGAAATATAACATGACATTTTGAATAGAATCTTAAATTCTGAATTTAAACACCTAGATTTTACACCTGGATTTTGTGTTTAATTTTAATATTAAACTTCGACCTGAATTTTAACCTGAATTTGTACATCTGAATTGTAATCCCAGAATATTGAGCTGAATTGTGGTACCTGAATTTTTGGTAGCTTGTATTTGTAAGCTTAAAAAAATAGTAGGTTGAATATTAGCGAAATAATAAAGACGGTATTTTAACAACCAAAGCGTTTCATTCGTTCGTTCATTTTCTGAAACGCTTAATCCAAATTAGGGTCGTGGGGAGACTGGCGCCCATCTCAGCCGACTCTGGGTGAAGGAAGGGTACACCCTGGACAGCTCGCCAGGCCATCGCAGGGCACCAAATAGTTTGAAATTGTATTTTAGGATGGTGAACATACATACATTCATTCATTTATTCATTCATTCATTTAAATTCGCAATATACATAAAAGAAAATTTAAGAATTATACATTTTGTGGGGGTTTTTTTCAGATTGTACGAAACGATATACACTTCAATATTAAGTTTTCATTTACTTCATGTGATCCGATGTGCCATTTCGAATTGTGGATATTTGACACTCTTTTACTCCCATACACATGTGCCCATTTCCACAGGGTGTCTAAATAGCCAGGAAGCAATCAGAGTAAAACAACTGTGCATAAAGTGAATCATTTATTTATTTATTATTTACACCATATGTCCTACATGTTCACCCTTAAGTTTTATGCATTTTTATACTTGTGGATTTTCCTCAACATATTTACTCAACATATTCACAATGCTTTTGTAATTTTCTCCCGAATTTAGTCGTGGCAAAATTAAAACCCTCCAGTCAGATCTCTTCTTCCCTACAACAGCTACCAACTGGGGAGATGCCAGAGACACGCCAGCCAACCGTATGTTTTCGTGGTCTACAATTAGCTTGTGTTGCCGTTGATTAAGAGAGAAAACAGCCCCTCCAACTCTAAGAGCTCAGACAGTTTTGCTCACTTGCCCTCACCATGTCGGGAATTAAATACAGAGGACTATATAGTGCCCTGCAATGGCCCGGCAAGTTGTCCAGAGTCGGCTGAGATGGGCGCCAGCCTCTCCACAACCCTAATTAGGATTAAGCGGCTCAGAAAATGAACGAATGAATGAGGACTATATAGTGAGCTCAATGGTAAAGCGTTAAAATGCTTTTGGACACTTCTGCTTGTCGCTGTTAATTACGTAATGCTGTCACACGATAAAAAGTGACAGGACAACATCAGCTCAGCTGGTGGATAAGAAACACTTCTCTTTTCATCACTGCCTTTTTTTGTTATTAACTTGAGGCTTTTGATCAATTTCTTTCACATTACTTTTTAAAATATTACATCTTACTTCATTTTGGCTTTTATTTTCTACTCACTCACTTTCACTCACCCATTTGCTAAACCACTTAGTCCTTCTAGGGTCGCGGGGAGGTTGGAGCCTACCTCAACCAACACTAGGTGAAGGCGGGGTACACCCTGAACCACTCTCTAGACCATCGCAGAGCAACACGCACACAAAACCATTCACACTCACACCATGTTTAAGTCAGGGTTTAAGTCGGGTGAAGAAGGGGGGCATGTCATTAGTTTTTCATCTTTAAGGCCTTTACTGGCAGCCACGCAGTTGAGTACTTTGATGCATGTGATGGAATGTT
>JAQMYF010000023.1:22849885-22862166 GCA_030014195.1 Neosilurus mollespiculum | reverse complement strand
GGCCACACAGTCATAGGTGTATAACGAATACAGCAGGGGGCTCAGAACACAGCCCTGGGGGGCTCCAGTGCTGAGGGAGAGTGAGGGTGAGACATCGTTGCCCAACCATACCGCCTGTGGTCTGCCTGTCAGGAAATTGAAGATCCAGCGACACAGGGATGGGATGAGGCCCAGTATCTCCAACTTAGTGGTGAGTATGGAGGAGATTATGGTGTTAAACTGTATTCCACAAACAACATTTTCACATAATTCCCCTTACTGCTGTCCAAATGGCTTAGGGCTATATGATGGAGGTGTGTGATGGCGTCCTCAGTAGATCGGTTGGGACGGTATGCAAACTGCAGTGGGTCCAGGGTGGCCAGTAGGGAAGAAGCGATGAAGTCTCTGACAAGCCTTTCGAAGCACTTCATCACTACCGAGGTGAGGGCCACTGGGCGGTAGTCATTTAAGCAGGCGGGCTGAGGTTTCTTCGGGACTGGAACAATGATGGACTGTTTGAAGCACGTCGGGATTATAGACTGATCGAGGGAGAGGTTGAAGATCTCAGTGAACACTGGAGCAAGCTGGTCGGCACAGGTCTTCAGGATCCGACCCATGATGTCGTCTGGTCCTGCTGCTTTCCTTGTGTTCACTCTCCTGAATGCCTTTCTCACGTCGTGCTCTGAGATGATGAACGAGTTAGCCTTTCCAGTGTGCTCCAGAAGTGTGCTGCCCATAGCGATGTTAGCACTGCTAATGCTGTTAGCGCTGTGAGCTGCAGTCTCAAAGCGAGCATAAAAGGTGTTTAGCTCGTCTGCCAGAGAAGCGTCTCCATTCACCGATCTGGAAGTTGGTGCTTTGTATAGTCCGTCATGTTCCTTAGTCATCTTGCTATCTTCAAGCCACACCTACACACATGCCTTGTGCCACTAGGGGATCCTGTGGTGGATCTTTACTTGACGTCACAGGATATATGTTTACATGGTATACAAGGAGACGCAATATTTATGGAACAATACACATCAATCAGTAACTTAACCTTTAACAATTTAGATCCTATGCTTTATGACCCCATTAAAGGTTAACATATTGTATCACTAAATAAACAAAGCTGACTGCTATCTTTACTCAATGAACTGGAGGAGACTAGATCAGCTATAGAATGTCTAAGATACAGAGTTATACAGACACAGTGATATTTCCAGATTGTGAATAAAAGAATATAAGTCTTATTATTACGAACACATTGACTACTGAGGATATACAAGAGCAGCCTTCCTGGAAGAGCTACACACCAGAGGATAAAAAACACGCCCATTACATGTCGTTGACTGATTTCACGCAGCAGGTCAGCTGTGCTGACTTTTCTTCGTCATTCATTCCTTGCATCTTTCCTCTATGGGAGGAACTAATCAAGAATGAGTCAATGAATCAAACCCAGGACCTTCCGCTGTGATGCAGACATGCTAACCACTACACTACCACGCCACCCAACAGCAACTCAATCCAGACAAATAATACAATAGAAATGAATACATGGGGTCATACACAACACCTATCTTGATGTTAGCTGGGCAACCTAGCCACCAGAGTAATCCTGTTTTCTCTAATATTGTTCTTCTCTCTCTTTCTCTCTCTCTCTCTCTCTCTCTCTATCTCTCTCTCTCTCTTTCTCTCTCATCACCAGTAGAGTTTCTAATCCATTCTGCAGCACTGCAGTTACCCCAACCAATTTTAAAATCTAATCTTCTGAGCGGCTTTTCCATCTGACAAACATTAGCATGATAAGCACAACACTTAGTGACCATATTTATTTAGGCCTCCACCTACCCTACCCACAAACCTTTTCTAAGAACCCTCATGACACTTGAATCAGATGTTCAGAAGATGACCTTTACCAATCAGTTACCCCTGTAACTGAACTAGCATAAGAGATTTAGAGAGACAGAAGAGTCTCACGTGGCTTGAGAAGCTGTACAAGATTAAAAGCAGCCTGCAGAATCTTCCCTAATGGGCTGCTTAATGGAGTTTTCATTTAGTGATGCGATTCCAGGCTGGAGAACACATTGAAGATGGTTAAATTTGCTAGAAGGAATAGGTGGAACGTGACACACGAGCTATAGCAGGAGGAATCGAGCAGTGGAAGTTGTGTAGCTCATTTTCATGCCGCCAGCCAGCTGAACAGGAGATGGGATGTTTGACATATTTAGTTTTTCAACCCAATCCTTACCACAAATGACCACTGACCACACAGACTCTAAGGCTTCAAAGCTATCTGAAATTGCTCACCGAGAAGGGAGCAACTGTGCCATACATACATTCATTAAGAATTCTGCTTAGTG
Source organism: Neosilurus mollespiculum (assembly GCA_030014195.1). Lineage (NCBI taxonomy): Eukaryota > Metazoa > Chordata > Actinopteri > Siluriformes > Plotosidae > Neosilurus > Neosilurus mollespiculum. Next base: position 22,859,845 of record JAQMYF010000023.1, on the reverse strand, counting down.
CTTAGGGTTGTGGGAAAGCTGGAGCCAATTCAAAATGACTGTGGGCGAAAGGCTGCACAGCCAACACAGACACAAACATCCATTCACACCTAGAGGAAAATGGAAGGAAACTGGGACACCTGTAGAAAATCCATGGAGAAAACTTTACACAGAAACCAGACCACGAGGCTCAACCCAGGATTGTCTTGCTGTGAGACAACTATGCTAACTACAACGCCACCATGCCACCCAACTGCGCTAAATAGTCATTTCAGTGTCAAAGTTCAGTGTATCTGTCCAGAAATAAAATATGGGTTTATGAGCTTCGCAAAATCATTGCTTTCTGTATTTATTAATTATTTATTTCACACCATTTGCCAACTTCTTGGGAGATGGGGTTGTAGTTAAATAGTGCAGTGCAGAGTATAATGCTATTTTGTTATTCTGAAAAAAAAAAACGGAGGAAAATTTCATCAAACAGTTTAAGAAAAAGCTTTCAAAAACCTTTTTTTTTTTTTTGCTTGATCCACGTTGATATGAATGAGTCACAACAGTAGGAGGCCAAATCAGGTTGCACTCTTCTCAGCAAAGAACAGAAATCTGCGGATGATGCTTGGCCAACAGTAGTGGAACCTGATGTGGCCGTCTACTGGTGTAACCTCACCTCAAAGTTCAGTGCATGCTGAGTTGCTTTTCTGCTCCTCACGGTTGTACAGAGGGATTATTTTATACACTATATCCTTCCTGGCAGCTCATAAGCAGTCTGACAATTTTCCTTTGACCTTTCATATCAACAAGGTTTTTGTTTTACCCACGGAACTCACTTAATGTTTTTGTTTTTTTGCACCATTCCGTGTAAGCTGAGACTGTTGTGCATGAAAATCCCCGATCAGCACGTCCTGAAAATAAAGCTGCGCATTTGGCTTTAACAACCATGCCAGAGTTAAAGGAGAAGGCAGCACTTGTTAAAATTTAATCTCATTAAAATCTCTAGATTCGTTTCTTTCTGCGTGTAAAAGTTTAGGCCGATGGCTTCTGTTTAAATGGGCAGTCTAAGAATGATGATGTCATCAAGGCTCAAGTTAGCATGTACAAGTAGAGAATTTTGGTACATTCCTGCCAATTATTGACAGATTTGTGTTGAAAATCATCGCCTGTGCAAAGGGAAACTATATACATGCACCAGGATTAATATTTAAGCTCAAACACCTGAAATACTGTAAGAGCCAAACTTCTCTGTATTAACTTGGACCTTGATTAAGAAGTTTTGATTAAGATTAACTTTCAGCAAGTGTTGTCTTCCCCTTTAAAGTTACATAGATGTCATTTTCACCATTCTGGTATTTGATGTGAACATTATCTCTTAACCTGTACTATATCTGCCTGATTTTTAGCTCCCGCCCCTCGGGAAATGGGTTCTGTCTCTCCGTCCGTTCGTCTGTCCGTCCATCCATCTGTCCGTCACACTTTAGTAAGACATTAACTTGCCACGCCTTGAAGCTGGGGCTTTCAAGCTTGGTATGCTGACTCACTACTATTAGTGCTATGATGAGTTTGTGCATAAGTGACCTTGACCTACTTTTCAAGGTCACAGAGGCAAAACTGTAGATCATGACATTTCCGGACATTTACTTGCCGCGTGCTGAAGCTGGGGCTCTCAAACTTGCTACACTTGTTCTGTATTGGCATATTATTTCGGCGTCGGTCATTTCGGCGTTAGCATCTGGACCCCCTGTGGTCTATTTTATTAATTGTGTTGCTTTCCAATTTACAAATATGAACCACTAGTTTTAAATAGTCTGTATTCTTTTCCTGCTTTGTATAAATCCAATATTTAATTATACCGTGGTAAATATTACTTGTGCATGGACTATACTATTCCACCATCAATATTATATCAAAGGAACTTTTTAGGCACTTCATGAAACTCAATTTCTTTTTAAGAGTATCTCAGAACCTAGGCTAAGCCATGATACAAGCCAACATTTTTTTTTTTTTACGGAATTTAAAATAAACTGCCTGCTGGTTTAAACAGTCCCCTTCCAGGCTAGTGTATATTTTCAAAGACACTGCAGAAACAAAGTATCCTCCGGCGAGAAGGGATGAGAAAATAGCAGATATTGATCAAGCTCATTTATCACTGAGAGGGGAACTTACTGAGCTGTGTGTGGTGCTGAGTTGTAGTTTGAAAGAAAGGGCAGCACAAAAGTCTTTTACCAGGACAGTAACAATCAACATATGGTGGGCGTGTAAGGTAGGAGAAGAATTTTACTGAGGACATGATTTTTCATTGAATGTTACAACTGTATGTCTGAGTCAGTACTGTAAATCTCAAATGATATACTGCATGGAAATGGCACGACCTGACTGGTTCGCCATCTCGGGATAATGAATGGTTATTTGCCGAAGGTGAGGCGGATGTTGCTGAGTAGTCATGAGGCATAAATAAAAGCATTTTTATATTTTATTTTTACATATTTGAACCATGACAGAGGCAGGTGAGCCCTATGTGTAATGACAGCTTTTCAAATTCATTCAAAATTGTAATATATACTGCACAGAAACATAAAAAAAAACAAATTCAAATTCAAATTCAAATTCAAATTTATTCATCGAATTTGAATTTGAATTTGAATTTAATATATACTGCACAGAAACATAAAAAAAAACAAGTTCTGTGATGGCATGTCTTTAAATTCATATTTTGTTTTAGTATATACTATGTGGAAACACAAGAAAAACACACTAAAACAAGACTTTCATGCTTTATTTCCCATTTTCTGAGTGTGACAGTGATCATGCCACCTACTCCGAGTGACCACAACAAACCGCTTGTGTTTGTCAGCTGTTTAGATTCAAGCATTACCAACTCTGAATCATGTCTATCAACGCTCAGTAGTGAGCCAATCAGATCATGTCGTTCCCATGTAGTATATACTTATGAAAATTATTATTCATTTAGAATATTTTTTCATTTTTGACTGGTGGAAAGCCAACTGCAAGCTCTTGGTATCCTTTTTACGAGCTGATCTATTCCATCAATGAGACAATTATGTGATTACGGGATTATGACCAACAGGTATGCAAACATTATAGATATCATGTAGGATAAATAAGCTAAGCCTAAGTATGTTATAGACGGCTCCGTCTTTCTGCCATCTTGGTTAGTTAGTTTGTGGAATTTGAACCAAAGTACTGCAGTCCTGATCCGTCAAACTTTTTATTTTCTCACAATTGATGCTGTTGTAAGCCGTATCTGAGAGTGATTGACCAAAACGTTGGCGCAAAGTTATGCCACCCAACAGCGCTGTCAGTAGGGTGGAGCCCATCTATCTTCTTTAATATCTGTATTCCTCCTCTTTGTCTCCTACCAGAAAAAGCTAGCGAGACCAGACATGTGCTCTTCACAACAAGGCGATAAAGTCGTGTTTGGTGTGAAATAAATCTAATTCTTAAAAAATAAAAAAATACATCAGACATAACAAGTATTTAGCATCAAATACTTTCGTTCCATATTTTTTCTATATTATCGTGGAATTTGTGTAGAATGAATCAGAAACGGCGTTAGCGAGGAATAGCATAGCAGCACTTCCAGCAGACTCACACCAGCTATGATGCGATTTCCTCTGGACAGCCACATTAGGTCATACCGAACATTTCATTCACGGCTGGCATAGTAATGTGACTGTGTGTGTGTGTGTGTGTGTGTGTGTGTGTATATAAATTTGAATTTGAATTTGAATATGTTTTTATTTAAATTCATGCCATCTTCTCATCCAAATAACCATATTTCTGGTTTTATTTTACACCACATTACATTTAAAATAAAATCAGAGGGTCCAGAAATGCAAGCATCTGAGAATATGAGTAACTTCACCTACATAAAAAAAAAAAAAAACACTGAAGGAACTTTCAGACGTTAACGTCTGTGATAACGATGTGACACTGTTGGTGACAGTGATGTATGTCACTAACACTGAATACATCCCCCTGCTCATGACTCAACTCCCAACATGGCTGCCTGCCACTTTGCTTTGCTTTTTTTAATCGCTTGGAATATGAAACATTTCAAACCAGGAGATCTGGTCACCGGGACTTCGGGGGGTGGGAGTGGGGGGTGGGCACATCATATATTGCATTCCTTTTAAAGATGAGGGATTCAGTGAAGATTTCCTATACAATATAATTAAGAATGTTGGTAGTACAGTCATGTATACATGCATACACACACACACACACACACACACACACACACACATACGTGTAGGAAATACAGTCACGCACACATATCTCTAAATAGCAGAGGTCAGCTTTCTCAGACAGGGCGGGACTGGGCATAAAAGCAATCTCATGTTTCATACACACACACACACACACACACACACACACAAACTCACACACACACACACACAGCTGCTCAGGAGGCAAAGGAGAGAGCAGAGCTGCAGATTTTAATCCCAATTACAACTCTGTCACCCGAAGCAATTTAATAACAAAAAGCTGTAGTTAATGCAGTCTATTTAGCATGATCATTTGCTAGTATGCGTGAAGCATCACAATCATCACAATCATGCTTTTCTTATCATAAGCATCTCTCCTCAAGCCATGAGGCTGCTATTTTCCACTGCAGGAAAAAAAAAAAATTCTGAAATGATCCTATAATCCAGGGCCCGGGAAAAGTAAACATTAACGGGTTGAACGTATAAACAAAAATGTGCAGGCGCTTAGCCGTTCATTCATAGATTTCTGTTAGAAAAGTAGATTCACCAACCAGAAAAAGAAAAAAAAAAGAAAACACAGTCCTTATAGAACTACAGAACAAACCTGATCATTCAGTATGTACCGTCTGTTTTAATTTTAATACACCTCATGTGTCTGGATGGCAGGTGATGTTTGCGAAATAAGAAGCACGCCTGCGGAAACACTTGGGTTCGGGCGTTTCCGTGTGGAGTTTACATGAGTGAGAGTGAGAAAGTGAGGGAGAGATTTTATATTTTTTATAAGGGCCTAAAAAAAAACACTTGGTAGGAAGAGGATGATGATAATTATATGTGCAGTCATTTACTGTGTCTGTGTAACTGATAGATAATGCATTCTAATGAACCTACTGTAAATACAGATACAGGCAGGAAGGAGAGTACAAAGGTTGTCATAATTATGAGATCGCTAAGTCGTAATTATGAGATCGCTAAGTCATAATTATGAGATCGCTAAATCGTAATTATGAATTGGTAAGTGATGATTACATTCACAAAGGGGGAAGTATTAGTTATGTTTGTCTGTCTGTCTGTGTGTGTGTGTGTGTGTGTGTGTGTGTGACAATGATAACTCAAAATCCAATACACAGATTTCCAGGAAAATGCTCCCGAATATTGGCCCTGGGCAAATGAATAACTGATTAAATTACAGGGCATGATCCAGATTCAGATCTAGGAGGGTTTTAAAGTTATTTTTAATATTGCACGATAGGGAAAGGATGCAGAAATTACCCACAATGCACAAGTAGAAAAAATACAGAGTTAAAAAATAATTGTGAAACAGGCATCATAATACCATATCATCTATTAATAAAGCCCGGATTGAAAATTTTACTGATTGAACTACCTTGGTGGAGGTCTGCACTCTTTGAGTGTATTTCTACTTATGAGATGCTAAGTCATAATTACGACTTACTAACTCAAAATTACAGGGTGGGGTAGTGGTTAGCACATCCGCCTCACTGCACAAAGGTCCTCGGTTGAATCCCTAGGCTTGTGCGTTTCTGTATAGTGTTTGCATGTTCTCCCCATGATGGCATGGGTTTCCTCTGTTTACTTCGGTTTCCTCCCACAGTCCAAAGACATGCATATTAGGTTAAGTGGCTGTTTCAAATTGACCCTAGGTTGCACCAAGTAAGGTGTGAGTGTGAGTGTGAATAGTTGTGTGTGTGTTGGCCCTGCGATAATCTGGCGAGCTGTTCAGGGTGTACCCCACCTTCACCCAGAGTCAGCTGAGACAGGTACAGCCTACCCATGACCCTAGCAGGATTAAGCGATTTGGCAGATGAGTGAGAGAGAGAGCGAATTCAAAATTATGTCATAGCATCTCATAATTATGACTTACTAACTCATAATTACAACTTAGCTCTTACATAATGGTGATTATAAGCCAATTTCTTTTCTCTAGTGGCAGAAATGGGCTTCCATAGTTGCAGTGCTTTGTTTGAGATTCAGAATAGGTGTGGATCCCAGAGGATGGACAAAAAAATGTATGCGAGTGAAAGTTTTGTACTTTGTTGCTGAGTTCTTGTTCTTGGTTACCAGGTTTCAGCAAATTCCCACCACAGCTACAACTCAACCATATAAAAGGAAAAAAAAAAAACAAAGTCTAGAGCTAAAAACTTCTTCTTCTAGGGAAAAATTAACAATGGTCCACATTATTGAATTATAATATATATTGTACTGTAGGGTGAGCGCTGGTGAAAATACTTCTATTTTGCATTCCTTTCTTATTTAAGACAAACAAATTCCCTTGCAACTTATATCACTGACAACATCTTATATGGAGAACTTAAAATTACACAAAATCTTTATTGAAATATCTACATGAATGTCAGACTGTAGGTTTTTGAGTATTTGGTATATACCTTTTAGCTTTAATGACACTGTGCACTCACATACTGTGCATAGTAATATTAATATATTATCATTTATGTCAGACTCAGTTAACATCAATTTTGCAATACATGTCTATGTTTGTATTTGTATATATCTGCATTAAAAAAAAATTGATGAGTGTACCGCTAAATGGTCTTCCCAATACACGATACATCCCACAATATATTTTACATTTAAGAGATAATTTAAGAATATAATCCCCAAAACATGGTAGAATGAATCAGGAGGGGAAATTCACCCATACATATACAAGTCGGAATATGTTTTAAGGGCTAACTAACTAGCTTAATATACATTATTTACAAATTGTGTTTAGATTATATATAAATACACTGCCAAAAAAAGTTGCACACAGGAATATGTTGTTGTTCCGCCTTTAGCCTCGCGTACAGCACGTAATCGTCATGCCATTATTTAAAAAAAGACTTTTACATTTATTTCCCTCCAGTGTAGGGTTCATTTCTCATCGACGTTTTGAATCGATGAGGGAAAAACTGAACCACTCCATAAAGTCACACACCCTGAAAACTTTCAATAGGGTGAAGGTCAGGACTCTGGGGTGCCGATACATATGTGGAAATGATTCCTCGTGCTCCCTGAACCACTCACTCACTTACCCGAGTCCCCATTTTATATCCGTGCCATCAGGGAAGAAAAAGTCCATTTAAGTGATAACCTGCTCATTCAGTACATTCAGGTCATCAGCTGACTTCATTTTATTGCCACATTAATGTTGCTGAGCCTCGACCCAACCAACTGGAGCAACAATGCCATGGAGATTACATGCTGTGATCAAAGCTAAAGGCTCTCCATGAAAATATTAGAGTGCGACTTCTTGTTTTTTTTTAATTTATTCATTTATTTTTGCCCAGCCAGGATGTACTGTATATTTAAAAATGTAACAGTTATTAAAGGTTTTTAAAAGTTATTAGTATTAAGTTAATTCTGGCTAGAAAAAATAGATCAGTATCAGTTTCCACATACAAATGAGGTTAAGTGACAGATCATAAACTTAAACACTGTACATGGATTATCTCATCTTAAAACAAGACAACGTCATGCCTTTGATACGTTACGTTTTAGATTTTGATTTTGAAGTTCATAAACTATATTAATCCCGCAAGGAAAATCTGGCTCTGAATTTAACCCGCACACACTTGGAGCAGTGGGCAGCCACAGTGCGGCACCCAGAGAGTAGTTGGCGGTTAGAAGCCTTGCTCAAAGGCACTTTATCCATGAAGGTTGAGGAAGGAGAGATGCTGCTGCCCATTTTTCCTGCCAGTTCGGGAATCAAACCAGCGACCTTTTGATCCCAAGCCTGCTTCTCTAACCATTAGGCCATGGCTGCCCCCCTACTTGGCTATTAAAGCTTATACACAGCCAGCTCATTTCCAAAGAGTATCAGTACTGAAGTTCTTTTAAATGTTGGGCAATACTCAGGGCATCGTTTTGTGGTTTAAATGAAAAATAGGCCCTGCGATGGTCTTGCAAACTGTTCATGGTGTACGTCACCTTCACCCAGACTTGACTGGGACAGGCGCTATACTCACCGTGACCAGAATATACGGTAACATGGTTCAGAAAATGAGATGGAAAAAAGTATGTTCTGTATGTACATATATGCTGTAAATGTACCACTATGGGCTCTCATGCTTTGGGTCTGTGTGTCGATCTCGGACGTCCGCAAACCAGGAAAAAATGCTGTTTAAACAGTGAGAACTGCTCCAAATGTGAAAACCTTAGCTCTCTAACTGTTGTGTCTCTAGTCATTTAATATATATTTTGGGTTAAAGCCCTATTTCTTCTAAAAAATATAAAATGCTGATTACGGTATCAGCAACACAGCGTATTTTTGGAAAACAAAAGAAGTTTTTCAATACCTCAACTGATTCTTCTAAAGAAATTGGATCTTATATCAAGTGTCACTTTTAGGCAGTGTATAAATCTACTTCAGAATGCTGAACATTAGGTCTTTAAGTCCAAAATCGTACGAATTATTAAATGCTAAGGTGTTCCCCGCTTAGGTGTCAGATCACTCTACTCTTCCTGCACCGGGGACTCCAGCTTCTCTTTCCAGTCAGCAGTTTTGATTGACAGTACTGCTGAGATGCCCGCTTTTCCTGTTGTGTGCCGACGATGCACTGTGTAAACCCAGGAGAGCTCTGAACTCACATATATCCATCATATGCCACTGTTTTCAAGATGCCGTGGCATGTATGTCTTAGTTAAGCACACTGAATAAAACATGAGTCAGAGTGGTCATTTTCTTCACTACCCCCCAACAACACACACACACACACACACACACAAACTCACACACACGCACGCACAGTAACGCCTTTATTCATCTTAACTCTCAGGTAAGGATGCCACTAGTGTTTTGTTAGTGTCGGATTAATGCCCAGTGATGGAGTTTGTGGACTATTTTGGTTTTTAATGATACAAATAATCTCACAAGTTTTCTTTGTAATTGGGATCCACTGCCTTTGTTGTTTAAAGTATTTATTATGTTTGTTAAACAAGAAACAAACAGGTTTGACTCAGTATATCCTACAGTATTATCCTGGAACATAGGCATGTCATTATATTTTTGTTGAGGTACACATGCTACTTCTGAGATACCAGTGATCCTGATCCTCCTGCTCTCTGAATCCTGTGATCTGTCCTGATATGCTACTACTGGTTGGAGTTCTGATCTTAGAAGCCCCTCGCTCCTGCTGATGATGATCCATATGGTCCTAAATCTACACTCAGAACCTGTGAAGATGACTTTTCACTGTTGGTGACATAAACTCGTTTACTGAAATGATTTAGGACTACAATTCCCATTACAGTCATAACATAACCAACTGGACTTCATGTTAAACTCTAGTGAAGTTTCTTCTACATAGTTTGTATTCTTATCCGGTTTCACCCAAACGAGGATGGGTTTCCCTTTTGAGTCTGGTTCCTCTCAAGGTATCTTCCTCGTGTCGTCTGAGGGAGTTTTTCTTGCCACCGTCACCATGGGCTTGCTCATTGGGGATGTGCATGGCTTATAAAAAAATATGTAAACTCTTTATTAAAATGGTTTTAAATATGTAAAACTTTGTGACAATGTTAAAGGGTACCTGTGGTGAATTAGTGTTACTAGCTATTTAAAACGATCATGTATAACATCAGCGGTTCCTTCTGGCAACATCAGTCGAAGCCCAATTTCAAAGTGCACACGAGTATTAAGACTCTAGGCATGCTAAGAGACATGTTGCCTTCCGCATTGGCTGTTCCAGCCTGGTAGTGACGCTAACTCATTAGATTTGCTGGGCTACGTCACTGAGCATCATGT
>JAQMYF010000023.1:22805485-22823638 GCA_030014195.1 Neosilurus mollespiculum | reverse complement strand
GATTGGCTGATTAGAAATTAAGTGTTAATGAGCAGTTGGACAGGTGTACCTAATAAAGTGGCCGGTGAGTGTATATAATTAGAAGTTATTAATATCTGTATAAACAGATCCAGAGTGAATCCTGTCAGTGAGTAATATGTACAGTATTATCAATATGATAAACAGTAGAATGTAAATGTGGTGCTAAATGTATAACAGTGGATGTTGTTGTTATATGGAGGATTTTGTTTAATGACCACAGGTAGGAATGATTTCTTGTGCCGTTCAGTGGTGCATTTAGGTGGTATCAGTCTCTCAGCAGGTTGTGAAGCAGGTGGGAGGTATTGTTCAGTATTGTCCTTATTTTGGACAACATTCTCCTCTCCGACACTACCGTCAGAGACCAGCCCCACAACATTACTAGCCTTGCGGATCAGTTTGTTTGCATCTGCAACCCTCGGCCTGCTGCCCCAGCATGCCACAGCATAGTGGATAGCGCTGGCTACAACAGACTCATAAAACATCCTGAGCAGTGTTTGGCAGATATTAAACGACCTTAGCTGCCTCAAAAAATAAAGATGGCTCTGACCCTTTTCTGTAAAGTGCAGTAGTGTTCTTAACCCAGTACAGTTTATTGTCAATATGAACTCCAAGGTATTTGTAATCCACCTTTTCCACGTTGACGCCCTAGAGGGAAATTGGGGTCGCTGGTGTTTTGGTTCTCCTAAAATCCACAGCTGTTTCTTGGTCTTGGTCACATTGAGCTGCAGATGATTCTGCTCACACCATGTGACGAAGGAATCCACAGCAGCCCGATATTCCGTCTCATCACCTCCACTGATACATCCAGCTACAGCAGAGTCATCAGAAAACTTCTGAAGACCGTGTCCGTCACGCAGTGCTGCAGGCGGACACATACTGTGGTCTTCTGGTCAGGTCGTTCACAATCCAGGACACAAGAGAGGCATCCACCTGCATCACTGTCAGCTTCTCACCCAGGATGGTCGGACTGATGGTGTTGAATGCACTGGAAAAGTCAGAACATGACCCTCACATTGCTCGTCGGCTGGTCCAGGTGGGTGTAGACACGGTTAAGCAGGTAAATGATGAAGTCCTCGACTCCGAGACGAGGCTGGTAAGCACACTGTAGGGGGGGTCCAAATGTGTTCTAACCATCAGGGTTGATCCAGTATGGGTCTCTTGAAGGTCTTTGTGACATGTGAAGTCAGTGCCACAAGTCTGTAATCCTGGGGGCCACTGGGACGTGGGGTCTTTGGTACAGGAACAAGGCACGACGTCTTCCGCCGCACTGGGACCCTCTGTAGGCTCAGGCTCATTGTGAAGATGTAGTATAAGACTCCACAGAGCTGGGAGGCACAGGCTTTAAGGACACAGGGGCTCAACCCATCCGATCCAGCTGCCTTGCCTGAGTGGAGTCTTTTCTGCTGCCTCTCAACCTGATTATAGGTGAAGTTGGCAGGTGGGGTGGATTGGCAGGTCCATCATAGTAGGCAGAGGTGCAGTAAGGAGTGGGAGGGAGAGTGGGTGGTGTGGCAGGAGGTTTCAGGCTTGCTCCTGATTAGTTAGAAGGGGGCTGAGCAGTAGCCACAGTGTCTAATCTATTAAACATATTTAGCTTGTTGGCCCTGATGGGTGGCCTGAAACCAGTGATGGTCTTCATACCACTCCAAACCTCTCTAATGATATGTTGGAGTTTCCACTCGAGTTTTCTCCTTTAATTCTCATGCCTCTCTGATCTTGACTCTTAGTAAACTTTGGATTGTTCACACCTCCTCTCTGTTGCCAGGCCTGAATGCCCCCTTCTTGTCATTAAGGAGGGCTTTGATGTCTTTAGTTACCCACGGCTTGTTATTTGGGTAACAATATGCCGTCTGAGCTGGAACAATGGCGTCGGTGCAGAAAGATATGTAGTGTGAAAGACATTCAGTCTCCTCACTGTGGGGCTCACGGAGTGCTTACCAGTCTGTCACTTCAAAACAACAAGGCCTCCTCTGACCATCTCCTAACAGTCCTTGTAGTCACAGGCTGCCTTGTAGCCACAGGTGCATAGCATGAAGAGAGATGAATTAAGTTGTCGTCTGATCTCCCCAGTGGGGGAAGGTGGAGAGGAACTGTAGGCATCCTTAGTATTTGCATACAGCAGGTCTAAAGTTCTCTCCTGTCTGGTTGGACAGTCCATGTACTGCACAAAGTCTGTCAGTGTAGTGTCCATGGTGACATGGTTGAAGTCACCCGAGAACACAATGAAAGCCCTCGGGTGCTGAGTCTGTAACTGGGCTACGGTAGCATGAACAGTGTCACGTGCAGCTCTGGGGTTGGCCGAAGGAGGATCATAAACAGCCACTGAGATGACATGGGAAAATTGCCTAGGCAAATACTTAAATCTTCCTGTATACTCTCAATAATGATGCAGTGCCAGCTTGTCCGTCCAAAATCTTGTGATCTGATTGGTCAGATGAGGTGGCACAGTGGCATAGTGGTTAGGACATCTGCAATAGCAAGAAGGTTCTGTGTTGAAGTCCCAGGCTCGGTAAGGGCGTTTCTGTGGGGACTTTGCATGTTCTCCCTGTACTAGCGTGGGTTTCATCTGGGTACTCTGGTTTCCTCCCACAGTCCAAAGACATTCACATTTGGCTAACTGATTGTTCCAATTTGCCCCTAGGTGTGGGTGAAAGTGTGAATCCTGTGATGGGCCAGTGAGCTGTTCAGAGTGCACCCTGCCCTAGCCCACAGCTGGCTGAGACAGGCTCTACACATACCTAATAGGATTAAGCAGATTGGCTTATGAATAAATGAGGAAGGATTGTTCAGTTTTCAAAAAGAAAACCCCTGGGCCTCATGTCTACACTGTTGTGAAATCGCGTTGATGAGTGGACCGTCACCTAGGCGTGATTGTAAAAATAATTTGTTGCCAGCTGTGAAGAAAATAAAACTCTTTGTGTACACTGCTCAAGGTGACAGCATGACTGTTTCCCCTCTCCTCCCTTATTTGTAGTGTTTGCTGTTTTGGGTCAACAAAGTATCTGGAACTAGATCCGAACCAATGTGGGAATTCAACTTCAAATTCGAAAAGCAGGTATTGTTATGCTCTATACTTCCATGACTGTGAAGGTCATCAGTCATCCATGTCACAGTAAATGATAATCAAATCAAGGCATTTCTAGGACGTTGGACTTGTTTGGATTCGTATAGTTTGCTGCAGGCACATTGTTGTAAGTGATGTATGAAATTCCCATTGCTGTCCTTATCTTTCAGCCAACCAAAGTGAAAAATGTCTGCACTCGCAGTCTAGTACTTCCCAGTCAGTATAAAGACGTCAACATGAACCCAGACTCAGACTGCTACCTGCTGCGTGTCACCACTCTCAACTTCATCTTCACTTCTGTTGTCATGGGCATGACGCTGTCCCTGGTCAGTGACGCACACATTTCCATCTATATTTCTCTGGTGCTTTTTTTTTAAAGTGACTTAGGGCAGGGTACACTTCAGGTGTCTGCTCAGTGGTTATATCCTGGTGCTGTTAAAACCCCACACTTTGACTTGTATATGCCAATAAAATCCTAATCTAGACTTACGTTATGTACCAGCAAAACTTTTGTAGAGTAACAATATATAAAAATGATCCGAATAAACACTGATATTTGTGTTCACAAGTGCACTGTACACTTATGTGATCCAGTTGGTGTGAATGCTGGGCAGGGTTATTTCAGTAAGGAATCATTTTCACGTGACTGGCAAAAAAACTTATGTGAATTAAAGATTCACAGTGCAGGTGTAACACACGCTGAGGAAAGTGCTGTCTTTAACCTTTACTGCATACATGAGCTGTGATTGGCTAATATCACACTCATGGACTAGGCGGAAGGTGAGATAGACGGATGGACAGTGAGAAAAGAGGGAGAGAAAGATAGACAGATGGAGTTTAATCACAGAGTTTACTGCATGCATGAACTCTCACCTGTGATTGACCAATGTCACACTCAAGGACAAGGTGAAGGGTGAGAGAGATGGAGGGACAGTTCGTGAGAGAAAAGAAAGGTGGATGGACAATGAGTTAGAGTGAGAGAGAGAGAGACAGACAGTGAGAGAGACAGACAAACCGAGTAAGCAAGACAGACTGAAGGAGAGAAAAAGACAGATGGAGAGAGATTGATGGGGGAGGGAGGGAGAGAGACACAGAAAGACAGACTGGCAGGCAGTGAGAGAGACACACATAGTGTGTGTGTGTGTGTGTGTGTGTGTGTGTGTGTGTGTGTGTGTGTGTGTGAGAGTGAGAGAGAGAGAGAGAGAGGCAGGCAGGCAGTGAGACAGATAGTCTCTCAAGTGAGCAAGACAGACTGAAGGAGAGAAAAAGACAGATGGGTGAGAGAGGGGGGAGGAAGAGAGACTGTGAGAGAGACTGACAGATGTGGAGAGATGGACAGAGAAACAGAGAGATAGACCAAGAGTCAACGGCAGGACGAGAGAAGGGAAGAGTCATCTTGTGAACTGATTTCTTTCAGTGTAACTGAAGTGTGCTTCAGAAGTCTGCCCACACTGGTGTAATTCTGTTGGGTCACTGGAAGGCTGAAGCCTATCTCCGCCAACTCTGGGCAAAGACGAGATACCCCCTGAACAGCTTGTCAGTCCGTCGCAGGGCCACACACTCCACCCTTCACACTCTCACTCACACCGGGGGAGGAGGAGACCCAGGCAAGCACAGGGAAACACCCTCGCCCCGGGACTCTAACCCAGTACCTTGTTGCTGTGAGGGTGACGTTCTAACCACTACAGCACTGCTGAGCATGGCTAGAAAAGTTTTTGATCTAATTGCTTGCCCCACGAAGCGTAGAGGGTACTATGTTTTCACAGGCCGTCTGCCACCACCGCATCGCAGCAGATACTTCTTGTTAACAGTCTACCAGTGCCTGTTCTTTATAGATTTATTTTATATTTATGTTGAATGGCCCCTACACCACGCCCTACCAACCTAATGAATCTGGGTTATCGTGACCTATTTTTCAAAGTCAAACAGGTCAACTCTTAAAAAAATGCCCATTAGTTCTTTATAGGGTGTAGTTTTTGTCGGATTGGTTTCCAATTCATAACAGTTATACTTAATGTCAAGGTCTTCAAACGTATTGATACTGGGTCGCCTTGATCTAATTTCAAGGTCACAGGGGCCACATGAAGTATGCATGTGGTCTTGTAAAAAGGTAACTAAGTCAAGTTTAGCGTAGGATTGTTTATCTATACCAGATATGCCTGTGGACATCCCTGTTAACCTTGTGCAAACTAGGTCACCTTGATCTAGTTTTCAAGGTCACAGAAGTCAAAGTAAAAACCTACATGCACTCCATCATATTGAAATATCAATAGGTTTGCATTTACATTATATCAGGCATCACCCCAAGGCGCACCTTATCAGCTTATCGAAAAAATGCTATGGATAATAATTATTAGAACGTTTATAAAATACGGTTTGGACTCCAGCAGGTGTCAGTGCAGCAAGTAGAAAGTTAAGCGTGCGGAAGAACAGGGTTTTTACCAGCTGGCACTTGGAGAAAGAAATGCCACTTATCAGTTTTTTTTAAGGTGTACACACTGAAAAAACTTTATATTTTTACATCTGTATTAATTGCCCTAGATGTCTTTTTCTTAGAATAAAAACTTATCTAATGCAAATGTTGCTAATGTGAAGAAACAGTAAATTCAGGTCCTGCACGTAAACTATGTATATGTTAACAGTCAAGCTGCTGGTTACATACACAGGGTTACACGGGTGTGTGTGTAATACACAGTTGCCTCCCTTTAGGGCACATCCAACTAAGAGGAGGCCCCAGGGTAGGCCAAGCATTCATTTGAGGGATTTTATGTACAAAATATGAATACTGGGCAGTCGTTCAGGTGAACGTAGTCTTGCAGTTCTAATATATAATATTTTGCTCATATATTATGATCTCAGATATATATATATATGTGCAAGATCTTATTTATTCTTTAGGCTTTAATTAATTTGAGCCATGCATTTGTATATAGAGCTCAGTGGTTTTCGATCGTCCACCTCCCAGCTTGGTGTTGTGTGCATGCTAAGACGCTTTTCTGCTCATTACAGATGTAAAGTGAGATTATAACAGGTACAGTATTATTCCTGGCAGCTTGAAACAGTCTGGTCACTCTTATCAACAAGGCGTTTCCACCCACTGAATGCTCACTCAAGGTTGTTTTGGAGGGGCATCATTCTGTTTAAACGCTAGAGATTATTGTGTGTGACATTCCCACAAGGTCAGCAGTTTCTGAAATACAACAGCTCTTCTGACACCAACAGCCATGCCACAGTTAAAATAACACAGGTGACGTGTTTACTCCCACTATGCCTGAATATATTTAGTGTATGTGTATACATTGATTATATATATATATATATATATATATATAAAATCAATGTGTGTGTATGTGTGTGTATGTGTGTGTGTGTGTGTGTGTGTGTATACTCTACTACCAGGATATCAGCTCGTGTATCATGAATACTAAAAAACTGTTGAGTGAGTTTTCAAAACTATTTTACTGGAAAACAAATCTACACAATACACTTATAAGCTTTTGCTTTGGAAAGTTTGGAATGAAAGTGTTTGATGGAAAGAACGTATTTTTGTGATGACATTATCCACAGTTTAATTTTTTTGTCTCGCTTATCTTAAATGTTCACTGTTGCAAGGTTAGCAACTGTGACATCCCCCAGGTTCAGGAGAGCTGAAGACATGTAGATAGGCAGGCTTTTCATTGACTTATTCTTGACTTTGTAACCCTTTATGCAGGCTTTTCACTGAGTTTATTTTCACTTTAGCTACACTTAAAAAAAGAAAATAAAGGATTCTTCCTCCACAGATTTGGCATGTCTCGGTTTAAAACCGCTGCATGATATTGAGTCCTTTCCACAGTGTGGAGCTATATAGTCTGGATACAAATCCTTTAACCGATAAAATCTTTACGTCTGCTTTTTCCTCTGATTTTATTTATAATCAGTGTTCATTTATAAGAACAGTGTATCAGTACCACAATATCAACACTCACAGCCACATAAATTTTATATTTTTATTATTTACTTTTATTGTATTAATTTTTTTTTTTTTACATAGATTACAGTGGTACAGTGTAGACACCACAGGTAGAGTGGTTCCTCCACGGTGCTTGGAGTATTATGTCATGTTTTCCACAGCCACTCCAGTCAGAGATGAGGGCAGATATAGTACAGTGTTGCATGCATAAAAATAAATATTAATAATTATGCTAACATGGAAGCACTGTTGTTAGGTTTTACCTTTAGTCTTTGCGTACACTGAATATTAAGAGGAAAGGACGCAATTGCACTGCAGTTCAAACAAAGAAATTCACACGTGCTTGGAATGAGATACCCCCACCCCCCACTCAGACGTTACCTTCCCTCTTCCAGCTTAAGGAGAACACAGGAACCCAGCACGTTGTCTCGTCGTCGAAAGTGTTCTCTCTTTATTTTATGGTTCTTCAGACTTTTCTACACATTCACTAGGGTAAGGCAACATGGGATTGGTCAGTTCAAAGAACATGCTATATGCTGTTCACACAGGATAGGCTAATTAGAGAGTGTGGTCATCAAAAGAGGCGTGGCGATTTACAGTGCATTCACTCTGCACGGGGTCTCTGATTTCTCCATGTGTGCAATTTGGAAGTAAAAGAAGATCAAGAGTGTGTGGCCAATTTTACCTAACAAATGTGAAATGTTACTTTTGCTTAATGAACAATTCTACTCGACTATTAATACTGAGAAGCTCAGCAGCGTACCACATTCACACTATAGGAAGGACCTGCCACTCTGTTTGCCTATCAGGCCAGTGAACAGGGTTGTTAAAAAGTAATGCCTTCTGCATGCAACTGTCTTTCCAAAAGCTTTTAAATGAGCAGAACTCTATATGCCGCCTCTTTAGTTGTCCACAAAAGATTTCTATCTAGTCCTCCATCCCCTTAAACCAGTGGTACCAGGAGCATTTTTACTGTCTGCCTGTTTTTGTTTGCTTCCTGTGTGTTTGCAGAGAACATGAAATTAACTTTTCCAACTCTTTCTACCTCTTTCAGTTCACCATTAACGTGAGCAGAGACATGTGGCACCACCGGGTGTGCTTGGAGTTCCAGGATTCGCCCATACTTCGAGGGAAAAAGCTGCGAAGGGAGCAAGGCGTGCAGGTGGTTCTGGACCCAGTTCACAGCGTGTCTCTCATGGACTGGTGGCACCCTCAGTTCCCTATGCCGTCTTACACTTGGAGCAACACATGAAGATTAAGGCTTGCTTCTGTCATTATCTGGACTTTTCTTTTCTGACATTTCAGTGAGCTTGTTCTGTGCATGCTTAGCTGGGTCCAGGGCGTGTCTTCATGCGTACCTCTCGCCGGTTTTAGGATTGAAGTTGCTCTTCTACGAAACGTGCAGTAAAGTTCTTCCCACAAACTCATTGTTTAGTTAAAGATTAGGTTGAGACTTATGTTCTCAGAGGATGACACACAGTAAATAATATGGGGTGTTAAAAAAGACACAAGAAAACCACCATGTTTTCATTTTCCTGCTTCTGAAAGTGCTGCATTAATTGACATACACATGATTGTAACACACCAAACCCCAATATACAGTCGTGTGCAGTGAAGATTATACATCACTTTTGTCTAAAAGGGCTCCTAATAAAAAGAAATCACTTCTCTATAATTTTTTGGCGGAAATGTATTGAACAATGCTATTGTAGGCAATGAGAACCAAATCATTCCGATAAGAATATTGAGGTAAAAGTATGGATAATAAACAAAAACACTGAAAATACCAATTTTACAGAAAAATTGAAAGGTGTCACAAATTTTATTTTTTTCTTTACTTTTGCACAACATGAATGAACTTCAGACCATATGGAATGTTTTAGCGAGTGAAGAAATTAAAAATATGTGAACACTATCCCTGAAAGGTTAAATGCTGTAATCAAAGTAAAGGGTGTTCACACTAAATATTGACTTTTTCTTCTCAAAAAAGAGAGTGTTATTTTTGTTATTACTATATATTGTTGTTTGTTTACTTATTCTCATCAATATGATCCAATATTACATGAAATAAATACTTGAATAGAACTCGGTTTCTGATTGATCTTCATTTCGTTAAGTGTATCATCATCACTGCACACTACTGTACAGACCACACAGGAGAGATTTCGAGGATGAACATTTGCTAGAGTCATCCATCTGTTTGCTGCATTGATGGAAGAAAACTGTTGTTGAAATGTTAAACATATCTCAATGTTTTGCCCGAGAGGCGCATTAGAAAGGCGTGCGACTATCATCCTGGAGATCGCAGGTCCCAATCCAGGTTGATGCCACAGCTGTCGCTATGGGAGCTGATTGGCCGAGCTCTCGTGAGGGAGGGATTGCTTGCTTCCTGGTCACTTACAGCGATCACCAGCGAATTATGGGTGTCTGTGAGCTCCGTGCGCATGATCTGCAGTCCGTAAAGATGCGGCTGGCAGCATCAGATGTACTAAGGGTGTGCGTGCCTGCTTACGTCCCTCCCTGGTTGGTGGTGGTTGTATGTGTTGAGGGGTGGGGATTGGCTAAAACTAAATTAAGGGGGAATAAAACAGCGGTGGGGGGATATAGCCAGTACTTATTTCTCTGTACCTGTAAAATGTTCCTCAGAAACTTGTAAATTGTGCACTGATTAACGTAAGCACTTAAATTAGCTTTTAACGCTGTGTTAACTGTAGGGCCGAGGTGATGGAGGTGGTGGTGGTTTAGTCCCTAGGACCGTGTGTGTGTAGTCATACACGCTCCACCAGTTAAATTACACATTGTTTATTGGATCAGATAAAACGTAATGTCTTCTTTCCTTCTCTGGGAAACAGCGCTTCTTTAGGGTGATGACTTACTTTGGCACAATGCATTGGATTCAGGGAAAGTGGATGTGGAATGACAGTGTTGAAATGTTTATTGTAATAAATTTTATAAGTTTCATCCCTTAATTTGTGGGATCCGTCCTGTTCGAGTGGAGAAGCAGCAACACTGCCACCTTGTGTGTGTGTGAGAGAGAGAGAGAGATTTAAACAGCATGTTTGTAGTCTATTTTGATACTCAGATACTTGAATAAAACAGAAATTGAATTTAAAACAAATATAATATAATAAAAGAAGTGAATTGTAAACCTTTATATATAATCCTGATGAATTAATAAGAAGCGCGCTCTCGTCACTAATAAAGACGCGCTCCCTGCCAGGCGCTCGGGCGTGCGCGCACCTCGCCAAATAAATCCCGTGTTCCGCCATGCACGCACGGCTCGCGCGCTGATTGGACAGCGCCGTCACAGGTGACCGACCTACAGCGAGCCGCACCAACATCACGAAAACAAATAGCGGACCCGCAGAGGAGGCGACGACTTGAAATTAAAAACAAAAGTAAAGTCGGGCCGCGGGCGAGTTTAAGAGCGGTTTCACTTCCAGGAACTGGACGAGGAGGAAGCGACACTCGCGCGGCTCTGGCTTTGGTTCTGGTTCTGTCTGTGCCGCACCGTCACCGAGCTGCGCGCGTGGAACAGCCCCGGGTTTAACTTTGTACTTTCTGACCTTCAGCGGGTGAGTGCGAGAACTCCCGAATAATCCGTATGTGCGCGCGAGCGCTGCGCCTTCACCCGTTTCTGGGCTTTGTTTAAGGTCAGTATCTAGAGGTTACTGTGCTGGAAATGGCTTTATGTCGCAGGGAAAGTTGGTGTCGGATGTCAGATCAGTGAGTCACCTTCTGTAGCAGAGTCAGAGGAATAACACTAATAATAATAATAATAATAATAATAATAATACCGCTTAGGGAAGTGAGTCACGCGCTATATTTATGTACTTTCTTAAATATTTGAACTTGATATAACCAGATATAACTGCTTTATTTACTCTATATAGCTATTTATTATACAGAGAGTGAGATTATTATTATATTATTATTATTATTAATATTATTATTATTATTTTAATTTCCTGGTTGTGTGAGTGTGTGTGAAGTGTGATTTCCGGAGCACTGACTTCTTCTGTATGTGTTGCGTGTGTGTGTGTGTGTGTGTGTGCGCGCGCGCGCGCGCGTGTGTGTGTGTATATGTGTCCATGTTTAGTTTGTGATGTAGCTCTACGTTAATCGAAGGCCAGCTGTGCTACGCGTTGAGACCAATAGGAGGTCTTAGAGCGCTCGTGCGCGGGCAGGTCAGCCAATCACGGCGTGGTGTCAAGCTCAATGTGGAGCATCAAGTTATTTTTGTCCTCCGGCTCCACATATCCTGTGAAGAAAACACACACACAAGTGCGAGGGAAAGTGTTTGACGACACATTCAAAGCAGAATGAAAGGAAAGCCTTCCAAACTCTCTTACTTTGAAAATATGTATATTCTCATCATCAGGTGGTTTTTACTTACGCCTGCACAGCTGCGATCTGATGAAAAGTGTTCCATATGTTTGCGTTAGCCTATTCGAAGAAGCTGCCACATGTGGTTTCACTTCACTCTTGTGAGAATGCGAAATCACGAGAATATGGTTTAGACACATCATTTCCAATAAGGCGAGATAACGGCAATAATAACAGTATACGGATATTAAACTAACAAATCAGATTTAAACTGGTGAACTTCTGATTAAAATAATAACCAGGCGCATCTACACATATTGCTACGTTACATTTATATACATCACACAGGCGTCTGCTCGTTCACTTGAACGCATGGTACGTATACCGGTGTGTAATGCACAACAATTCTGCAGCAACAATTTATTCGTTACTTTCGCACCACTTTTCGCAGGACAATAGCACCCCCTGCAGGAGGATTTATTACTCAATGTTTTTTTCCCCCTAATAAGAAGTTTGTAATAACAATAGCCTGCGATGGCCTGGCAAGCTCTCCAGGGTGTACTCTGCCCTCGCCCAGAGTCGGCTGAGATGGGCGCCAGCCTCCCTGCGACCCTAACTAGGATTAAGCGGTTCAGAAAATGAATGAATGAATGAATGAATAACAATAGCTTGTTTTTATGGGCGTTTACACATACCATGTATGCAAGCTTTTATGATGGTTGGGTTTGATTAAGTATATTTACTAATTGATTTGAAAGTGTGTTTTTGGAAAACCTTTCAGATGCAGTGCAGTTCAGGATAAAATTTGTGGGAATGTGAGGAAGCACCTGAAAATGAAAGGTCTAATAAATGTCCAGTGCATTAACTTTTTAATGGAAAGTTCACGGCACTTATGAAATACCACAGTGCACTGCTTGGGGCTGTGGGGTCAGAGTCCACTTAAAGAGATCTGCTTACCCTTCCTTCCTAGAAACCTTGTGCTAAGTAGTGGGTCACTATTCTCCTTGTTTTCATATATTTAGAAACTGTCCAGATTTGGTTGTACTAGTTATGCTGTTCACTGAATAAGCTCTGGCCGTCGTACTATTAGTTTAATCATCCATTTATGACGTTAAAGTAAATTTAGTATGAATAATTCAACATTAATGGGTTCAGATCACTAAGCTTGTTAGACTATAGAACTGGAGGGCTCATTGACCCAATAAGCTGAAGTCATCGGCCGCCATATTGGTCCTCCCTATCAGCTGTCAGTTGCAAAAGTAAATAATGAGAAACACACAGCGATTAAAAACTAGAGGATTTTCAGATTCAGATTTTTTTTGTCTGAAATGCATCCAGTGGTGTAGTGGTTACCACATCCACTTCACAGCAAGATGGTCCTGGGTTCGAGTCCTGGGCTCGGTGAAGGCGTTTCTGTGTGGAGTTTTTTCAGAAGTCCAAAGAAATGTGCATTCGCATAATTAACTGCTCCAGATTGTCCCCAGGTGTGAGTGTGTGAATGGTTGCGTGTGTTTGCCCTGCAGTGGTTTGGCGAGCTGTTCACGGCGTGCCCTGCCTTTGCCTAGTGTCAGCTGAGAGAGGCTCCAGCCTCCCGGCAACCCAAGGAGGACTCAGCGGTGCAGTGGTTAGGGAGGACAAATATGCTGGCACGTGGCGTCAATATTGTTTTAATTAGCGAATCAGCACTCTGGTTTTATATAGAGCTATATTGGACATAGTTTAACAGTTAGTAAGCAGTACCAATATGGCCAATATGACTTCGACGTCGTACGCACTTGTACCCTATCGTAGTGCCTCCAGTTGTGTATATAAAGCTCAGTGGTCCAGGTGCATCTTCATTGTTTATCTTATAAAGAAGTGTGTGTTTCCTTTTTTACTTTTATACTTTTGCACAGTTTTTAAATGAAAGGACATTTTAAAACATCCGTTTAAACTAGAGGCTCCCGATTTCCCGATGGCTGGATTAAAAACAATTCCCGGTTTCTCATCAGCACCCGCACCTGAAAACTGGCGCTGCATATAATTTTATTTTTAATTTTATTTTTTGAAAAACTACGCTCAAATCTCAGAAAACGTCTCAGACGTCGTAAAAACAGCACAAAAGGCGATTGGGTGGTAGATATTGTGATTGTGAGATTGGTTTAGTTCTGTTTGAAATAGTTCTATTTTCTGAAGATTTATGGAACTGCAAGGCTGCTGTTCTATAGACAGGTGTTCAGAGATTTAGAGTTTAATACATGTTAAATGTACATGTAAAAGACTGCTCATCTAGGGTGGATTATGGATCAGAAAATTGAAATAAACAAGTACTTCTAAAAGGCTGTTGTTTATTCATTCAAAAATCTCTTTAACAAAAAAAAAACAAAACAAAAAAAAAGCTGGAAGTCGCCTCAAGTTCCCAGCTTCAGTCACTTTCCCTACATTTAGATTTAAAAGCTTTTGGGCTGCGAAAGTCATCTCATTTCTCTAATAAAAACAAACAAACAAACTTTTTTTTCCAAAAAGTTCTGATGAGAAACCGGGAATTTTTTTTTATCCGACATTATAAACAATTGGCAGCCATTTTCCTGATCTTGAACTTGACCTGCAATGACCTTTTTCATAAAATCGTTTCAGCCTTTGCTTCCAAGTTGCAAACCCAAAAATTTGACATGATATTCCAAGCAGTTGTTGAAATATAGGTATGGGTGGACACAAAATAAAATAAATAAATAAAAATACAAAAACACAAACCGACAGAAGTGAAAACAATCTCAGCTTCTAATCAGAAATATAATAAATTCTGTGTTAGACCATGAGGTAACGAGAATATCGAAAGCCGCTTTGCGACAACTGTAAAAAGAGTGATGCAAATAAAATTTATTGAACAGAGGCTATCTGATGTTTTCCCTCCCAGTTGTTCTGTTGAGCTACTGTATGCCTGCTGTTAGAGATTATTCATTCATTTTTTGAACCGCTTAATCCTAATTAGCGTCGCGGGGAGCTAACTGGCTAACTGGCTGTTCCAAATTGCCTCTAGGTGTGAGTGTGAGAGTGTATTGGCCCTGCAGTGGTCTGGTGAGCTGTTTAGGGTGTACCCCGCCTTTGCCCACTGTTGGCTGAGATAGGCTCCAGCCTCCCTGTGAATCTATTATGATTAAGCGGTTCAGCAAATGAGACAGAGACTACGTGAGAGAGAGTGAGTATTCTGATCAGTGTTCTGCTCTGGTGATAAGTTTGGTTTTTTTCTGTCAGTAGAACAAGACAAACATTTTGGTAAAAATGGCAAAAAATACTAGTTTCATATTTCTTTTATAAAATTGCCAGTTAAAGCTCTTAGACGTGTTGGTGTATATATATATTTTTCTTCATCATATGAACCTTTTAGTCTCGGTTCCAGTGTAAACGTGATGCAAAGGGATGCAAATTCAATGGAAAAAAATTTTCAGGCTTAAACGCACACTGGTATCACTCCGTATCCGCTCTTGTCTTTAGCGGTGAAGGTGAAAGTGATCACGTTAAAGATAAATAACACCCTTGTACAAGAACTACCCCTCTTTATTTCCTGTTATTTCTATCACACAATCAGAACTGGCTATTTTCTCAATTTCTGGTTTAATATCTTTTCTTTTTGAAGGAACATCATCTGCAGCCATCTTGGTAACGTGGCCATTTCCTGTCAATGTACAACCTGTTTTTGGTTCCTCTGAGCTAGAGCACTGGAGCATAAAGAGAGGTGGGGTGGCGGTGGTGGTGGTGGTGGGGGGGTGGTTGTAGGGGTTTCTAAGCAATCCTTAACAACTTCTTACTTCCTGACTCAACAGTCCCTTCACTCAAACCCTACACGTCCTCTGAAGCGCTGATACGGTAGACAGTGTTACGTAACCATGAACATGTGCGCTTCAGTCCCTTCACGCAGACTTTGCTTTAGGTTCTGTAATTAGGAATCCAGGCCTAAACCTGTCTGTCTTGTTCCTTTCTACAGTATCCTGTTTAATTTGTAGCCTACATGTACACACCAATGCCGCTGACTGAGCCATTTAATCTGAGCAAACAGATCCTTTCATGGTCCATTGCCGACCTGCTGGCTTTGTTTTGGTGTGGCTCACACCTATAAAGGAGTCAAGGGACGCCCTCTATATCAGTAAACACCAAGAGCTGTTTTTATGGGCTGTTTAAAGGAGTTTTAGTGGTTGGTTCTCCCCTGGTGGTGTAATTTACACCGTGAATGTGCACGATTAAAGTGAAACATGGCCTTATTTCCGTGTGTTTATGTGAGTTGCCTAAAGTCTGTTGCGTTATGCGTTACCGTGTGACTGTGGGGAATTTTAGCTTCCCCTCTCACCCATTTCATCACTCTTCTGAGGAGTGCTCAGATTTAGATGTAATCGAACATCTTATTGATGTTCAACTCCTCAAATATTGACACCTTTATGAGCAAAAATATAGGGTCATACACATATAAAGTGATCCGCTCGATTATAGACTCTGGTTGCCTTTGCTTCACTTTAACCGCTTCACCCCAAGCGTGAGATCAGTTTAACTCAGTAGCCATCCACTTTGTGTCGCCAACGGTCCTGTCATCGCTATAAGTGACTGATTTCCACTGGCATTCCATGCTGTCAGGTCTCCACACCGATGCTAGTCTCTTCCTGTGTGTATGCCTGTTATATACAGTACAATCCTGGCCAAAAAAACTGAGCCAACATTGAAATTACATATTTGTAGGTATAGCGGCAAAAGTAGGTAACAGCCAAGAATCCATTATTACCAGTTTATGGTGATGGTTTGTCTGAACACCAGCCCCCTATTATATAACTAGTAAAAGTCCCAGCCATCACCGCCAAGGCCACTAAAGCTTGGCTGGACAAGAACAGCATCAAGCTCCTGTTCTGGCCGGGACAGAGTCCAGATTTGAACCCAATAGAGAACATCTGGACGTACATCCAACATAAATTAGTAACACCACTGAACTTTGGGAGGCTGTCGAGTACGAGGGGACAAATTTGGACATTTGCAGATGCAAAAAACTTTCAGCGAGAAACTTCAACTTTCACCAAGAGACTTGAATGTTTGCGAAAATCGAAAGGGAAAGCAATTCTGTATTGACTGTTTAATAGAATTTACGTAATTATTCAATATATTTATATGTTATAGTTAATAATTACTCACATTTTGGAAAATGCAGACATGGCTCATTTTTCTTGCCCAGGAGTGTATACTACATAAACATTGGGATTTCATCTCTTTGGGAAACACTCACTCACCAAGTCATTTGCCAACCTGCTTAATCCTACTAGGGTCACTGGAAGGCTGCTGTCTATCTCAGCCAGCCCTGCGTGAAGGCGAAGTACACCCTGAACAGCTCAACAAACCATCACAGGGCAACACACACAAGCCTTCACACTCACACCATTTAAACTGAATTCCTCTCTGGCCTTGTTAGACTGAGATACAAGACGAGGTCCAGTGCTGATATTTCCAAATATTCATCTGTAGCGTGCCAGTACTTATATTTAGGCTCAAAGCTTTGTCATACTGGTGTAGTGGTTAGCATGTGCGTCTCACAGCAAAAAGTCCCGGGTTTGGCTGGTTCTGTATGGGGTTTGCGTGGGTTTCCTCCAGGTACTCCGGTTTCCTTCGACAGTCCAAAGACACGAACTTTAGGCTAATTGGCTGTTGCAAATTGCCCCATGGTGTGCGTGTGAATGGTTTTGGCCCTGTGATGGTCTGATGGGTTCAGGGTGTACCTCGCCTTTGCCCAGTGTTGGCTGAGATAGGATCCAGATTTTTTCTGGTGATTAGAAATATACAAAGTTCTTTCCACATTCATTCATTCATTTTCTAAGCCGCTTCATCCTAATTAGGGTCGCGGGGAGGCTGGCGCCCATCTCAGATGGCACCCTGGACGGTTCGCAGGTCCATTGCAGGGCAACACACACAACCATTCACACCCACTGTCACACCTAGGGGTGATTTGGAACAGCCAGTTAGCCTACTGTTCATGTTTTTGGACTGTGGGAGGAAACCAGAGTGCCCGGAGAAAACTCACGCTAGCACGGAAAGCCCGACCTTCTTGCTGTGAGGTGGACATCCTAACCACTGCGCCATCATGCCGTCCATCTTTCCACATGGGGTTCGAATCAGTATTATTTGTTGGCCTATTTTGGATTTGAGGGGTGTATCAGACATCAGCGGGTTGTGATTTCTTGAAGTTGACTTTGGGAACCATGCGATTAAGGAGAAGTTGCGCGGTTGCAGTAGTCTGAGGTTCGGTAGAAGTGATGACAGCAGCCGGAAACACTTTCTGATAGGACGGTTCCTTTCCAGGAAATCGACACATGATCTTCATGTGCAGCAGGAGCTGAGTCCATCCCAAGTCTACCACGTGTGTGTCTGTGTGTGTGTGTGTGTGTGTGTGTGTGTGTGTGGGAATGTGTGTTTATGTGTGAAGAGAGTTGCATGTTTCCTGACATTCGCTGTGTGTTCTATTTCTGCATTTGGGTTGTGAATGCCAGTAAAGGACGTGTTAATGTCTGCAAAGCTCACTGGGTCTTGTTTTATCTCCTGACTAAGACTGCAAAGCATCTCTCTCTCTCTCTCTCTCTCTCTCTGCCTCTCTCTCTCTCTCTCTCTGCCTCTCTCTCTCTCTCTCTCTCTCTCTCTCTCTTTCTCTCTCTCTCTGTCTATCTCTGTCTCTCACCCACCCCTCTCTGTCTCGCTCTCTCTCTCTGTCTGTCTTTCAGCCTCTCTCTTTCTCTCTCTCTCTCTCTCTCTCTCTGCCTCTCTCTCTCTCTCTCTCTCTCTCTCT
>JAQMYF010000023.1:22792351-22803559 GCA_030014195.1 Neosilurus mollespiculum | reverse complement strand
CTCTGTCTCTCAACCCGCCTCTCTTTCTCCTCTCTCTGTCTTTCTGCCTCTCTCTCCTCTCTCTCTGTCTCTCACTCCCCCCCCTCTCTATCTCTCTGTCTGTCTCTCACTCCCCCCCCCCTCTCTCTCCACATTGAACTGGGTAACGGAGTTGTCACACAGAGTCCAGGACACAGAGTCATGGCCTTTTCAATCATATACACTGTAAGATAAGAGAGATTGAACTGTCACTAGCAGGCATGTACGAATAATATTGATTATGATCATTCTTAACACAATTTCTGATATAATTATATCCTTTCTTGTTGCATTTTTAGAAGTGGACAGATCAGTAGCTTGAAAAAGCAAATTACATGCCTTATTATTATATTATTGTTATTATTATTATTGTTATCCAGCTATTTCCTGAACTGAATATTCCTACTAAGGTCGTGAGTAGGCAGGAGTCTGTCTCAGCCGACTCTGGGCAAAGGTGAGGTACACCATGAAGAGCTCGCCAGTCCATCACAGGGCCAACACACACACACACACACACACACACAGAGAGAGAGAGAGAGAGAGAGAGAGAGAGAGCATCCAGACTCCACACTAAAACAACCTTGCTGAGGCTGGAACTTGAACCCAGGACCTTCTTGCTTTAAGGTGGATGAGCAAACCACCACACCACTGTTCGACCTATTATTATTATTATTATTATTATTATTATTATTATTATTATTATTATTATTATTATTGTTGTTGTTGTTGTTGTTGTTGTTGTTATTATTATTTATTCATTCATTCATGTCATTTTCTGAACCGCCTAATCCTAATTAGGGTCGCGGGAAGGCTGGTGCCCATCTCAGCTGACTCTGGGCGAGGGCAGAGCACACCCTGGACAGTTCGCCAGGCCATCGACATCAACCAGTTAAAGAAAGAAAAGCATCTTACTGACTTCCATACAGGGTTTTTTTTTTTTGATGTTTCATTCAAAGTAAAACATAAGCTATGTCAAATGAAAGAATTGACCTATTACAAAGTCCCGCCCCACTATTGTTGCTACCTCGAACAAGCAAGCCAGGAGTTCTCGCTATCGCATTTCAAACAGAGGCAGAAATGCCTGTAATATTTCTGTGAATCTGCTGACAGATGTAACCCTAGACCACAACTGCTACTCTGTAAGGTGAACATAAAGTATACATTCGGCAACCAGGACAGATTTTCTGCTGTATAACATTAATGGTTACTTGAAGGGTCACAGACAAAGAAAATGTGTGCAATTAGCAATATCTTGCTTACATTGTAATGTAATCACGGCGCGGTGGCATACCGGGTGTCACTTCCGCCTCACAGTAAGAAGGTCCTGTGTTCGAGTTCTGGGATCGGCGAGGCCATTTCTGTGTGAAGTGTGCATGTTCTCCCAGTGCTTGCATGGGTTTCCTCTGGGTATTTGGGTTTCCTCCCACAGTTCAAAGACCTGCATATTAGGTTTATTTGCTGCCCCTAGGTGTGTGAGTCAATGGTTGTGTGTGAGTCAATGGCCCTGTGATGGACTGGCGAGCTGTTCAGGGTGTACCCGCCTTTCTCCCAGCGTTGGCTGACATGGGCTTCAGCCCCAGTAGGGTTATGCAGTTCTGAAGAATCAATGAATGAATGAATGATATTAATGTGATTTTTTTCAGGTCTGCTAATGGGTTTTTTTTTTGGTTGTGTTTTTTGTCTTCCATTTCTGGGTAATATTTTGTTGCTGGCAATATTAAAGCACAATGATATCGTTTTAACCCCCCCCCCCCCCCATCTGTGAAAAGGTATATTTTGTGTTTTAAGTCATGTGATAGCTCTTTTCTGATTCCACTTATTGTTAACTCGAATTCTTTCAGTCCTCTGCTTGAGGCTTCGAACCTGTTTGAACTTTTAACCCTGTTAATATGACCTAAAGTAAATGTATTTGGCGGTTTTAGGTAATTGGACACTGGAGTATGTCATCAAATGCTTGAGCTTGAGCCTATAATGATTACTGCTTAGAGAGTGAGTAGCTGTATTGTGTAAAACCAGTTTGTAAATGGATATCCATCCAGATTCTGTTTGGTAAACTGACACAAAAAAATCAAGTTGACACTCAAAAGCTGCAAACGTTGGCGTTTAGCTGTATATAACCAACACTATCTACTTGTTTCAGTCATTTGCTGAACTGCTTCATGCTATTAGCATTGCGGCAAGGCTGGAACCTTTCTCAGCCGACTGTGGGCGAAGGCGGGGTACACGCTGCACACCTCACCAGTCCATTACAGGGTTCTGCCATTCACACTCACACCTAGGGGCAATTTGGTACAGCCAATTAGTCTAACGTGCATGTCTTTGGACTGTAATAGGAAACCGGAGTACCTGGAGGAAACCCATGCAACCACGGGGAGAACATGCAAACTCCAGACAAAAACACCATTGCCAAACCCAGGACTCAAACACAGGACCTAGACTTGCTAACCACTACACCACCTTGATGCCACTGTCGCTGTCTATCAACACCTAAATTACCTAAATACGTTAGGATGTCTTATCTCTGACTCCATCTTCCAAACAACGTGTCAGTTCACTCTTCATCTCCAGTGCTCTGGCTTTCACCCATGATAAAAATCATCACAATGTCGCTCAGCCTGTTTTTGTGGTGCCTTGTTTCCTCCACACTGTACACTGTCGTCAGTGAATTATATAATGTCTCCCCAGTAGTAGTAATGACATTACAGAGAATAAAATAAACACATCAATTAGGTTTTTTCTCTCAAAATTTCAACAGTAACCCTCGCGCTTGTGTATGCTAACAGGGCCTGGAAATATCCTGTGTACTTCTCCTTGTCTCCGCTCGCCATTGTTACGAACACAACAGCCCCTTGGTCATATCCAAAGCCGCCCACAGAGAAGCCGAGGAGTCTTCCTTTGCATCACAACCGTACTGTAAATACATTGTTGTCTCAATTTAGAGCCTTGAAACGGCCTCGGTGTGCACAAACACAAGGGCTGCTCTGTTCCTCCTGTTGAATGTCGATAGTTTGGGTCCCTTTTCTGTGACAATTTGCATTTACGTAAAACTCTTTCTGTGCATGTATGCCTGTGTCAGGTCAAAGGGTAGAGGGAGGTCAGAGGGAATGAATGGGAATGCAAGGTGGCGAGCCTTTTAACAGCTTCCCACTCAGCTTCGTAACAAAGAGGAAACAAAAACAGAGCTTTGCCCACAAACGTCAGAACAGAACCAGAAAGCCCAGAAGTACAGTATCGAACAAAGGCAAAATAGCACGCCACTGTTTCAGAGTTAGTGTGTCAAGCTGTGGTAGTGCTCACCTACTGTCATTCTGTATGAATTCTATATTAGCTATGTGATTTTTCTGCATTAAAAAAAAAACTTTAAAGGTCAACTCTGCCCTACAACGCCAAAAGGAAGTAAGTGACAGTTTGATGATTTTGAGATATAGATCAAAAACGAACTTCACCCTGGCTCTCTGTGGTTCATCGTAGTAACCCAAAGTAAATGTGTTGATCGAATGCATAATAAGTCAGATGTCTAAACGACATAATAAGGAATCCCAAATTCCGATCCGGGATTTATATTGTTCACTTCTTTCTTGCATTTCTTGCAAAGATGCAACTTGTTTATTGACATATGCATCAATATATTATTAATGAATAGTCTTTTCAGCAGCCTGGTAAATTATATCACAAACCAATAATATAGGCATTCTTATTATAATTTAGGTCGCCAAATGGTGCCCAATAATATGTTTTATTAAACAGGCAGCATTAAATTTATTTATTCTAATTTTTGGAGTTTCACCTGTATTAACAGTGGTCAGTACAAGGGTATAAACATTGTGAAATGTGAAAACACTGACAGTCAAGTGACCGTGGGGCTACGGGATTAAATCTGTTGCACAAATCACTGTTTTATTTTCACAAAATTTGCATCATTCGGTCTTAAAATAGACATATCTTTGTTACTTGCTTTTATTTGGAATTGTTTTTGCTTCTCAAAAAATACTATAACACAACAGATCCCATTCACAAAGATGTAACTTACTTCCAGTGCACTTGCTTCCTTTTGGCGTTATAATACGAACAAACTGCGCTTACTTCACTTACTTCACTTCACCTCGCAAACACTTACTTCTTTTTCAAGTTTCATTCTGCACTGCCGGTTTTTATCTTCACACAAACACACTTAATAGGTGTAAACAGCTACCCAGAGCCCATTTATAGCAAAATCTCATTTTTGACCAAAATGCCACTTCCTTCCTTTTGGCGTTGTAGGGCAGCACTGAGTAAGTTCTAGGAAGATTTTTTAGCAGAAGTTAAGAATCTTATTTATAAGTTTGTATTTGTTTGGCACGGTGGTGTAGTGGTTAACAATACAAACGATTGGTCCTGGGTCCGAGTCCTGCCCGAGCATTTCTGTGTCGAGTTTGCGTGTTCTTCCCGATATTCCTCGGGGTACTCCGGTTTCCTCCCACAGACAAACGACATGCACATTAGGCTAATTGGCTGTTCCAGGTTGCCCCTAAATGTGAATGTGAATGGTTGTGTGTGTGTTGGCCGTGCAATGGTCTTGTAAGCTGTTTGGGGTGTACCACGTCTTCACCCAGTGTCGGCTGAGATAGGCTTCAGCCTCCCTGCAATCAGAGTAGGATGCACACTAGCATGGTGAGAACTCCACACAGGACTCGAACCCAGGACCTTCTTGCTGTGAAGCGGACGCTAAACACTACACTACCGTGCCACCAGCATAAATCTCCACTTTTAGAAATACACTGTGGGTATCTGACAGCCACTGTATGTTTGTATGTGCTTGGAAAGAACGGGGTAAGGGAGGGGCATCAACTGAATCATGCAGAGCAGATCATCACACTTCTGTAACACTTAATGATGTTGCATTTTAGAGAGTTAAGTCTGTTGGTCACAGCTTTCATTCCCAGTATTTTTACTGGTACCCATTTATACTGCTGGGTGGACAGAGGCCGACTTTTGGTTAAGACCTTGTCTGGGGGGTCTTAGCATGGTTGGGGTCTAAAGGGGAGAGACCACCCCCAAATTTCTGGTACAGCTTTAAACAATTCCAGTGGTCGCTGTGAAAGGGGTAATGTTGCACTCCTGTAATGATTCAGTACTGCACTAATTATTCAGTTTAATTCAAGAAAACTTCAAAAAGTTTAAATAAAGAAAAATTCTTGTGAAACTAACAAAATAAAACACCTTATACTACAAGTTCACCATATCTTAAAAATAAAGAAATACACTTCTGTCCAAAAAATATAGGCATCCTAATTTTTTTGTTTAGGTATAAACATTGTTATCGTGACCATAAACTGAATAACACAAAAGATCACCTTTCAAACTAAAACATAATGAAGGCTGCAGGGATTTTCTGCTAAAATAAGAAGCATACGATAGTCAAAACCTCAAGAAGAGCCGTGGCTGGTTCTGCAAGATGCTTAGTGACACTTACAGATCATTACCCTATACAACTATACACATTCCAACTAACTTCCTCCTTCCAACTATTTTCATTTAAAGCAAAGAAAAGGTCATCAGACCCAGTATTTGGTTTATTTATTACTGTTTGCTGTTCTTCACAGTTTTTCTGTCTTCTGGTAAAAAACATTGAAGTTCATTAATTCTGAAGGTGTCTTCATGGCATTTCTCTAAAACCTTTGTACAATACTGTATTTATAAATGCTTACCCACTTTTGAAAGTACAGTGCCTTGCAAAAGTATTCACCCCCTTGGCTTTTTACCTATTTTGTGACATTACAACCTGTAATTTAAATGTTTTTTAATCTGAATTTTATGTGATAGCTCTGCACAAAATAGTCTAAGTTGGTGAAATGAAATGAGAAATATATATATATATATATATATATATATATATATATAATAAAGAATTTTTACAAATACAAATCTGAAAATTGGCATGTGCATATGTATTCACCCCCTTTGCTATGAAGCCCCTCAAAGGTTCTGATGCAACCAATTACCTTCAGAAGTGACATTATCAGTGAAATGAAGCCCACCTGTGTGCAATCTAAGTGTCACATGATCTGTAGGTATAAACACCTTTTCTTAAAGCCCCCAGAGGCTGCAACACCACTAAGCAAGAGGCAGCACACCATGAAGACCAAGGAGCTTCAAACAAGTCATGGACAAAGTTGTTGAGAAGTCAGGATTGGGTTATAAAAAAATATCCAAATCTTTGATTATCCCCAAGAGCACCATAAAATCCATCATCTTCAAATGGAAAGAACATGGTAACATTCTTTTTATCTTGATGGTGTAGTGGTTAGCACGTCTGCCTTACAGCAAGATGGTCCTCGGTTCACATCCCAGGTTCAGAGAGGGCGTTTTTGGGTGGCGTTCGCATGTTCTCCCCGTGCTTGTGTGGGCTTCCTCTGGGTACTCTGGTTTCCTCCCACAACCCCTTCGTATGAGTGGGAATGGTTGTGTGCGTTGGCCGACGAGCTGGTCAGCATGTACCCCACCTTCACTCAGAGTCGGCTGAGGTGGGCTCCAGCCTCTATGTGACTCTAGTAGGATGCATTTTGGAAATTAACGTTTATTAAAAGTTCTTTGGATAATAAAATAAAATTGTTCAGTCTCTCCCTTAACTTTTACCCCTCAAGCCTTTTGAAACCTCTACTATTACTGATTAACAACACACACCTGCTTTTATTATTATTATTATTATTATTATTATTATATTCATCTTGTAATTACAGTATACTCGATTGTATTACATATTAGTATTACATTTTGATCTAAGACTTTATCTATAGCAGTGTGTATATAATTCTAGTATTTCAGTATTACTAACCCTAACTAATTACTTCTTTAAAAGTAGGAATGAGTCTAGTCTGAGTAACAGGCTTTTGAAATGTGCTTCCTCATAATTCCTTGTAAATACACCTGACCAACTTAGAAATTATGAAATTACTAAGTAATCTTGTTGACAGTTAAATCATAAGTAAACCCTATTACTCTGATGTTTTGATTCATCATCAGTTACATGCAGTGACAGAATTAAATACAGCATATGAGGCTGACATATTTATTCACAGTAGCCAGCGTGTACGTATTCATTTAGATTATTTAAAAGATAAAAATAAATCACCAGGTAATACAGCATGACTCTGGATTTAAAAGCCATTAATATTGTTAAGGAGAACATTGGGGAGGTATATAGTAGGTATAACCTCAGGGCACAGCTGGCATCAACAATAATAAACGTAAGAAGATGAGTTCTCGATAGCTACGTTGCCATTAGGGTGTTTCCAGTTAAATTAGTGTCCCTTCTTCAAGTCAAGTTTTATTCCTGTAGTAACATGACAATGTAGTAGTGATGTCAAACTACTGTGAATACAGCCGAGTGGAGTGAAACATCCAAGTGTGATTACAGTAAACATGAGCGCTCTGGACATACAGAAAATATTACAGTGGTGGATTGAAACTGTGTCATATAAATATATTTAGTATATACTACACAGTAACAGAGTGATCGGATTGGCTCGCTATCTCAGGATAATTCATATTTATGCACCAGAGACCGGTGAGATGGATCTTGTGACAAGCTGTGAATGTCTGTCATTTTAATTCAAGCATTCTCCACTCAAGTTTATAATCCTGACATAGCGGACCAATCAGATCACGCTGTTCCTGTGTAGTAGGCCTATCTCAGCTGACGCCAGGCAAACGCAGGGTACACCCTGAACAGCTCGCTAAACCATTGCAGTGCCAACACAACCATTCACACATACATCCACACCTAGGGGAAATTTGGGAACAGCCTAAACTGCATGTCTTTGGACTGTGGAAGGAAAGTGTAGGACCGGGAGGAAACCCACGCAAATATAAATACAGTCGTGTGCAGTGAAGATTCTACACCACCTAATTAAAAGGAATAAAAAAATGACTTCTCTATAATTTTTTGGTGAAAATGTATTGAACAATGCTATTGTAGGTAACGAGAA
This sequence comes from Neosilurus mollespiculum, assembly GCA_030014195.1. Taxonomy (NCBI): domain Eukaryota; kingdom Metazoa; phylum Chordata; class Actinopteri; order Siluriformes; family Plotosidae; genus Neosilurus; species Neosilurus mollespiculum. The sequence continues at coordinate 22,795,574 of JAQMYF010000023.1, read as the reverse complement.
CCAAAAATATGTTTGTCAGGGTTCATGTCCTCCGAGTTAACTGGGTTCAGGAAAAAAAAAAAAAAAAAACTTTTTACAATTCCATTTTTTTTCTCAGGATAGACTCTCAGGTCATCATTTTGAATAGGGCTTAGCATGTCATGGAGAAAGCATGTGTTAGTTTTCTACTTCTCGTGTTAGTAAATGTCATGTGATGGAGGAAGTAGCCAGCAGGTGGAGATTTAGCAGAATCTGGTATAAAATGAGGTAAAAACAAAAACAAAGAACAAAAACCGTAGTTTAACATTATAGACAGACAACTACTTACAAGTTCTTTCAAATGTAGACTGTTGCAGTGGGTCTCTTGATATACTGTATTTGCTAACATACAGCCCAGATGCATCCTGTCTTGCATAATGATTAGGCCTGGTTTGGCATCTTCACAAATGTCACCAGGAACAAGAGGCAGCTCGGCTTCCTTAAGTTTCCAATATACCACAAAATACCCAACTCATCGCCAGCTGACTGTGAGTCAGCTATCACAGTCACAGAAATACTTGTTTATTTGAAGTGACCTTTAAGTTCTTCTCAAAATCAGAAATAAATTTGTTTCTTCTGCCTGTCCCAAGGCCCACGACAAGGATTTTTGAAGTGTGTACAACGGAAGACCCCTCTTGAGTAAAATTTCCTTTAGAGAATAAACTATTTTTTAAAACATTACTGAAGCTCAGAAGCAATCTCTGGTGATGCTGCTCTGTTTTATATTTATGAATGTACACGATAGGGCTTGATGTGAAGTGAAAGGAAAGCCTTCCAAACTCTCCTGTTATACATGAACATATGTATATTTTCATTATCAGGTGGTTTTTACTTACATTTTCAAAGTTGGGAAGTTTGCTGAAATCCGTTTGATAGTTTGCATTAGCCTGTTTCAATAGGCTGCTGTTTCACTCTCATGAGTGCTCAAAATCCTGAGAGTAGGACGTGAATTTGTCAGTTTATATGAGGCAACTTAATTGCAATGTTAAACTAATAATAAATCAGATGTAAACTAGTGAACTGAATAAAATAAAACTAGGCACATCTACATATAATACCAGCTGGCAGTCACATACATCAGACAAACATCGGCTCATTTAAATTACAGAATGGTATATCCCGCCGTTGCTCATTTGTAAATTACTTCCGTTGCCAAACCACAACTAGAAGGTAAAAGATCAATTTTATTCACTGGAGCTAAGGGATTGAGGCCAAACATGTTCCAACATGACACTGCCATTGTACACAATGTGAGCCACACAGAACTCCATAAACGGTGAAGTACTGAAAGCACAAAATGAACACAAAACAGCAAAATGAAGGGAATTCGCATAATCTCAAAGACAGAAATTTGACCCATGGTGTCAATAAAAAAAAGGTTTTTAAGCTAAAAAAAAAACCAAAACTTTTATTAAAGTTTAAAGAAACGTTTTTGTATATTTAGTTGTTAGAGTTTCGACGGTTTCTCACACCAATGTAACCTTCACGATGTTGTCTTGGAAAAGCAGGAGAGCATGTGTCATAAAGAAATCCTGATTCTTTCAGGAAAAACTGATGCTGAATACACCCCACTGCACACTGGGTCACTACATGATCAATCTTCCATAAAGTGTTACACAACGTTAAAAGAGGAAGACACTGGCACGTGAATCCGCCGAGCCATTGCTGCACAGCCTCCTTTTATACATTTATCTCATCTTATTTGAATGAGTAGTCCTATCATTTTCATTTAAGATTCATGGACAGCTGCTAATTAGGGCTTGTGATAAACTTTCAAATCACAATATAGGTCAATTCATATCACAATAACGAGATATATATATATATATATATATCACAATATATTTTCTGTATACTAAAAGAATAAATAAACAAACATAAAAACAAACCTTTTTTTAAAGTATATATAATAACATAAAATTATACTATTAAAAATATAAACAAGAAGGTTCAAAATATGGCAAAATAGGTGTGAATTGTTGTGTGTGTGTGTGTGTGTGTGTGTGTATATATGTCTGCCATGCGATGGTCTGGTGGGTTGTTCAGGGTGTACCCCGCCTTCGCCCAGTGTCGACTAAGACAGGCTCCAGCATCCCTGTGACCCTGATAGGATAAAGCAGTTTGGCAAATGAGTGAGTGCTTAAAAATTCATGCTATAAAAATTCTAAAACTTTTCGTGCACAGTAATGTAGCATTTTCAAATGATGAAAATTCAAAAAAGAGCTGAATAATAATCTTGTATGCATAAGGATAGCCTTAGCTAATTAGCATAAAAAAATCACTAGTAATCCAAAACGTGTTTTGATCCGAACTAATAAGCTACTAATAATAAGAGTCCTCATTTAATACACACATCCTTAAAGATCATAGTCATTTCTTACACAGTGTGTTTACCTAGCATTAATAAAGTATCTAAAACTAATATATATATATATATATATATATATATATATATTACAGGTAATAACGAGGTTAATGTTAATGTGGTTGTAAACATTAGGCCTAAAAAAAAATGTTTCAGGAAACATGTCTCAAAAATGCAAGTAGGGTAAGAAGGGTTTTATTTATCTATTTATTATTTTTTATCATTATAGCTTTGATATGCTGGATATATGACACCCATTGTTACCCATGTATATTACCACTTGATGGGTGTATATCAGATATACATCTGATGGCTGTATATTATATATAGCTGGGTCCAAAATTACTATTAAAATGCAGATAAATGTGTTTCTGTAATTTAAATATTACATGCTTAAACTCAGAGGAGATCTAAACACTAAATCAAATTTGAAATATACCCATGACAAAAGCATGCAGTGAAAACTATTGAGCTGGAAAAAAAACATGGCTTCACAGAATTACATAATTTTTCCTAGTCCAGACCTAAAAAATAGTATGCAGGGGTTTCATGCTTGCTGCAAGGACAGCAGGAATACTCACTGCCCCCTTTACCTAGGGAAGAAAAATGGCATTTTGTTGGAGTATTACTTCATTAATGATTGAAACTTTTCTTAAAGCAAACCTGCTTTACATCTAGTTAAAAAAAAGGACAAAAAAAACCCCTGTTATGTTTATTTGGGTTTTTTTCTTTACATTAACAATCATGTGGGATGATCATTTTCTTTTCTTTTTAGTTTTCCTTTAATTTTGCTGTCTTCTTTCTCTTTCTGTCCCCTCCAGTCAAGTCCAGCAAGATTAC
>JAQMYF010000023.1:22753744-22779733 GCA_030014195.1 Neosilurus mollespiculum | reverse complement strand
GTCTTGTCCTGTCCTATCCTGTCCTGTTTTAACCTGTTCTGTCTTGTCCTGTCCTATCCTGTCCTGTTTTAACCTGTTCTGTCTTGTCCTGTCCTATCCTGTCCTGTTTTAACCTGTCCTGTCCTATCCTGTCCTGTCTTGTCCTGTCCTGTCTTGTCTTGTTCTGTCTTGTCCTGTCCTATCCTGTCCTGTCTTGTCCTGTCCTGTCTTGTTCTGTCTTGTCCTGTCCTATCCTGTCCTGTTTTAACCTGTCCTGTCTTGTCTTGTCTTGTCTTGTCCTGTCCTGACCTGATCTGTCCAGTTCGGTCCTGTCCTTTACCCTGGTACAGTAAGCAGTTCCACAACAGTGATCCTCAGTTCTCTACCTAGAGATCATCTGAAAGTTCCAGCACAGCTGATCTGGCCAATCAGGTTGAGTATTGGGTGAGATGGGGACTGTAGGAAAGCAGATCTCCAGGGAAAGGGTTGATGATCATTATTGTTGGGATGATCGAGCTAAATCTCGTGCAATTTATCTATAAGAGCCATTTCCGAATTTATCCAGTGCACATATTGTGGCTTGAGTTGCTCTTTTTCGAAACATTTCTCATTTTATTGCATCTTTTCATCAGAGGTTGACACAGTAGTGAGTGGTTAGCACGTCTTCCTTACAGCAAGGGCCTGGGTTCAATTTCTGGGTTCGGGCATTTTTGTGTGGAGTTTGCATGTTCTCCCCGTGCTTGAGTGGGTTTCCTCCGGGTACCCTGGCTTCCTTCTACAGTCCAAAAAAATGCACAGTAGGCTGATTGGCTGTTCTAAATTACCTCTAGACGTGAGTGTCAGTGGGATGGTTGTGTGTGTTGCCCTGCAGTGGTCTGGTGAATTGTTTAGGGTGTACCCAGCCCCTCCACCAACCCTAGTAGGAATAAGTGGTTTGGGATATGAGTGAGAGTGATTATTTTCATCAGAAAGCAACAATAACACGAGAGAGCTGTACACTACCTATTCCCAGCACTAACATGGCACCATATATGGATATTTTTAAGATGTTTTTATACCAACCATGTTTGGTACAGATATTAAATTAGTAATCACTGATATATTTTTTAAAAAATGTGTAAATACTGTATTCCTAAAGTATTCCTACTTCCACCTTACATTCTCACGTCTTTTCTTCATCTTCACCTGCAGCTATCACACCATCTTTCGGGCTGGACTGTGCGGCAGCTGCTCGGCCCCCACGCCCTCCTGCCATGGTGTCCCGCGTAGGCATGCGCCAGCTGCTCATGCGTGATCAACTGCAGCAGGAGGAGCAGCGGGAGCGCCAACGTCACCAACATCACATGCAGCAACGGCCACCTGGAACTCCTGCTCCATCGCCCGCCATCAATGCACCCGTGCACTTCCCGGCGCCTATGCAGGTGCCAGTCGAAGTGCTGAAAGTAAGTGTCACGCGTGTAACACTGCTGTAACATTACTGAGTAATTGTGTTTGTACCGTAACACTTCTACTGATAGTTCACTGCCTATGTGGCAAGGATATTCATTCACTCATTTGCAGATCCCCTTAATCCTATTAGGGTCGCGGGGAGGCTGGATCCTATCTCAGCCAACTCTGGGCGAAGACAGGGTACACCCTGAACAGCTCACCATTTCATTGCAGGGCCGACACACAACCATTCCCACTCACACTCACACCTAAGGGGCAATTTGGAACAACCAGTTAGCCTAATGTGCATGTCTTTGGACCGTGGGAGGAAACCTGGGTACCCGGAGGAAACCCACTCCGAAACGCCCAAGACTTGAACCCAGGACCTTTTTGCTTTGAGGCGAACATGCTAACCATTACACCACCGTGCTACTAAGACCCAGAGTACTATGGCCCATCGCCGACGTCCGAACAGGGTATAAGACACGAATTAGTGGGAATTTAGCACATGAGTGATCTTTTCACATGCTCTCGTGGATCCTACTACACAGGTTACAAAGGATTCTTGAACAGTAGCTCTGATTAGTTTTGGTACAGGCTAAATTTTACTCATGAAATCCTGACTAGAGCACTAACAAGGACAGGAAATGACCAAAAACAGAATAATGCGGTGGAACAACAATCAAGTAAGTGGCATAAAAACAAGTTTTGTTGCCCCGGTGTGTTCATGGAGGAGAGATAAGTCATACAAGTAGATAAGAGGTGCAGTTGACATGGCTAATTCTATAAATGACGGTTCCTGATGTTATCAATGAGCAGAAAACAAACAGCCCAGTGCCTTCTTCTGTGCCTGTGTACTTGGGGGAGTCGCGTACGGTTGGTATTCGCTAAACTATTTGCTAAATATCAGTGTCACCTCAAAAGAATTTGACACCGCATGCCGAAAAAGGTTTACAAAACTCATTGATAAATAAGTTTCAGGAAAATATTACAGGAGTATATTTTCCTGTACATAGAGTACCAAGACTTCCTGTTACCACCACTCCCTCACTCACTCACTCACTCACTCACTCATTCATTTGCCAAACCACCACGAGGCTGGGACTTGAACCCAGGACCTTCTTGCTGTGAGACAGACATGCTAATTTACATGCAGTAGGCTTGGCTATTCATAGTTATGTTTACTGTTTTGAAACATAAATAGATAACAAGTCTTATCATTTACTCTCACCGTCCATTTTATTAGGTACACCAGTACAGTTGGACATTCATGTTATCTAATCACTCAACCATTTGGCAGCAGCAAAAACAATTTAAAAAACAGGCGTATACAGGTCAAGAGCTTCGTGGCATGGTTGTTGGTACCAGACGGGCTGGTTGGAGTATTTCAGAAAATGCTGATCTCCTGAGATTTTTTATGGCAAACAACAAAAAAGCCTTCTGAGTGAAGAGGCTGAGCTGAAGCACCTTGTTAATGAAATACTGATCCCAAGGTCGGGGGTTCAAGCACTTCAGCAAGGCCCTTATCCCTCAGTTGCTCTGTGTTATAAAAGTAGTGTGGCTCTTTTATGAGCTGAATCAACTTCAGCCTTAAAGGAAATAAATAAATAAAACTTCCCTGAATTTCACGACTACAGCATGGAGCAAAAGCAGGAAAGGTTAACACCGAGTTTTCTTTTCTCCTCCTTTCACTCACTGACTTCTGCCTTCATTTTTGTCGCCTGTCTTGTTAGTTTAATTATCCGTTTAGAGGGTTCATGTTCTGTGTTCCCGTTCATGTTTGGTATTGTTTTGCTTGGTGAAAGTTTGGCTGCCTACCTGAGTTAGACTGTGTTTTGTTTTTTGTTTTTTTCAATTCTGTATGAGTCTGAACGGTGTTGTATGAGCCTCTATTTTTTTGGGTTTTGATAGTGATAATTAATCTGATTTCTATTGGTGATGTGGCAGCTTTATTGGGTTTCCTGACGTGGCATGGACACAGAACAAACATCCAAATCATTTTCCGTGCCTGAGGGGCTCTGTGGGAGTCAGCCGGAAACCCAACATGTTATTTCCCACTAACACCGTTTCTGATTTATTCTAGAAAAATTCCATGAAAGTATGGAACAAAATATGTTGCATTCGATGGTAAGGACGTATTTTTAATTTATAAGAATACGGCTTCCAGCAGCATAAAAAGTGAGAAAATTAAAGAAGCTTATGACAGCTCAGTGCTTCTCTGTAAATTGTGCAAACTAACTAATCAAAATGGCGGACAGGCGGAGCCATCTGCCTTGGGGTGTAGCCGATCTGTCTTCTATGATATGCATGAAAAGGAGCATTGGCGTGTGCCACTCGTGCAATAATTATTCAACTTTTCCGATGTCACTAATAAATTGGCTCTTAGTAGAATACCAAGAATTTGCTCGGGGGGCTTTCCACCAATCAGACACAAGAAGATAGTTTAAATGACGACTACTACTACTACTACTACTACTACTACTACTACTAATAATAATAATAATAATAATAGTGAATCTCTGTGATTGCATACATACTCTGTAAACAGTGAGTAGTTCTGTGTTTAATCCTTACACACCAGCACTGATCACACACAACCACGAGGCAACAAGCCTGCACCCTGTGGGCATTTGGGAGGTAGGTATTTTTCCCAAGGGCACTTCAGCCATGGATGTTTTCCTGCCAGTCCTAGGAACTGATCTGGCAACCTTGTAGGCACCAGTCCACTTCTCTGACCTTGAAGATACAGCTGTCCCATTATTATTTCCTATCGATCTGTACTGAGGACAGTGTCAACATTTTTTGATTCAAATCTAAGAATGTGAAGAGTTGCGTCACTCACTAAAATCCACCAGCAGGACGATGGCACTGGATGGCACGGAAGTCACTGTACAGCTTCAAATACAGTATACAGATTCAGTTCAAATACAACAAAACTTGCGACTGAAGAGCGAAACAAATCGTAATTTTCTGCATTAACCCAAATCACAACACTTGATGATGTAAGCAAAAAACATAATAACATTCTTTAAACACATTCATATCTATCCTTACAGCTAAAACCATGATCAGAGCTGCTCCAATAGAATATTAATATTAATAAGAATCAAGAGTGCTGGGGTGTATTTAATTATAATTCTAATGTTTTGCCATGATTAAGTTTGTGTGACTGTATTTCCTGCAACTGGAATACACTCAGATAATGTCATACAGTTGGATAAGGACAGTTCTCCTTTAAATTTTATAAACAGTTGTGGTTACAAAAGCATGTCACCTCATTCAAGGTCAGGGTGTTATATGATAGGTGTAATGTGTGCCCTGGACATTCCTTGGCTGATTAAGGTCCGTGTCTGTTGCAAAAAGTTACTGATAGATGCTTAGTCAATTTTTTTTCGGGTTTGAGCGGAATTTTTACCACTGATAAGGTGGAATTTTGCAAATGATAGCCATCAGATCTATCAGTTATGCTTTTTGTTTCTGCTGAACAGATGAAAAGCTGGCGGCACGGTGGCGTTATGGTTAGCAGGCCTGCCTCACAGCTTGAAGGTCCTGGGTTTGATTCCTGGACTCAGGTGTTTCTGAGTGGAGTTTGCATGTTCTCCCTGCGCTTGCATGGGATTTCTCCGGGTACTCCGGGTACTTTCCTCACACAGTCCCAAGATGTGCATGTTAGGCTAATTGACTATTAAAATTAAACCTAGGTGTGAGTGTGAATGGTTGTGTGTATGTTGCTCTGTGATGGGCTGCAGAGCTGTTCAAGGTGTACCCCCCCTTAGCCCAGTGTCAGCTGAGATAGGCTCCAGCCTCCCCGTGACCTTAGAAGTAGGGTAAAGCGGTTTGGAAGGGAATGAGAAAACAGATGAAAAGCGAGTGTGTTTTCAGCTTTGTTATGGGAGTAAAGACACTTTACGCAAGAATTTTTAAGGATGCCAGAGACGACAAAGACTTTTGTATAAACTTTTGTTCGTGCACCTCTCAGACTGGAGTCATGGTGGATGCCTTACTGGAGTCGGGAGTGTTGTGATTCATGCCACGCATGGAAGGTATTAGAAGTGAGTCATCGGTACACACCAGCGACGAGCAATAGCTGCTTCAGTTTCTGAGGGCTCGGCGAGTTTACTGAGCCATTCATCCTGCCATGTCTGGGCAGAGAAATCTGGAAGGAAGCACCATGGCCTGAGGTCACCATCTGTGCTGCCCTTCTGGAATTTCACTTCTGAGACCTCACACCTCTACTGTTTCCCAATACTGGGCTTCTCCTAGCTGAGTGGAAATGCCCTGGGTGGCATCAGTTTCACTAAAATGATAAGATGACTGCAAAGAATGTCTGTACTTTTATTAAACATTTGTTTATCAATAAAATACCAATACAGGAGCGATTATTGCTTGTGGGAGAATCTGAATGTAGAGCTGCTTCTACCCACTAATCCTGGAGACATTTGTACTTGGAGTAAAATACCAATACAGGAGCACAAGCATATCATGTGTCTGATATTTATTTTTAATTCGGGGATCTATGGTAAGATTATAAGCACATAAGGAAAAACATCGCCACCGTACCGTCTGCTGACCCGACCGAGACTAGTGAGAAAGAAAAGAGTAGCAGAAGCAGAGAATGCTGATGAATGCTGGTGGAAATTATGGTTTCACTAGCATTAGCAACATTATGTGAAAGTTGGCAACTTTTGCACGAACGTTTGCGAAAGTGCTTGAGAAAGACAGTTGACGAACATTATAGACGCTTAGCAAATGTTAGTGACAATAATCAACTATTTGCCATTGTTTTGCTACTGTTTGGGAACATTTGCGACCTTTTGCCAACTCCTGGTGAAATACCAGGCAAATGTCAAGCGAATCTTGGAATCGAACCAACCTCATCCCGATAAAAAGGGTGAGCATACCCTCCAAAAACACCACTTTCCAAATTTACTGATGTCTCAGTGTTAGCTGTTGTAGCCTCTTAGCAAGAGAACAGCTTTCAGAATCTTCCTGTAATGTCTGATGAACTTGAGGACACTAATAAAAGATCCTGGATCTCTCTGTTTTTGCTCAGTCATATTCAAACTGCTTGTGTTTTTTTCTTATCCCCAGTACTGTGTTAACTAGTCGGCGAACCAAAAAGAACTTTACTGACCCGTGTTAAAACCGTTTGCAAACGGTTGTTTGTGGAAAAATAAATCTTCAAAGAAATTTTGAACATGTTGAATATGCGACAAGAAAAATGTTTGCAACCCAAAAAATTTGCAAACTGTTTTGCAAACGTTTATGAACCCTGATGAAACCCAAAGTTCATTACGTTCATCAGCATTCGCCATTCGGGTCAGTTGGCATAAAAATTGTAGATGATAATGATTTAATATACAGGCATATTCGGCACTACCTAAAGGTGGAGCTTGTGATAGATATCTCTGTTGATAGGTGTCCGAGGCTGGTGTTATAAGACTGGTGCAGCTCCTTTAAGGGCTGAACCGCTTCTGATTGTGTGCACACATGGTGAGTACGTAGTTAAGCAAGCGACAGCTTGAGCGAGTGTTGTGTTTGTGAGCTTTGTGGAGAGGAGAGAAAGTATAGCAGTGAGGTTTTAGCAGTGGTGACTGTAGAGTGAAGACACAGATTGATTATTAAACTCTTCAGCATCAAGCATTGATGCATTTTGCTTCTCCATTGCTAACTAAGGGTGTGTTAGCATAAACTTCATCCCTGGAGGAAATAAATAAATAAATCTCCGCTGCGTTTCCCAACTACAGTCTGAAGTGAAAGCAGGAATGGATAACACCGGGTGTTCTTTTTACTCGCTGATTTCAGTCTTCATTTTTATCACCCTATTTTATATATTTTACCATATTTTATTACTTATCCGTTTTACGAGTTCGTGTTTGTCTGCCTACCTGAGTGAGATTGTGTGTTTTTTATTCTGTGCAAGTCTTAGCGGTGGTGTATGAGCCTCTTTTTGGGAGGGTCTCTGTTTCTTAATTACTAATAAGAATTTTTTTTTTTTTTTCAATTACTGCTCTTCGTCATGCAAGTCAGTGATACATAACGGCCAATCAGCATCAACTCAGAGACTCTGCAGTCTTGCAGGGTGTCCTGTGGTGGGCACGTATGGTCATGGGACATCCATCCCAGTTATGTTCTTTGCCTATGGTGGAGCTCCACTTTTATGGCACTATTTGGTGTCAACTGGAAGATTCTGTTTCCACTCCAGATTTCTTTGTCTTCTCAGAAAGTTTTTTTCAGACCATGTCTGTTGTGTAATGGAACTAAATATAATTAATGAACTGCGATGGCCTGGCGAGCGGTCCAGGGTATACTCTGCCCTGGCCCAGAGTTGTCTGAGATGGGCACCAGTCTCCCCGTGACCCTAATTAGGATTAAGCGGTTCATCTGTTTTGTTGAAATGTGAAAGGTGTAAAATGTTGTTGTGGCTACAAAGGGTTATTATGAGCCATGTCACCCTTCAGAAGATGCCCACAGGATTGTGCCCATTTCAGTACCCGTCTACGGAATATAAGACTAGATAGAACTAAGGTAGAACTAATTAGAGAAATCTTTACACATCCGGTCAAATATCACTACTAAAACTATTGTCTTAAATAGACTTGCTAAGACTATAATGAAATACTGTTTGTATGATGAGATGTTTTATTTTTCCCTCTTAGGTACAAACCCATTTGGAGAACCCCACGGACTACCATATCCGCCAGTCTCAGAGGCAGCAGGTAAAGGAGTACCTGTCCAGTACCTTTGCCCCCAAGCCGGCTGTCCATGCTGCAGCTGGCATAGTACACCCCTCTCCACCCAGCATGCCGCAGTGCCAGTCAACCGGTGCCGTGCAACCCCTGCCCTCACCTTGCACACAGCTTGTCACCTCTACAGGGAACAGCGCCCCTAACAGTCCCATGGCCATGCTGAACATCAGCTGCAGCCATGAGAAAGAGGTACATACCATCAGTCCTAGAACACTGTGTATTTAAGTTTGGGTTTCACACTATGTTTTGTGGACCAGGCATGGAGTGCTTGGAAACTTCTGGTGTTTGTTAGGGTGTGCGTTGAGTTGTGGAGACCATACCATAGGCCAAATTAATGTAAAAATTGGACAGTAGGAATATTCCCTTTTCTACTAGGTTTAGGACTTTTACCTGCAAACCTTCATTCAAAGAATTTCATTCGTTCATTCATTTCATTCAATTTATTAATCCTACTAGGGTCACAGGGAAGCTGGAGCCTATCTCAGCCGAATCGGGGTATAGGTATAGGTACAGGTACACTATAAAAAATTGGGTGAATGCCTAGGACAGTTGGGGGTGTGTCGTACGAAACTTACCTGTTACACATTGGTCATCGTAGACCCTTATTGTGAAGTTTTGAACCTACTTGTTGGTAATTCCTGCCATCAGGTCTTACGTGTGATGCCCTATGATGTTCTGCAGCTGTGTTACAATAAACATGAATTTAATATATTTTGTTTCATCTGATGAGCTGAGAGCCTTATGGAGTTTACAGTGGTTCTGTGATTGCCAAGAACATACAAACCGGTAACGTTAAGCAAATGTACGTCATGTAACCTACGTACGGCGTTCATACCTCAGTCAAGTACAATATTATACAAATCCTTTATTTTGCAACAGTCATATCACTTTCGTATAAACATACAATTTCACGTACAGACCTGACTTATTTTACCCATGACAGACAAACAACCATATATTTTATGTGTGAATGCAACTACACAGCTTTCAAATCCACCTCACCCAATCCTATGCCAGGCCCTTCCATCATAGCACCAAAATTGCAGGTTGTTTATTAAAGGGGCTTCAAGTTTAGTCTCGGCATGGTTAGTCTTGGCATGTTAATATGATAATGATGAACATTGATAGGGTTTTGTGCAGCTTTGATAAAGAGGTGAAGAAAATCCGGAAGTTATACGTACCTTGTGCTCTTATATAAAGGGATTTCATATTTGAAGTTGAATTCTATTTGATTTGTGCTTTAATTTGGTTATATGTGTTATAACAGAGAATAATCATTAGGGGGGTGGGACGGTGGTGTTGTGGTTAGCACATCCGCCAGACGCTTCTGTGTGGAGTGTGCATGTTGTACCGTGCTTGTCTGGATTTCCTCCGGGTACTCCGGTTTACTCCCACAATCCAAAGACATGCACATTAGAATAATTGGCTGTTCCAAATTGCCCCAGGTGTCAGTTTAAGTGTGAAAGGTTATGTGCGTGTTTGCTCTGTGATGGTCTGGCAAGCTGTTGAAGGTGTACCCCGTACTCCTCCCAGAGTGGGCAGCTCGCCAGGCCATCGCAGGGCAGAAACACGCTGATGGCAACCCAGTGGCCTACTCTTCACGAATATCAGCAATGGCCAGTGAGAGACATGGCCGGACTTTGATAACCCAGTTAGCTGCACTGGGGGACAGCAGTGGGGCTTGATCCCCCCGACCCCAGGCCACCACTGCCGCTCCTCATGATTTAGTTTTGCGTTATATTATTAAAAAAAAAGCGTTAAGCATAAAATATGAAATGTTAGTTGTTGTACTCATTGTTATTCATTAGTCATATTGAATTGATTAATCATTGATTCATTCCTATAAATTCTATATTAGACGAGCGCCAGCCTCCCCGTGACCCTGATTAGGATTAAAGGGTTCAGAAAATGAATGAATAAATGTATATATATATATATATATATATATATATATATATATATATTAACATTTAAAATTGTTTGTGTTTGTGTCCTTTTGACTGAAACAGAACAAAATATTAAAGTTATAATAAATATTACATTTTGTAGTACTAAAAGTAAATGTATTTAAAAATTCTTCAGGCTTCATGAATTAAAGTATAAAACCTCTCAGGATATACTGTGATAGACTGGGGTGATGGAAGGCATTTCGGAGAACTATGTTGCCTAAAACTCTTTTGTGTTACAAACCACTTGGATGGATGCTTTCTACTGATTACTGAATGTAACTTTGGCGTACTTTGGGGGCTTGTAGTAGTTTATGGCATTTATGGTAGTAGTTGTGTTAGTGTCAAAGTGTTAAGGGTAATGACCCTTAAGTGTCATTCATTACTTTCTGTTGTAATGTTGTACCTTGCATCTTTGTATTTTATTAGTTAACATGAAGCAAGCTGTATGTGTCTATGATCCCATATATCATATCAGGAGGTAACATTTTTAGCACCATTGTCGGTATACAAACATGCCTGAATTTTTATTATAATTTTTATTTTACTATTTGGAAAACATCCAATTTAATTTTTCTGTTTCTGGAAATGATCTTAAAAAGTCCTCACACAATTATGCTACACCCACTTCAGGTCAGATATACATTCCTGGGCAAAATAAATTCATAAAAAGGGCCAATCTCCAAATTGCAAAACATGAATTTTTGGAGCAGCTCTTCTCACTTGCAGGACATACATGACTGTAGACTGTATTGTTTCTGTACATGTCTTGCAGTGAAACTTGCAGGTACTGAACAGGAAACCACAGTACACATGCGCACAGTCCTTACAAATTAATATTACTGCAACGTCCTCTGATCGCGTTTTTGAGACATTTATTGAAAATCTTACCTGTAACAGGCAGCACGTTGGCGTAGTAGTTAGCACGTTCGCCTTCCAGCAAGAAGGTTCTGGGCTTGAGTCCTGGGCTCGGCGAGGGCGTTTCTGTGTGGAGTTTGTATGTTCTCCCCATGCTTCTGTGGGTTTCCTCTAGGTACTCCGGTTTGCTTCCACAGTCCAAAGACATGCACATTATGCCTTTAGGCTGTTGTAAATTGACCCTAGGTGAGAGTGAGAGTGTATATGTTGCCCTTCGATGGTCTGGCAAGCTGTTTACCTAATAGGATTAAGTGGCTTGGTAAATGAGTGAGCGAGTTACCTGTAACATTTTAACAATGGGGTTTTTTTTTCGAGTCTACAAATAATGTTATTTTAGCTTTTATGCAGCGTTGTTAAAACAACAACACAGGTTATTATTTTTTTCTATTTGGAGTTGAGCATACAACGTAATGACTTGTTTGACAATTAAGAAAACACTAAGTCTTCCATCAATCCATTTCATCAGGCTTCAGTGCACCGGGCCTCTCTCTTTCTTTTAGGACTGTTGTTATGCATTATTAGTCCTCAATACGCTAAAGTTCAGTACACACCACATCCACGATCATCTTTTTTCATCCTTTTTGCCTTGTTCTTGCCTTGTTAGTGTTTTTTATGTACAGTATATATCACCCAAAGGTCAGGGTGTTAACTAGCCAAACTTTGTTGTCAATGAAATTTAAGTGGCCAATTATGGTTGCAGTGGTGTAATTAGAGATTAAAGAGTGACAGGGAGCGCAGATGACACTGGAGAGACCTTTTGAACTCGGCAGACTTTGGTCTTTTTTCCTCATCTTCGCACATTTAAGTGTGTAGCGTAAAAAGTTGAGTGTGTGGTCATATACTAACAACATCTATGAGACAAACAACTGAGAGATAAGTCTGTAGAATAAGAGCGAAAGAAAGACAAGTACTGTTTTTAGAAGTTCCATGGTTTGAGAGTGAAATATATACTGTAATAATATATAACTATAATAATATATACTGTAATATTATATACCATAATAATATATAAATATAATATTATATACTGTAATGTTATATACTGTGGTAGTGTATACTGTAATAATATATCATTTCCCTTAATGTTAGTTATGTTAACATGATTATGTTATGTGGTGTAATTATGGTATGTAATGTTATGAGAGTCTTTCTAATGGACAGTTTTACTCTGTCAATAAAGATAATGATGATGATGATGATATAACTTATATACAATCATATTTTATACTATTATAATATTATATACTGTAATATTGTATACAGTACTGTAATAATATATACTGTAATCATATATGACTATAATATATACTATGCAAGATATACAGTATACTATATACTGTATTGTATATTATATACTACAATAACACTGTATTAAACTAATATAATAATACTAGTATAATAATGTACTGTATTATATGAGGATTGAGTATGAAATAGCCAAAGCAATCTTTAGAAATAGACAGGAGCAAAATCTAAAGAAAGAGAACAACAATTCAGGAAGATTTGTGTCGATTGTTATTGCTTTGTTTACATGGAAACTTAATAAGCAGTTTCATGTGTATATTTGTGAGCAGATGGAGGAAGTGATTGAGGACATAATCAGCATGCAGTCCAGCTATGATGACATACACAATTATGCTGACCCCGTGGTACAGATGCCAAACACAGTAAGTGAAGTATCTGGTTGTGTTGTTGCTTTTCTAATACACACTCAGAGTCACACACGGATTGTTTTACACCCTTTTACGAATACGTATAATGCAAATGCGAGTGAATCATGTGAGTTAAATAGATGGATTAAGCTGAACACTGAAAGAAGAACAACAAAACTTGTGAATAGTGTCTATTTTTTAATCGTCCGAGCTCGTGTGGTGACTCAGTGCTGCCGTTCCGATGAGCCACTTGTTGACTAGATGTTGTTGGGCTTAAGGGAAGAAGAAAAGCAGCTTTGTTGGTCATCAAAAATAATGTCTGGTTATAGCCCAGACCCTACCCATACACTCTGAACTGTGATGCAATTCCACTTTGTTGCTGTATTAGCACTTCTAAACCGCTTGTTTTCAATTCAGACCAGCTGCATTCTCCTTCAGGGTACTCTTTATTCATATTACAAATTAAAAAAAACAAAACAAAATGGATTGCAATCTGTGCATCGCACGATGGGCTGTCAGACGCGGGAGGACACTTGCTCGGAAAAGCAGGGTGTATTCAAAATAACTGCTCAGCATTAACAATTAAGCCACCTCCAGTTAGAGTTCAACTTGTTTACAAGGTATTAGGTTAGGATTGGGGCAGTGGAGGAGAAGGAGGTGAGTAAAGAAAGGAGGGAGGATGGGGGAGAAAGCAAGGCTGAAAGTCCAGATAGGGGAAAGTTCACTGTTTTGTGGTGAGGAAAAACTAGAAGAAGGCAAGTGTAGTTGCTCAGGCAGCTATGAGAGAGTCAGCAGCCAGCATGAAGGACATGAACAAGACGTATGCTATTGTAGAGGTGATCGACGGCGAGAAACTCCAGCTGGTAAGGCAGGTCTGGTCTCTGTTTCTTTCCTTTGTTTCTCATATTTTAAGCAGCTCATAAAAGGAAGATAGGGATTGTTATTAAACACAGAACTGCAGAGGGTGAGAGACAGAACAAGGTTGTTTGTGATTTATGCTACATTCTACACTGAAGTTATCAAGCGTTATCGAGCTTCTGCTCCCTTTTGCTCAGGTCTATCATGACCTCTCTATCCATCGATTGGCAGTTGATTGGTTTTTCTCATTCATCAGAGTGCTTCAACTCAATTTCTTGTTTTGTAAGGATTGATCTTTGCTCTACATTGCTGAAGGGAATTCAGTGGGCTTGGAATTTGAATGCCTGTGAGTGTATAGAGAGCAGGAGTTATAAATGAGTTATAATTTTTTTTTGTACATACCGCATAAATTAAATAACAAGGATGATTGGCTGTGGCTTTGTGCTTTATTATTTATGAATTATTTTCTTTAATGAGAGGCGTGAACTACCATAACTAAATACTTATATTGCACATTTTCTATATGCAACATTTCTGTAATTGGTATCAGCGGTGTACATTGTGAATGATGGATGTAAGTAGAGTTGGTGTTTGCAGCAGTAGTTCTGGTTTGTCAGCAGAATCAGTGGCATTGTGTTTGTTTCCTTTGATCAACCTACAGCTGGTCCCCACCACTGAGTGTGTGTGTGTGTGTGTGTGTGTGTGTATATATATATGTGTGTATATATATGTATATATGTGTGTATATATATATATATACACACACACTCAGAGTCACACACACACACACGAACTATTTTACACACTTTTACAAATACATATAATGCAAACACGAGTGAATCATGTGAAGTAAATAGACGGATAACATAACACTGTAAGAAAAACAACAAAACTTGTGATTCAGTGGATTCAGAATTTGAATGCCTGTGAGTTTATATGTAGGTGGCTTATACTGGTTGTATCTCCAGGGTAGAGAGCAGGAGTTATAAATGAGTTATAATTTTTGTACCACATAAATTAAATAACAAGGATGATTGACCTTGGCTTTGTGTTTTATTTTCCTAAATGAAAGACATGAATATATATATATATATATATATATATTTAAGTTAAGTTATAACTAGTTGGGATAATGCTGCTCTCCATCAACACATGCCAAGTTTTACTTTGGTATGAGAAGGCATTTCTTCCACCAAATATCTGCTAATTGCCATTTTAATCAAAGTAAATGGAGCCATGTAAGCAATGGACCATTATATTCACGCACTGTTCTTTGTTTACAGTTGATTTTGTGTTTGTTTGCCTTGGTGTTCCCCAGTAGCTTGTGCGATAAGCTCTCTGAGGCTACTGACAGTGGACTTATCAGTCAAGGCTCATTAGAAGCCAAGCGTTCACTCACCAAGAATTATATTGTGCCATTCCGATGGAATAAAAGATACAGGGTGTATAAAACAATAAAGCTGATAAGCGATAGCTGTGAATGTCAGTCAGTGCTCTCACCTCCAGAGCAGAAAAATGTCGTGTTTTATTAGTTTATCAGTATAGAATCTGTCAGTTTTTATTACTTACCACTAAAGATATACATTTATTGGGCTTCCTGTGATTATGATGATTTGACAAGGTCATACTGGGTATAGCACCATAAAAACCACCACTAACATCTCTCGTGAAATAGGGCTGACAAAATATATTCAGAGAGATGAGTATCAGCTAATAACTGAATGAAATGTTCTCGTAAATACAATAATCAGCAGTGTGCGCACGAAAAACACTAAAACAGAGTACTGTACTGTTAATCATACTTACTTATATCACAAAAACAGACCAACCCATGCCTCCCTTAAGGCTCTTCCTTAACAACGCTCTGCATTATGTTCCCGTCAAGCCTCTAGCACAGATTAAATTGACCCCCATGCCTTAAAACACAAAGAAGACTCTTCTCTGTCCTTTCCATGAACTTCCTCCGGTTATCTGGACACTTGGATCACTGTCTGAGTGGAACTGACCTCTTCAATGACAACTAATTAAATAAAACTTTACTTGTTGTATTAGCTGAACTCGAATGTTTAGCTTCATAGTATTCTTAGAGCCTGACCTGTTTATACTAGTATATGCTACAATATACTGGACTTCTGTAAGGCATCTGCCAAAAGCTTATGTCTGGTTTGTTTGTCTGTCCTAGCTCCCTCTCTCCAGCAGCCATTTGGATGTGTACACTGGGCCTGGCATGACCGGTCCTACCATTGCCATGACTAGCAATTCCTGCCCAGCCAACCTACATCACAAGAGAGAGCTTTCAGGTAAGATGTCGACCACAACCAAGACGTCAAACCGTGCTTCGTTCCAGCGCTTATGTTATGTTATGAAGATTGGACTGTCTGTATTTTTGAAAAGGCCATAGCAAAAAATTGTATTTAGATGCATGTTTATTAGTTTCTTATTGTCGCTTCGGTGAGCGGGATGAGTAGTGGAATAGGTTATGTAACCTTACAGTATGATCCCTAAGAAATCCTGACCATTCTAAAACATTTTTATAGTGGCAAGCATCATTATAATAAACAATACTGTCATAAACTATGAGGTTCATCTTGCTCTTGTAAAGCGCTGAGTTCACAATGTTGACTGATCGCGACTTGTTTTTTCATCAAGAAGCTGAAGCGCGTGCACTGGCTAAAGAGCGACAGAAGAAAGACAACCACAACCTGAGTGAGTTTTATGCTCTTTGCCTCCCTCTTCCTTCACATTTACAAGCTCTTCTGGTTTAAAGTACATTGGCCCCATTTTCACCCCACCCAATACACCCCCCTTCTTCTCCCCAACCCCCCT
The DNA here is from genome assembly GCA_030014195.1 of Neosilurus mollespiculum. Taxonomy (NCBI): domain Eukaryota; kingdom Metazoa; phylum Chordata; class Actinopteri; order Siluriformes; family Plotosidae; genus Neosilurus; species Neosilurus mollespiculum. Next base: position 22,763,377 of record JAQMYF010000023.1, on the reverse strand, counting down.
ACCACCTCTGGGCAAATTTAGCTGACTCCATACAACAGTTTGGTGTATCGTTAACCCAGGCCAATTCTGCTGCTGTGGCATTAAAATGTAATTGCCTGTGACAGTTCGCAGGTAGTGAATGGGTACAATAAGCATCAGGAATGCTGCAGGACTGTTGCTTCAAACCTGATCGGTGTTGGACACTATAATAGTATATTTATTGCTTTGTAAATGCTTCACTGCAAATGCATTGGCCATAGTGCAAGATCATAAAATGCGCTCTGCGTTCAAAGCCAAAAGTTCACGGATGCCCAGACTGAGCTTATTCAGTGTCAGTTTTTCACAGCTCCCCACAATGCTTTAAGTCAGATAGGTATCTAGTATGTTCACGTCAGAGGTGATTTTAAAACAGTCGATTAGGATTCCAGTAAAATTCCAGAAATTCATGTCATGACTTCAAGCTTCTGATTTGCCAGTAGTAATCGGGAGCGCTGCTGTAGCTGTACCAGTGGCTAATTTTAGAGATCCATGCAATACAAGCCTTAATACCATGGAAAATCTAAACAACTGAGCCAAAACCTCTGGCAAAGAATTGTGGACGTTTACATGCCTGGGTCCTCTTCAAGCTTTAGGGTGTGCTCACAAAATACTGATACACAATACTGATATTATGATCCTGATTTAAGCTGATCATACTCTGCAGTTAGTCCAGTCTTTCAGGCGATGTGTCACTACGATCTATACCGATGTTGTACGATGTGCTCCAAACAAATAAACACCAATTGCCCCCAAATTCCCCAAATATTTCACTTTTTCCCAACGTTTCCCTTGAAATTCTACAACATCCTCTCATGTTCTTCTGTGTATACCCATGTGTACCGATGTTCTCTAATCTCCTCCAGTGCAACATCAGAATATGATCCAGGCAAATTGGGATCATGATCAGTATTTTGTAAGCGCACCTTTTAACATGAGGAATGCGTCGTAACAACATGTGTCGACTGGCTGCTTCATGCAGTAGCTGGCTAGCCGCTTAGCCGGTCAAAGTAGAAGAGATAACCGGACGTGACAAAACATGGCTGGCTATCAGTGGCTAAAGTTAAAAACATGTAAATGGTATATAATTTGGCTGCATACACAAAAATGTACATCCTCTAAATAATGTAAAAACAAATCCTATAATGAATTTATGTAGTCAGGGCATTTATTGTTTCATACATTAGTTGTGATTTGTTTGTAATAACAATCTTATCAAATAGCCACACGCATGCTCGCTTGCGCACACACAAACACACACAGAAATGATGAGGATTCAAAATGATTATATATTTAAATAGATTTGTTTACGTGTATGTGTAAAAAAACACATTTCATTTTGAAAGTCTGGGTTGGACATAAGCTATATGCTAGCTAGTCTATAAGTGCCTAATTTTTGCCTTTTTTGATTTTTTTTCTCTTTTAGTTGAAAGGAGAAGGAGGTTCAATATCAATGACCGCATTAAAGAGCTGGGCACCATGATTCCTAAAGCTAATGACCTGTAAGTAAATCTTTAACCAGTCACACAGACTATAGAGCACAGGTGTCAAACTCAAGGTCCACGGGCCAAATCCGAGCATCCAACTCATTTTATGTGGCCTGCAAGAGCTTTCAAAGAAAATGATTATCGTACATTCTGTGGATCGACCATTACCATGAAACCTAATTCATCATCCTTCCACTAGGTAGCAGCAACCTATTTTAAGTAAACAGCTAGTCACTCATGACTCAAGGAAGGTTGCATGCTAGCTTGTCGCTGCTAAGCGTTCTCAGAAAATGCAAGTGATTAAAGGAAAAGAGGACAAATGCGTAAACAAATCATTTTGCCATGCAGATTTCATGGTGACCATTTTAGAATAGATGTTTACTGATTATTACATTTAGTGATGTGGCCCTCAGTGAAAATGAGTTTGACACCCCTGCTATAGATAGAGAAGTTCCCAGTAAAATGGAGAATATTTAGAATGTTGCCAGTTATTGTGATGTATTTATTGATGTATCTACTACAATCCTGTATTAAAAGAAAAACAAAAAACCAATCAGTTTTGCATCCATCCTTTGCAAATTACTTCTATTCATTTTAACGTTTCCATATACTGAGAGAAGAACTGAGAATCACTGTGTATTTAAAAAAAGCTTTGATTGGTCTCAGTAAGCATTATACTAATACAGTAGAATCTCATTAATATGCGCTTCTTTTAAATGTTTCCGCTTAATATGCGCCCACCCCTTGGACTCCAAATTTGTAACGCGGGGATGACCAAAAAGCGCCTTTTTTTGGAATTTTTCAGTGAAATTGCTCGTATTAGAGCAATATTACGGCTTTCTGCATTAATCCGTGGCAGTTCAATTCACGCCCGCGCACAAGCGCATTCACACCTGCATATATTAGCTCTAACACCTGTATACACACCTGTATTCACAGCACTCCAACCTCCTTTGATCTCGGCTTTGTATATTGTAATAGGTTTGTCACCTTTTGTCCTGTTTTAAGCATTTTTCTTCACACATTATTGTCATCTTCATAGATTTTAGCTGTCCATTAGAGCTGTCCAGGGTGTACTCTGCCCTCGCCCTGTATTGGCTGAGATGGGCGCCAGCCTCCCCGCGACCCTTATTAGGATTAAGTGGTTCAGAAAATGGATGAATGAATGAATGAATGCTAAAATGCGGAATCACTTAATGTGCGTTGTGGTGCATTGGATCCCGATATGCGCATATTAACGGGACTCTATTTTATGTACCAAGTACAAAAGTACAGTACTTATGCTATTAAAAGGTCTAAAGCTTAGAGAAAGTTATACTAAATGAAACTTGTAACTTGTATAGGTAATCAGCAACAACTAAGAGCCAGCAGTAAAGCATGATGCTGGTGGTATCATCTTGTGGGGATGGTTTTTTAATTAGTAAGGACTGGGGAAACTGGTCAGAGATTAGAGCAAGCCTGCCAGAGTCAAATACAGGACAGTGTTACAAGGAAAGCTGTTCTACAATCAGAGCTACACTGGAGTGGCTCAAAACCGACAACCTGAATGTGTTAGGTAGTTAGATAGCCCAGTCCGCCCGATCTGTCGCATGATGGTCATCCTCTTGTTTCTTCCTTAGTGATGTCCGTTGGAACAAAGGCACTATTCTCCGGGCTTCAGTGGAATACATTAAGCAAATGCAGAAGAACATTCAGAGAACTAGGGAAGTGGAGAGCAACTTCAAGAGGATGGAGGTGGTCAATAAGCAGTTGTGGCTCCGTATCCAGGTAAATGATTAAAATGATCTGCAATAGACACTGCATACGTTTTGGTTAGACATTACTAGTAAATTGCATTGTTTGTTTTTTTTTTGTTGTTGTTGTTTTCTCCAGGAGCTGGAGATGCAAGCTCGAATGCATGGTCTGCCTAGCAACTCGCCATCAGGCCTGAACAACATTGAACCCTTGAACCCGTTTGTGAAGCAGGAGAACAGCCCTGATGAAATCCACCACCAGCGACCTCCTCCCCATCAGCCCCCTCAGCTCCACTCACAGCCTCCACAGCTCCACCCCCAACAGCTCCACCCTCAGCAGCTCCATCCCCAGGCCTCTCAGCTGCACTCCCAGCCACCACTGCAGTACTCGGCTGTAGGCAGCACACAGCCCTTTGACTTCAGCCACGCACTTGACTTGTGTGATGGTGGCATGCAAGGTTATGGAGATGGCATGGGGTGCCTGTCGGATTTGGGCTCTATAGGGGGCACTGCTGGTGGCACCATGCTTCATGCAGGCAAGAAGAACGAAATGGCCTGGATGGACGACGCGCTGTCGCCACTGGGCGCAGACCCACTGCTCTCGGCCATGTCGCCTGAGGCGTCTGTGGATAGCAGCCGCCGTAGCAGCTTCAGCATTGATGACTCGGACATAATGTGAAATGGTTCTGGCACAATATTAACACGTACGCACGCCAATTTTGGTTAAAAATAAAGGGCAATGGCACATTTTCATATTATCAGGTACATTTTTATGGTGCCTATATATCATAGGCAATCAACAAAATCAGTATATTCCCTTAGACATGATTCGATCCACCTTCCATCCACACACTCCCAAAAACAGACCCTGTATTAGAAATCCACAGGGGAAAAAAACGATTTTTACATGCCAGTACTACCATCCAAATCCAGAAAGGCCATTTTATTTAAAAGAAAGCAATCGTTCGTGATAAAAATAAATAAAAAACAAAATTTTTAAAAGTAGCTAGAATATTTTTGTTATGATCGCAACTACTCAAAGCTTTAATCAGTGCCAAACTACTGGCTTTCAGCATTAAACCAATGGTAGAAGGAAGGAGGTGGGGGGTGTTTGACGAATATGGAAATGCATGCAGTATGTTTTAGAAGTACATGATCCTCCAAAGGCAGCTTTTTCTCAGGCATTTAGAAAAAAATCAGGGAGAGCATCCCAAAAAAGGATCTGAAATAACACTTTATATAAAAATCCCTTTTTGAAGTCATTGATCAAATATTATTATTGTATTATTATTATTATTATTATTATTATTATCATTATTGTTATTGTTATTAATAATATTAATATTAATATTATTATTATTGTTATTATTATTATTATTATTATTATTATTATTATTATTATTATGAATACTGTGACCGTATATATATATATATAAACGGCTATATACGTGAGTGTAAATTCTTGGGTTAGTGGTAGCTCTGAGGTTAAGGTTCTTGCTCAAATGTCCAAAAGTCACAAAACTGTTCAGCTCAGCAAGTCCCTTAATCCTCTTCTAATCCTCCTGGAGTAGATTCTTCTTCACTTTGTAATTGAAGTATTTCCAGCTGAACTCGGAACTAAACCTAAAGTATTATTGCTGTGTTATTATTATTATTTACATAGTGGATCCTTGAAGTATTTAGTAATACCTAAGTAAACAAAGTAGATTCAAGAAGCTTCCTGCCCATGTGAACACGTACAGATATACGTCTGTAGTAGACGTCTTGTGCGGATCCTTCGGTCAGTCTGTACAAACATAACGGAATAAGACAGTACAAAAATGCACAATATATTAAATAAGATAAAATAAAATAGAAAGATAAGAAGAAAAGATGGATCGTATGTATATCTTAGGCATGTAGAGTGTGTGGACAGGGCTGTAGTGTAACCACTGCACATGGTGATTAAATAATGCAAACCAAACTGGTACCTATTGTGCCTGATGATTCTTGCACTTAAAAAGAAAACATTCAGTAGTCAGAGGGGTTTATAGGATGCAGTGTGGAATGTGGGTGAAGGGAAGGGGATCTCACTCCAGATGTTTGCTACCAGACTAATGGCCGCCGCTGCTCATGCTCTCCAGCCGGTGGTGTCTGAGCCAATAGCCAAAGTTTCTTCACTTAAGCAGAGAACCTGTCGGGTCCTGAGCATCTTTAAGAATGTTCTTGCAGCGCTGAGTAACCGGAGTGTCTTTAGAGGAAAGATGAGTGCTTTTACTAATAAAGTAGTTTAATAAAGGGGCTAAAGTACTACAGAAACTCCCCCGTGCAGGTAGTACAGAGCATACCACTAACACTTAATCCAGTGTTCCAGTGTACGTCCTCACCAAGGTGAAGCTCCCCCCGTGAAGTTAGTCTACGCAGCACCCTGCGGTTCTGTTCACCATATTCAGACTCTGTTGACCCCGGCCACCTGTTTTTTTTTTTTTAATATTTTAAAATTTATTTTTTTATTATTATTTAATAGCAACATAGCTGTAAAATCGTTTCTAAACCAGCCACGGTAGCTTCATCAATAGAAACAATAATCACATGTGTGGTCCTCACTCATACACCTTACAGCATGTGTGCACTGTAAATAAATGCACAGAATGATGATGTAATGGACTCCAATCCCTTTTTTTTTTTTTTTTTTTTTTAAAGAAGTCCCTTTTATTTTCCCTTGTTACTCAGGCCAGAATATATACATATGCGCATATATATATATATATATATATATTTGTGTGTGTGTGTGTGTGTCCTTCCTTGAGAAATTAATTCAGACATGAAGTTTCATGTGTCCCGCCTCACAGCGGAAAGGTCCTGGGTTCCAGTCCCATGCTCGGTGAGGACGTTTCTGTATGGAGTTTGCATGTTCTCCCCGTGCTTGCATGGGTTTCCTCCGGGTACTCTGCTTTCCTCCCGCAGTCCAAAGGCATGCACGTTAGGCTAACTGGCTGTTCCAGATCGCCCCTAGGTGCGAGTGTGAGTCCTGCGATGATCTGCCGAGCTGTTCAGGGTGTACCCCGCCTTCTCCCAGAGTTGGCTGAGATAGGCTTCAGCCTTACTGTGACCATAGTAGGATTAAACGTTTCGGCAAATAAGTGAGTGAGTTCCATGTTGAAAAGAGTTGCTTTGGGTCGTTTCACCCTGAACAGAACTCCTCACCGCTGTGTGCACTCCCTGTCTGCTGTGGGAAGAGAATCTTATGTGCAATTCTAGCTATGGGAAAAGAAAAATGAAGTGAAAGAAAAAGAATAGGTATTCTTAGTAGACTTTCCTATTTTTCCTCCTCTCTCCTGAAGCACTGAAGAGAATATTATGATTTAATGGCTTTATAATGGATGATTTATTAAGATTTTATACACCACTAAGCCACTTAAGTGTATTTTTATTGTATGCAACTTTTTATTTTTATTTGATCTTCCAAAAATGACCTTTGCTATCTCGATGCGGAGCCATTTGAATATGAGAATATTTAAACCACTAGCCTTATTTTACATGGCCAGCAGAGCCGAATAATATTCTGTATTTTGTCCTTTTTTTAATGATAGACTTTATCAGGCTTTAAAGAAAGTAAAAGAACATGTATCATGTTTTTATATTGATTTGATTTTTTTTAACATAGTTATTCAAAAAATATATATAATGAGTGATGATTCTGTGATAATTGTATCAGTTTTAATTAAAAACTTTGTGAATGTGAATTTTTCCTGGTGTACAGTTAAATGGTTGAAGAAGTTTTAAGTGAAGCAGCATGAATTCTTTTTTTTTTTTTTTTCGCCAATGGTGCCTTCCTTTTCCTAAACCTGTACCCCTGTACTGTCATTAAAGACAACCTGCCTCAGAGTTTAAAATGTTCTTACACTGTGTCACAGGCTCAGAGCTTACTGACTTCCTCAGACTTTTAAAGCCCAAGTTCAAGCATTCAGAGTCGTTCTGTTCGCCTATGCAAATCTTTGACTTGGTAAATCGTGAGACGGAGCTAGCCAAGCTGTTCTATTGATGGGGTTCTTCTAATTTTTAAAACAAAACATGTTTTGTTCCTGTTTGTTCTTATTTGTTGTTGTTGTTGTTGTTATTTTCCAGGAATGATAAGGTTTGGCGTAAATGAAGGAAACCTGTATATCCCTTCAGGTAACAAGGCAGATTGTGATTTAAGTGATTGTTACTGTTTTAGCAAACCCATCCGAAAACCATTCGAGTTCATTCTTGTAAAATTGTATGGATGTGAATGACATCTATTATTAAATGTATTTAAGATGATTATCCGGCGGTGTCGTGTCTTTCATTCTCTTAGTAGTCAGTTTACTGTTACACAAACTATCACTACGTTTATTTTTTATTATATGACTAATACAGTGTCTCACTGAACCAAATCACTATCTCAGCCAACGCTGGGTGAAGGTGAGGTACACCCTGAACAATGCTGGAACATCACACATCCAACACACACGCAACCACTCACACCTAGGGGCAGTTCGGAACAGCCAGTTAGCCTAATGCGCACGTCTTTGGACCGTGGGAGGAAACCGGGGTATCCGGAGGAAACCCACACAGACATGGCGAGAACAAGCAAACACCCTCGCCAAGCGTGGGACTCGAACCCAGGACCTTCTTGCTATGAGGCGGACATGGTAACCTTTACACCATCATGTCGCCATCCATTGATCAGCAATGTTTAATAATTAATCAGGTATATTTAATTGGTGCGTTGTTCAGACTTTGATGAAGAACAGATGTGGTCACTGTATCACATGATACACATTCTACCCTCACTCTCGCACTCACTCATTTGCTGAACTGCTTCTAGGGTCTCAACCAGCAATAGGTGACAGTGGGGTACACCCTGAACAACTTGCCAGACCATCGCAGGGCAACACATACACGACCATTCACTCTCAAAACTAGGGGCAATATGGAACAGCCAATTAGCCTAATGTGCATGTCTTTGGACTGTGGAGGGAAAAGAGAGCACCCTGAGGAAACACACGCAGTCAGGGAGAGAACATGCAAAATCCACACAAAAACTCGGCTTGAAACGAATACCTTCTTGCTGTGAGGTGGACATGCTAAGCACTACACCAAAGTGACGCCCTTAATACACTCATGCATTTATAATATATAAATATTTATATATATATATATATATATATATAAAATGAAATCCTATATTGTTATTATTGTAATAATAATAATAATAATAATAATAATAATAATAATAATTATTATTATTATTATTATAACTATTATTATTATCATTATTATTATCATTATTATTATTATCATTATTATTATTATTATTTTATTTTTATTATAATAATAAAAAACATCATTATTGTAGTTATTGTTATTATTATAATTATTATTATTATTATTATTTTAATTATTGTTATTGTATTATGTGGCAGAACCAGCAGAGGGCGCTGTAAACGTACAGGAGAAAGCTGAGGCTGAGGATATTTATGCTCGTATAAGAGACCTGTGCAGTCATCATGTGTTCAAGTGTACATATTCAGACTGTGAACCAAGTCCGGAATTATTGGCACCCATTATAAAAATATCTGAACAAAATCAAACAAAATTCCCACTCGAACAATCAGACATTTTCATATCAAACAACAAATCATTTTCATATGAACTAATCAAGCTGTACACATAATAAATGTGAATAAAGGCTGAGTTTCATATAATCAAATCAAATAATTAAGTGTACACAAGTCTATTTAAATAGGGTGGCACAGTGGTGCATTGGTTAGCACGTCGGCCTCACAGCAACAAGGTCCTGGGTTCGATTCCCAGGCTTTGGCATCTCTGTATGGAGTTTGCATGTTCCCCCTCTGCTTGCATGGGTTTCTCAGGGTACTCCGGTTTCCTCTTACAGTTGTCTTATTTTCGATGCAAATTAGGCAAACTGGCTGCTTCAAATTGCCCCTTGGCATGAGTGTGAATGGTTATTGCCACTGCTATGGTCTGGCAAATTGTTCAGGGTGTACTCTGCCTTTGCTCAGTATTGGCTGAGATAGGCTCCGGTCTCTCCGTGAGCCTAGTAGGAATAAGAGGTTCAGCAAATCACTGATGAAATAATAAACAACCTTTAAAATAATTTATTTAAATAAATTTATTTAATTAATTTATTTAAATAAATAACGATCTACTACTACTACAAATAATGATTAATAATAATAACAATATTAAAAATCATAATAATAATGATAATAGTGATGATGATGATGATACTACTACTACTACTACTACTACTACTACTACTACTAATAATAATAATAATAACAATGATAACAATACTACTACTACTACTACTACTACTACTACTAATAATAATAATAATAATAATAACAATGATAATAACAATACTACTA
>JAQMYF010000023.1:22714696-22725149 GCA_030014195.1 Neosilurus mollespiculum | reverse complement strand
ACTAAGCATTTCACTGCATATTGTACTGTGTATAATTTGTATGTGACAAATAAATTTGAATTTGAATTTGAATTTAATGATGCACTCAATTAAAAGGGTGTGTTATAAAAAAGAAAACAAAAAAAATAATAATTTGCCAGAGCATGCAAACCTCTGCCAAGTTAAAAAAATGACAGAAAGAACACAGTACCTTTTGCTGGGCCTGCTGTAATACCATACTTCCAAAAAAAAGCATCCCATCTCACTATGTTGGACTACTTCAAAATCAGTAAATAAATAAATAAATTCCGGATTGAGAATTTGTCCCCAGGTCATCTCCAAAATCTGAGTCTTTCTTGTTCAAAACACCACCTCTGGGAGAAATTTCATAAAAATCCACACATAACCTTTGTGTTATTCTGCTAACAATCACACAAACCTAACCACAAATATAGCCACCTTGGCAATTTTTTGCCAGAGGTAATAAATACATAACTGAAAAATCAGAATAAAGTATTAAAATGAGCCATGTAAGTTGTTGATGATAATATTTTTTTTTTTTTATTTATATATATATATATATATATATATATATATATATATATATATTCAAGTGTAAAAACCAGGGAGGTCTCCTCCACATTGAAGTCAGCATGATATGACGGGTTTGTTTGCAAAAACAGATAAGTGTAATTGTTTTAATTATTTTAAAAAAAAAATAGCTTTGCAAAAAATAAATAAACAAACAAATAAATAAATAACCTTTTACCAGTAGCTTTATAATAAAGCTACTGAAACAGTTGTTTTTCTCATAATTAAAATAATTGGACTTTTTGTTTTTGAACTCAAACTCTCCATATGACATCATGTCAACATGGTTGCTAACATCTTCAACAGTAAATCACTCTCTACTTCAGAGTAAAGTTTAATGTGGAGGAGTATTTATTTTAGATCATTCGTCATAGAAATATTAATCGATTGATTCATTCATTCATTAATTTGCCAAACTGCATAATCCTACTAGGGTCATGGGAGTCATAGTCTGGAACCTATGTCAGCCAACACTGCACAAAAGTGGGGTTTACTCTGAAGAGCTCAATCCTTCAGAGGGCCAACACACACACAAACATTCACACTTACACTAACCTGGGGCAATTTAAAACAGCCGGTTTGCCTAATGTCTATGCCTATGACAGACTATGAGAGGAAACCAGAATACCTGGAATAAACCCACACAAGCACAGAGAGGACATGCAAACTCCACACAGAAAGACCTTCTAACCACTACAGGGCAGACGAGGCTCGGTGGTTAAGGCTCTGGATTACTAATTCGAAGGTTGATATTTCAAGCCCCAGTTCCACCAACCTGCCACTGTGGGGACCTTGAGCAAGGCCCTTAACCCTCGATTGCTCACTTGTATAAAAAAACAATGATAAATGTAAGTCACTCTGGATAAGGGTGTCTGACAAATGCCATAAAATGTAAATGTAATTCATGATAAAATTACTCTGAAATTTATAGTGGAGCTCCCAAGCAGAACATCATAGTCATGGAATATGGTTTGGATTATTGTCCAGTGTCCTGTCCATGTTTGCGTGTGCCCACCACAGAAAACACAATAAGGTGGCTGAATTGATGCTGATTGGCTGTTATGTATCACTAACGCGTATGACGATGGGCAGCAATAATAAAAAATGATTATTAACGAAAACATTTATTATTATTATTATTATTATTATTATTATTATTATTATTATTATTAATGAAACTGAACCACCGGTCAAACTCACATACATTAAAAAACACTAACTCGGGTAATCAGAAAAATTTGCAGGTAAATAAATATTCATGGAGCAAACACCAAAATTAGATGCTCAACAGATCATGAACTCTTTAAATGGATAATTAAACTAAAAAGAAAAGTGATATAAATGAATGCAGAAACTAGAAGGCGGTAAGAAGCAAACCCAAGCTCGGACACCTATCAAGAGACATCGCTGCTTTAGGCACCACATAAATCTATATATTATTGATTTAATCAGACAATTTAAATAAACGGACAATAAAACAATAAAAGAGTGTCAACTGTTAAAATCTATATTAGATTGATTTTCAACTGATAAATCTGACAATGGTGGCATGATGGCATAGTGGTTAACACATCTGCTTCTCAGCATGAAGGTCCTGGGTTCGATTCCCGGGCTCCGTGAGGGTGCTCTTTGTGTGGAGTTTGCATGTCCCCCGTGCTTGCATTTGTTTCCCCCGGATACTCCAGTTCCAACCAAACACCCCCCCCCCCACCCCCCCACCCCCAACAGTCCAAAGACGTGCACATTAGGCTAATTGACTGTTCCAGTTTGCCCAGTGTGCTGACCCAGTGATGGTCTGGTGAACTGTTCAGGGTACCACGTCTTCGCCCACTGTTGGCTGAGATAGGCTCCAGCCTCCCAGCGACACTAGTAGGATTAAGCTATTCGGCAAATGAGTGATGAATGAATGAATTTCAACACTTAACCACAAAACAGTGTAGCCCTTTCCAGTACTTGATGAAAAATGTATCAACACATGAAAATCATTCATGAACCCCAGCGTCTGGTATCCAGCGCGCAATAAAGCATGAATCACTTCCTTCAGAAAAGAACAAGAAAGGCAGGAGTTCCTGTCTGTGAATGAAAGAGCTGGTGGTGCTGATGGTACTGGTGGTGGTGAGGGTGGTGGGGAGTCGTGTTGAATGAGACAGATTAACATTTGTTCTGTTACACGCTTCTCTCTGTCACACACAGGAACTTTGCTTGTGCTAATTAACAATTAGCAAAGACTCGCCGGCTAATTGTGTTATTCCTTGTAATGAGGGGGCTAATTACTAGAATGTCAATTTAGATTTAATTACTAAGAGCTTTGTTAATTCCCAGTGAGCATAAGTTACTGCTTTCGTAGCCCGATTTTCTTGCCTGTTCCTGGAAAAAAAAAATTATATTTATATATACATAGACAGTTTTGGCGTTCATAAGGTCTCCTGCTCTCTGGGTAAAACAAGAGAGGGAAGTGTAAACATAAAATAAATGAGAAAGATGTTTGAGCTTCCTATATCTGTTATGGATATGGGAAGACTGGAAGGCTTAAAAAATAATGAAAGGCTTTACCTCTGCGCTTCCAGTTAGTGAAATATATATATTTTTTGTGTATTCTTGCCACGATTAAATAATACTCAGAGCACCACTTGCTATTTTTTTTCTCTTCATAGGGATTAATGCTAATATTGCACGTTCTATATTCTGGTATCAGGCTAATCCGTCCATCATCTATAGGATTCCTAGTTTACGTAATAATATAAAATGCAGAAGTATGTATATTATGATGTTTAATGGTTTATATGGTTTATCAGATACACAAAGTTCCAGCACTCCTGTATATGTAGAAAAAGAATTCAATCTGAAGTGCAGTCGTCTCTTCTTTCTTCTGTTCTTTTAGTGTAAGATGTCTAATTTTCATCCCGACTGCCTGACTCCTTCAAGCCTCTGCCAAAATACCATAAGACAGGGTATAATATATATAATTACACCCACTTACATTAGCCATTATGCCAGTCGAGCATTCCTTGGAAAATGACACACGACCTGTCAAGACTTCATTCACGCCATTAATAAGCATCATTAGTGTCTAGTTTGAATACCCCTCTTGCACATTGCAGTCATTTCAACATGTCATATATTTTAATTTGAGGCCAAAAATAGCCGAGAGGATATTATGCACTCTCTCAGCCAGTCTTTGTGATCTCTTAATGGTCAGGAAGTTCACTAGGTGACCTTGGTGTGGTTTCCCCCGACAAAGAAAAAGTGTTTTTGGCCACCAAAAGAAACAAAAAAATTAAAATTGTACTGTGATGTGCTTGTCACTTTTTTCCTTGCAAAGGTGTCAAAGGCTTAACCATGAATCTCGACTTCCTCTAGGCTTCCTCGCCACCCCTTCATAGTAAAGGTCCCTTTCTTCGGGTAAATCTACCAAAAAAAAAAAAAAAAAAAGCAACTACTGCACAAAAGGAAAATTGTATATATATATATATATGCATTTTCTTTCTCACGCTCATCTCTCACTTACTCATTTGCTGAACCGCTCAATCTTATTAGAGTCGCGGGGAGGCTGAAGCCGTATCTGAGCCGACACAGGGTGAAGGCGGGGTACACCCTGAACAGCTCGCCAGACCATCGTAGCACCAACGCACACACACCTTACGTTCTTGTGTTTGGACTGTGGGAGGAAACTGGAATATCCGGAGGAATCCTGCACAAGCACGGAGAGAACATGTATTAGAAGAATTAAGGTGAGAAGATACAAATAGGACTGTATTTATTTTCCTTTGAAGTGGATCATTTGGATTCAGTACCCGTGCTTGTTTTCATTCTTCATCACTGTTAACTGTCCTGATGATGCTGATGATGCTGATGATGTTGATGATGCTGCAGCGGTGAATGGAATTTGTCGTCCACTGCTCACAAGCCACGGAATCTCCCACACACGCGGAAGCCGAACCAGCGACAGAAACTCAGCATTTGATGGAAGTCATTAACTTCTCCTTGTCTTGTTTACCAGATTTGACAAAAGCAGCTTAAGGGGCTAATTAATTGTAAAAGCTCAGCACAATGGGTAATTAGTGTGAGGCTGTAGTCCCTGATCTAGCTTGGCATTTGAAAAAGAAAATAATTAGAATGTTTTACACCTCATGTTGCACTCACACACAAATAAACACGTCTCACTTAGGGGCTTCTGAACCGTTTTTATATAACGTGTCTTCACAGGCAGGGATGAGGACTGCTGAGACTTTTAGATTGCTGCCTGAATCTGAATGTGCTGGAAAATATCTTTTATAAAGACGACACATGAAGCTTCGATCTTATAGGATGATGTATTTGTATTTGCAGGTATTTGTTTAAAGGAGATAAAAAAGACTGTTCTCTTATTTATTTATTTTTTTGCTATTCAGGATACCAATCATGGTGGCACGGTGGCGCAGTGGTTAGCATGTTCAGGGCATTTCTGTGTGGAGTTTGCATGCACTCCTCATGCTTGGTACTCCGGTTTCCTCCCACAGTCCAAAGACATACACACTAAGCTAAATGAAAGCTAAATTGCCCAGGTGTGTGTGTGTGTATGTGTGTGTGTGTATGTATGTGTGTGTTTGTGTGTAAATGGTTGTGTGTGAGTGTTGGCCCTGCAATGGTCTGGTGAGCTGTTCAGGGTGTACCCCACCTTCGCCCCGAGTCGGCTGAGCTAGGCTCCAACCTCCCCACGACCCTAATTAGGGTTAAGAGGCTTACAGTGAATGAAATGAATGAATGAATTAATGAATGCATATCTGCCCATCAGTCTTCAGTACACTCATGTTGCAAGTATGTGTCCGTCTTGAAGTGATGCAACTGCCAGATCCTGGATGATTATCTTTGGATTTGCACTTGTGACTCAGTTCCTGTTGTCGTGGCTGGTCCCATGTGCATATACCCTAAATACTTTCTTAAACACTTCCTGCCCAAGACTTACACCTGCTTTGGTGTACACCCTGAACATCATTCCAGTCCATTGCAGGGTCAGCACACACACACACACACACACACACACACCTGGGGCAATTCAGAAAAGTCAAATGTGTAGCATGCAATCCTTTATTAGGGTTGTAGGTAGGCTGGAGCCTATCTCAGCTGACTCTGGGACTCAAACCCAGCACCTTCTTCCTTCATATATAGTAGACTCTCCTATACTGTCACTCCCTCAAGCTCCTCATACACAACCCTCTCAGTATATTTTATATTATGGAATACAGTGGTAGAAGAGTAATTTTTGTATTCTTACTATCAAATTCCTCTTATTGTCTCGGAGGCCATTGTCTTGCCTTGTCTCAAAACCCACTAATGCAAATCCAGATGTGTGTAAGGCTTCTATTAATAAAACCGATATACAAACACTGAATGGCATTAAATGAAATCAGGAAGGAAAAGAAGACAAAGAGGGAGAAACGTCCGTCGATGGATCATATTCTACTACTGCAATGTGCTGTGTATCAGTCTCTGATTTTTACGCCTCGTGCTCTGCATTAATTAACAGCTGATTGTAAAAAAGCAACAGAGTCGTGACATTTTGCTCGAGGTCGTTAACTGTGTGTCGTTCCGTGCCTGTAGCAGCGGTGTTAAAGCCGATGATTGATAGACAGCTATTTCCCCGTGATTTAGCCAAATCTTCAACACCGTGTATGTGCAAATGTGACTCGCTGTTCTTCAGGGACACGAAGAAACGATGAGGACAACAAAGAAAACAAGAAAGCCAAGGTAATTAGTGCTCACATATCCTTTCTTTCTTGAGTCGGACAACCATACAGTGGCTCTCGCACGGCTTTCAGCACTGCCATGATTCTCAGGATTGCTCAGCTGGTTTAAGGATGATGAGGATGATTTAATTAATCCTGTCTGGGTCACCAGTGGGGAAAAACCTCCCAGCATGCCGTGTCCTGACCCTGAGGTGTGTGTAATTCCCACCCACAGTGCACCACAGCGACTGCATGACCCTGTAAAAAAAGAACAGTGAATTGATTTATAGAAAGTAGTGGATTACAAATGCAGTGACTCGATGTACAGCACCGACGTATTTACTATGAACAGCCCACTAGACCATCACAAGGCAACACACACATTCAACTATTCACACTCACACTCACAGAGAGTACCTGAAGGAAACCCAAGCACGAGGAGAACACGCAAACCACACACAGAAACGCCCGAGCACAGGATCTTCTTGCTGTGAGGCGGATGTGCTAACCGCTACGCCACTATGCCGCCCCTTCCGATTATTCCTTAAATGATATTTATACTGCCGAGCAAGATTATCAGGACAGGATTTCCGATTTTTTTCCCCTTACCTTTGCTAACTTGACAAACTGAGTTTGTTTGTTTGTTTACACTTGTTATGGCTGTTTGTTTTATCTACTTTATGAAAGGGACGCTAAGGGACGAACTGTTCATAGCTGCTAGAATGTTAAAGCCATGTCCTGCGCAGGTTTACCTTATGCATGATCAACCCCATGGTTTTTGAAAAACATCACTATTTAACTAATTATTCTCTTGTCAAAACAGAACTGTAATTACTAATTTTTCAATTTTCCACCAATAACTGGGTACAAAAGTGTTCGAGAACCTGCAAGGGCGAGTTTCCAGATCCGCCACTGACTTTCATTCACGAAAATACCCAAAGAATGCCGAAGTTTGTGTACACACAATTCAGCGATGCTCACTTTGGATGCGTTAAATGTAAATGTGCTTACGAGGCAAGCAAAAATCTGTCTGTATCTGAATGCGTTTGAAGATTTCTCTCTTCCCATAGTGCCTGCCACCTCTGACCAATGATCAGGGAGAGAAATCCTCATTTTCCGTCCTTCACGTCTCGCTCTTTTCTGTTCAGACTCAATTTTGAATACTCGCCTTTTGCGCATCGCCATGTTTGACTCTGAAATTTGCCACGTGATCCGCACTTTCCGAAAATGATGTACACAAACCGCGAAATTCAAGTCATTAACCTGGTACCCCTTTGCTTTTGTTTACATATCTGAGACAAAAAAATTCATGATATCTCACACTTCGAAGTGTTTTGATCAGTAATAATAGTCAGAACTACACCTATTTAGTTGATTTTAACATAAAAAATTTTGTAATTTTTTTCTTGTGCAGGACTTGCCTTTAATAACAACAACAACAACAACAGCAGCAACACTAATTGTAATTATACAAGGTAAGGTAAAGTCTGTTGGGCTTTTTACACCCGAGCCTACAGGCTCATCACAGCTGGAGCGTGTCCTGGTTTCTGTAGTGCAGGGGTATCAAACTTATTTCCATGAGGGCCACATCACAAAATTTCTAAGTCACCAAGAGGCAGATAATCACTAAACATCCATTTCAAAAAGGGCTTGAAATGTAATCTGTGTGGCAAAATAATTAGTTTAGGTATTTGTTCTCTGTTCTTTTTTCGCTTTCCTTCTCTGACAAAACACAATCTTTGTTGAGCCATGAATGACCGGCTGTTAATTTGAAATAGGTTGCTGCCACCTTGTGGAAGGATGATGAATTAGGTTTCATGGTAATGGCTGATACAAAGAATGTACGTTAACCATATTCTTTTAAAGCTCTGGTGGGCCACATAAAATGAGTTGGCAGGCCAGATTTGGCCCACGGGCCTTGAGTTTGCACCTGTGCTGTAGTGTAAAGCGACTAGGAGTTCATCTCGTCCTGGTTGGGATGCTAGTCCATTGCAGGTTACCTTCCCATTATTTTTTACTGGTACCCATTAACACTGCTGGGTGGACAGAGGCACGCCCATGGTTGAGACCTTGCCCAGGGGTCTCAGCATGGTGGGGATCTAATGGGGATTTGAATCCACAATTTCTCGATTATGAGCCCACCACCGGCCTCACAGTTAAAATTATAAACAATAAAAGTAATTTATAAATTCCAAATTGTAGTAATTGAAAAATTGCTGTGGTATCAGTGAAATAAAAACATTTTAAATATATTTTTCAATATAGATTGTTGACCTCTTCCAGTAATCATCATTCTTTATTTTACTCTTTATTCATTGCTTTCAATTTCAAAATCTTGAAAAAATGCAAATCTAAGTATTCCCCATATAAGGTGAAGTGCACTGAATGGACAGTAATAACCATCACAATGTTGTTCCAGTTGGTCCGGTCGAGGCTCAGCAACATTAATATGTCAATGAAATGAAGTCAGCTGATGATCTGAATGTACTGAATGAGCAGGTTATCACATCAATGGGCTTTTTCTTCCCTGATGGCACGAATATAAAATAATGAGCGAGTGGTTCAGGGATCATGAGGAATCATTTTATCACATATGTACTGGGACCCCAGAGTCCTGTCCTTAACCCTATTGAAAGTTTTCGGGATGTGCTGGAGAAGACTTTATGGAGTGGTTCAGTTTTTCCCCTCATCAATTCAAGACTTGGCTGTGTGGAGTTTGCATGTTCTCTCCGCGTTTGCGTGGGTTTCCTCCAACAGTCCAAAGACATGCACAGTAGGTGAATTGGCTGTTCCAGATTGCCCCTAGGTGTGAGTGTGAGTGTGAATGGTTGTGTGTTTTGCCCTGTAATGGTCTGGTGAGCTGTTCAGGGTGTAACCCACCTTCACCCAGTGTCGGCTAAGATAGGCTGCAGCCTCTCTGCGACGCTAACAAGATTAAACAGTCTGGAAAATGAATGAAGGAATAAATTGAAGATAAAATATAAAGTAAAAATTAACTCTGGCTGGAAATATTTGTTGTGATGTTGCTTAACTTTGTGGAATCAATGCCACAGCGAGTGTGTGCTGTAATCCAGGATAAATGCGCTCCAGGAAATTATTAATATGCATGACTTATTTATTTATTTATTTGTTTTTGGGCTGGGGAGTGTATATCATGAATGATAAAACTGTACAGAAATTGTTGTTGTTGTTGTTGTTGTTGTTTGGCTCTCTTTATAATTATTGTAGTTATTACAGATTATTTGACAAGCTGAACAGTGCAGCTGGTTATGAAAAGAGAACTCAACATTTCGTGTAAAGGATGTAACGCTAATCAAAGTCTAAAACACTGACACACTCCTACAGTAACTGTTTAAACAGCGAACCATCTTTTTGCCTGTCCTGATGATGAGCAGGCTCGTCTGCAGAGCATCAGCATCTTGTTCTCTTTAACAGAGTAGACACTAACAACAAAAACATGTCTCTCTTTCCCAGTCAGTAATAAAATCATTAAATAGCCTGATCCAGAACAAGCCTTCTTCAGATTTTCCGTGTGTTTCTTTGTCAGTTTGAGGTCAGGCATGAGCGAGGAGCCAGACGCCCTGGAAATCACAAGAGAGCTCTCCGGGGAACACTTCTGCTAAATCTGT
The DNA here is from genome assembly GCA_030014195.1 of Neosilurus mollespiculum. Classification (NCBI taxonomy): domain Eukaryota; kingdom Metazoa; phylum Chordata; class Actinopteri; order Siluriformes; family Plotosidae; genus Neosilurus; species Neosilurus mollespiculum. Next base: position 22,715,245 of record JAQMYF010000023.1, on the reverse strand, counting down.
TACAGCGGTGAAATTATTGTGGAAGACATATTGCGATTGTTCGGATTTCATTCATGAACGCATCTTTAGGAACTGATTTAACCATCACACACCAGCACAAACACACCGTCTTTCACACAGAAGTACAATTCAGAGTAGTTATTCCACCTGTTGGTGTGGGTTTGGGAGGAAACCCGAGATCCTGGCAGAAAGCCACCTGGAAACAGGGAAAATTGGGATAATAGCTGAATCAGGATCAAGTTCAGCAACTCTTGAGCTGTGAGACACCAAAGCTATTGACTGCACCAACATGAATAACTGAGGCAACAGCAATGAGGAGAAGTAGCAATAGTTTTATATATACAGTTGGAAAAGAAACAACTAGATCATTTTACCATTAATTTCTTTGTCAGCCTCTTCCTCAGCAGCAGTTGACCTTTAGTCTGTAATCACTTCATGGCTGAAGTGCCCTTGAGCAAGGCACCTAACCCCCAACTGCTCTCCAGGTGTGTGTGTGTCTGTGTGTGTGTGTGTGTGTGTGTGTGTGTGTGTGTGTGTGTGTGTGTGTGT
>JAQMYF010000023.1:22692786-22714596 GCA_030014195.1 Neosilurus mollespiculum | reverse complement strand
TGTAATGTTACATATAAGCGATAAAATAAATATTCATGCATTTAATATATCCAGGTTACAGCAAGAACCTTTAAATATTTATTTATAATATACTGTCTGATAAGTGTCTATTGTGTGTATGGTGATATTAATAAATTAATATCCATTATTAAAAGCATGAATTAAAAAAAATGTATATAAGATAAACAGGATATTCTTTTTATGTGCCAAAATGTAAAAAATCATGAAATGTAAAATGTCTCTTATTTTTGGCCTGTTTATTTGCTGATCTTTGGAAAGACTGATAGACTTTAAGGCAAATTTTATGTAAAAGAACAGGGCATTCAGCAGAATTCAAATTTACATTCATGAAAATAAGGGGCGGTACGGTGATGTAGTGTTTAGCAGGTTTGACTCACAGCAAGAAGGTCCAGGGTTTGAGTCCCGGGCTCAGTGAGGGCGTTGTGTGGAGTATGCTTGCTCTTTAAGTGCTTGCATGGATTTCCCCCGGGTTCTCCGGTTTCCTTCGACAGTCAAAAGACATGCACATTAGGCTAACTGGCTGTTCCAAATTGCCCCTAGGTGTGAGCATGAATGATTGTGTGTGTTGCCCTGCAACACTCTGGTGAGCTGTTTAGGGTGTACCACACCTTCGCCCAGTGTTGGCTGAGATAGGCACCAGCCTCCCCACGACCCTAATAGGACTTAGTGGCTTAGCAAATGAGTGAGTGAGCGATGAATGAAAATAGGACACAGTTAACCATTGGCCCCCCTGTGAGGTCACTAAAATCTTTTCAGGTCGTTTGCCTTGTTGTAAGCCAAAGTCACAAGAATTATGTGTTTCATCTTTGCTTTGCAAACCCCAAAACATTTACCCTCACACCTGGGGCAATTTGGAACAGCCAATTAGCCTAACATACATGACTTTGGACTGTGGGAGGAAACCAGAGTATTCGGAGGACAAGCATGGGGAAAAACATGCAAAGGCTGCATGTTGTAGAAAGAAGAAACACACATGTAATGTTACATATAAGCGATAAAATAAATATTCATGCATTTAATATATCCAGGTTACAGCAAGAACCTTTAAATACTGCATGAGCCACGTTCAGATCCTTGATGTATGTTTACCTTTCAGTCTGTAATTGAATTATTTGTTGGTACGGGGGAAAAAAAAAAAAAGGCCAGACTCCCCTGCCTTTTCCTACCAGAGCTAGCTCGCCCGACTCTTCTCCTTCAGCTCTCCTCTACTCCTGCTGTGATTGGCAGAGATGTTAAGTGCCATTTGACACCTGCGAGGGCGAAAATTTGGACGAGTGGGCTGTAATGAATTGGAGACGTCCATGCAATTAAAATCACTGTTAATTTCTCCAGGGAGATGAGGGGCCCCGCTTCAAGTCCATGAATCACTGAATGGAGGAGATTCGAGGAGGAGGAATGAGTCACTGACTTCTGGATGAGTAGAAGGTTGTAAGAGTGCACAGCCACGAACCTAACCAGAACACACACACACACACACACCTAGAAGACCAGTGCAGTTAAAATGTAAAGACAGAGAGACAGATAGACGATGACAGGCCCTGTCAGATCCCGAGGATGTTTGATTAGCTGATCTAATGTTCCTCACACTGTACGCGTAGCTACGAGGTGTTGCATTGGATTTCACCACACTAATTCCTCCATGATTGAATTTTATGTACACTAATGGTGCCTTTGTTTCACAAAGATGGACACACTGTCAGATGTCCTGTCTTGTCTTATTTGATGGGGTATTTTGCTGAATAAGGGTTAAATCGCTTTCCTGCGGATGAGTAACACATGGTGGATATGCTACTGATCGAGCACTGTAATAGAGTCCAATGACATTAAAGTTATAACTTATGCTCACAATGATTCATTTGTAACTTCAGGTTGATTATTCAGGTAATGATTAAGTAGAGATGCTAATGGGAGGGAGGAATTTAACAGTAGAGGCATTAAGGTATTTGGTTGTTTAGTCTGATATCAGTAGCCATTTCCAGGCACCTTTAGGGCTTTCAGCTCACATGATATCGGTCATGATCCAGATTTGCCCCAACCAAAATCTGAGAACACACAGATCGGCACACAGCAAAAATCATCGGTATACATCAGAGAACATGCAGTATATTATACTATATATATATATATATTTTTTTTTTCTTTTACACCCCAGCCTAGTGGCTCATCAGTGTGAAGCGACTAGGAGTTCAACTCCTCCTGGATGGGTTGCTAATCCATCACAGGTTACCTTCCCAATATTTTTACTGGTACCCATTTAAACTGCTGCATAGACAGGGACACTTGTGGTTAAGACCTTGCCCAGGAGACTTAGCACAGTGGGGTTCTAACAGGGATTTGAACCCACGACGTCTCAAGCTTGAGCCCAGCACCCTAACCACTACACCACTTTACCCTAACTTGATTGTTAAAATATTTTGGAAATGTTTGATTTCGTGGGTTTTTTGTTGGTAATTTTTTTTAGGAAACATCAGACGACACAGGAAAAAATCGGCGTAGTATTGGTACGTTGGTAGTGAAAACAAAATGGGAGAAACATCTGGGGATGTTTCGCTCACATTTTTGGGTAAATTCACACGCTTGTTTAATGCAATATCAGCAACACATCGTAACATCGTTGGTACAAAATCAAACTGACATCGTTATAGATCATAATAACATCGGGCGAAATATCAGAACAGCATTGGGTATAACCATCAGAGAACATCAGAGCATATGGGAACAAAATCGGCCGAAACATCGGGATCATGACGTTTGAGCTCATCTTAGAGACTTTGTAGCTGGATTTGGTGACTTTTTCCTGCCCTTTAACAACAACAACAACAACAACAAAAAATAAAAAACCCAGTGACTGTTCTAGTATACATTACAGGAAGAACATGCAAACTCCACACGGAAACACTCAAGCATGGGACTCGAACCCAGGACCGCCTTGCTTTGAGGAGGACGTGCTAACCACTAAGCCACCGTGCTGGAATTTTAACTGCGGTTGTGCTGAGTTTCTTATCTGTACTTTGCCTTGACCTTAAACATTTGTCTCTTCTTGATTCTTTATGAATTTACACTGGTGTACCTGCAATCATTCCTTTACCTACGAGAGCCATCCTTTGATGAGGAGAACAGTCTCCTGTAGAGAAAGGGGTCCTAGGCAAATCCTGATCGGTGTGTGTGTGTGTGTGTGTGAACACCCAACCCTGGTGTTCTCTGTCAGCCGTGTGTTTAAATTACCCCCCACCGGCATTCAAATTACAGCCCCTATCTCATCAGTTGAAGGGTGGCGGCTCTACTGCATGATCACATTAATGCAAGTTCACCAGTCCTCTACCTCACACACACACACACACACACACACACACACACACTACATAATGAGGCAAAGTCATCTTTCTCTGAATCCCCGCTGGGTGTACCTGCAAAGTACAAAGGCCCAGATGCTCTATTTTAGGAGCACCTCTTTTAATTTATTTCCTTGATTTGCTGATAATAATAATAATTGTGCTGCAGGTGCTGCATTGAAATTAGCTGCCACTTTCCCTGGGCGCTATCACCAAGCCATCGCCTTTCCGAAGGAGGCCTCGCTCCTGCTCACATGCCTTTTGCTTTTTGCATCCACTTCTCTCTCTCTCTTTCTCTCTCTCTCTCTCTCTCTCCCACTTCTTTTTCTTCTCATTTTTTTTCCCTTCTCCAGCTTATTCAAATCAGGTGTTAGAAAACTAACCATGTTTGAATTGTAATGCCATGATGGCGCGTTTACAATTTACTGATACTGATGCATAATAGGCAGCCGGGCAGACCCGAAATGAAAATGATTTTTTTCTTTTTTTTTTTTTTGCTTGTCTGTATTCTAATCACCGTGATACATGATAGCTTACAAGGGTGTCTTTGAAAGTGCCTGTAACTAAATAAATTTGATTTGAACAGGGTGTGTTTGGCAGATTGGGTTGTGCATATTTTGCCAGCATGCCAGGTGCTGTCACGGATAAAGTACCTAGTTTGCTGTGTATAATAGGATGCAAGGCTTCCAAAAAACTATTCTATTAGATGCCCTGGAGGCGGGTGACAAAAGGATCCTGGGCCGCCTAGAGCCAATACTCTCAAAGTCATCAGTCAGTGTGATGACTCTCTAAAGAGAGATTCGATGTGTGGAGTGTGACACCACTTCCATTTCTTACGTTCAGTAACAAAATGAATTGTGTGTCTTATTACATTCGCATCACAGCAAAAAGGTTCTGAGTTCGATTCCCGGTCTCAGGTGTCTCTGTGTAGAGTTTGCATGTTCTCACCATGCTTGCATGGGTTTCTTCTGGGAACTCCGGTTTCTTCCACAGTCCAAAGACGTGCACATTAGGATAACTCACTGTTCCAAATTGCCCCTTGGTGTGAGTGTGAATGTAAATGGTTGTGTGTGTGTTGCCATGCAATGGACTGGTGAGATGCTCAGGGTGTACCCCACCTTCACCTTCACCTCCAGTGTTGGCTGAAATAGGCACCAGCCTCCCAGTGATCCTAATAGTAAGGTTAAGCAGTTCAGCAAATGACTGAGTGAGTGATTACAGAACAAAAGAACAACAACATGCATTTGACTTGTGATTATATGAGTTTGTGTGATCACATTTAAAAAAAAGGGTTGATATCATGTTTAACATTGTGAAGAAAAAGGTAAACCCGGAACATTATATTTAAAAAAATGATCACGTGACGGCTCAAGAATTCCATTCATCCATCCATCCATTTCCTGAATTGTTTAATCAGGGTCGCAGGGAGGCTGGCGCCCATCTCAGCCGACTCTGGGTGAGGGTAGAGTATACCCTTGACAGCTCGCCAGGCCATCGCAGGGCAGAAACACGCTGACGGCTATGCAGCTTACTGTTGACGAAAATCAGCAATGGTTCTTTTACATGCATCTCACCACAGACAGTGAGAGACATGGCCGGCCTTTGATAACCCAGTTAGCTGCACTGGGGGGACAGCAGTGACAACCCGCTGATAGTGGGGCTTGAACCCCTGATCTTGGGATCAGTAATCCGAACCAGCACCCTACCACCAGGGGGCTACTGCCCTGGTTCGTGAATGATTAATTAAATTAAACCTAATTAAGTTAAATAAAAATAAATTATTATTAATTTCCTGTAAAAATGTCTATGAGAAAATAAAGGAATTATAAAAAATAAATTTAAAAAATTTATCAAATGAAGCAATAAGACAAACTTGCAACAATATGGGAACACTCACATGAAAACCCAGAAGTTGTGATAATTAATATAATAAATAAAAGGAATGTTAAAACAAAAATATTTATTAAATTTACATGTGAAAATGTATGATTTATTAAAATGAATGTGTAAAAATTCAGGAGTACAATTACACAAATGTATTTAATAAAATGAATTTAAAATATAAAGTTTTGTGAAGTGTTCACATGAAATAAACATTCAAAACATGAGAACACAAGGAACACATGGAGGGTCTAAAGCCACATTAGTAAAATTTTCATGTGAACTTTGTGATTAGTCGAAAAAGGTTTTATATAATAAGTTCATGTGAGTGTGTATTAAATTTTTAACAGTTTTAATAAAATAAAGAAATCATTTTGCACAAAGGGGGAGACGTGGATTTTGAAAATAGTAGCTTTCCACCAGCAACACAACACTAATTTGCATATGAACACATGGCAGGGTATTTTTTTCTTTTAGGAGATATTCAGGAGATTGCGCTTGTTTTACAATGGAATTACGTATGATTTGTATTTGTGCCTGGTTTTGTTATATTCAGAAGTTCACTGGTTTCTATCTCATTTTTAGTTTAATACCTGTATAGTCTTATTTTTGCCGTTATCTTGCCTTGTCCTATTATCGAGATGTTGCACACTTGCGAGAGTGAAATAGCAGCCTTTACAAATAGGCTACCAAAAGAATTTTAGCAGATTGCAATTTCGAAAATATCAGTAAAAAACTAAATTATGCATATGATCAGGGGAAACAGGAAAATCTGGCAGTCTTGCCTTTCATTTCACTTTCAAGTAACACCTACATATTAACTAATAAATTCATTATTAAATGATGTGTGCTTCATTTGCTTTGTTTTAATGACCAATTACAGATTTTATTTGATGATAATCTAAACAAATATATTATGAACCTCTTTTACAGTTAAGGTTATCTGTATATACAATACTACACGGGAATATTGCAATCTGATTGGCTGGATATCCCAGGACAAAAGGTGCTATCCTCGCCCTCAGAATAATATTTCAATCAATTGAAAATATAAAAATAGACTATAAGCATTTTAGTTTTCTTATGGTTTTCATGTAGTATATACTAAAAAATTACAGTTATTGGCTTCAGGCTTGGATACTCACTAATAGACACTACTCAGTCAGATCCAGCTGGTCTTTTGCAAATAATTGTTATTTATGTAATCAAAATCCTACACTGAAACTTCAGCCTATTAATAATACCCAGGATTTATATCTTTAGAGGGTAAATATTTTAAATACATTTCTCAAACTCATACCGACACAGTTCATATTCCTTTTAATGTTCACTGTAATTCCTGAATAATTTAAAATAGTTACAAGAATTACGATTTAAGATAAATAACTGTATAAGAAGTCTGGTTAAGGTTCAACAGTCCTCTTAAAGGGATGGATTTAAGAACTTAACTGTGGACTTGATAAAAATATATAAATAATAAAGAAAAAACAGCAATGATCTTTTAAAAAATTCTCCGTGATATGTTCGGTGAATCACTGCTGTGGTAAAGAAAGTGCATTTAAACATATTCTAGTAGTTTCCACACCCACATTCGTCCTGCAACTTAATGTCTTCCTCTATGAATATGTGATAAACTGAAGCCCTTGCACATTCTTAATACCGCCATTTTTCATTACAATTCCATCCCTAATCAGAGGCGTGCTGAGCCTCAGCTAAGATTGTCATCATCGGTTAAAAGGCTCACCAGCTCCAATCTCTTGTTTTTCAGTCCAGCTGAGCTCTTAATTATTTGATGGGTTCATTATGGGCTGTAATTGGAGTGGTTCGGCGCAAGCGGCCGCGTCCTCAGAAGGAGGGCAATAAAATCTAGAATGGACCGAGGATTGAGGGGGTGAGCTGTGGAAAAAAAAAAAGAAAAAAAAAAAAAGCCCAGGGAGCTCCTTACCCTCACTGTGACCCTTGGCTTTTTATCAACAGGAGACAAACAACCATTTTATAATGCAAATGATATGCACTCGTATTAGCATAGACCCTTTTCAACTGCTGACCAATTAACGACCCGAGACTCGTCATGTGATATCTCACCTGGTTAATACCCATGTGACAGGTTCACTGATGCATGCTGGGTGCCCTTATCATAATGGCTAGTGGAGGATTTTGGGAAAGGATGCACGTCTTTAAAGGCATTAGTAGTTTCTGGATGAATGATGATGAAATAATGAAAATCCGAAACACATTCGGTCAAATTTGAAGAAAAAACAGCAGCAGGTCTGTTCTTGTTGTTGTTGTTGTTGTTTGTGCCAATGTTTTACAGTTTTTAAGGTTAAATAAGCAAATATTGGTGCATACAAATACTTCAGTGGGAGGAAATGTTTTCACTTCTATTACATGGCTTTCAGTCTCTCTCTCTCTTTCTCTCTCTCTCTCTCTGTCTTGCTTTCTTTCTCTCACTTTCTTTCTGTCTCTCTTTTTCTCTCTCTCTCTCACTCTCTCTCTCTCTCTCTCTCTCTCTCATTCTTTCTCTTTCTGTCTCTTGCTTACTATCTTTCTCTCTCTCTTTCTGTCTCTATCTCTCTCTCTCTTGCTCTCTCTCTCTCTTTCTCTCTCTTTCTGTCTCTCGCTTTCTCTTTCTCTCTCATTCTCTCTCTCTCTCTCTCTGTCTTGCTTTCTTTCTCTCACTTTCTTTCTGTCTCTCTTTTTCTCTCTCTCACTCTCTCTCTCTCTCTCTCTATCATTCTCTCTCTTTCTGTCTCTTGCTTACTATCTCTCTCTCTCTCTCTCTCTCTCTCTCTCTCTCTCTCTTTCTGTCTCTATCTCTCTCTCTTTCTCTCTTTCTATCTCTTTCTGTCTCTCACTCTCTCTCTTTCTCTCTCTCTCTGTGTCTTGCTTTCTTTCTCTTTCTTTCTTTCTGTCTCTCTTTTTCTCTCTCTCACTCTCTCTATCATTTTCTCTCTTTCTGTCTCTTGCTTTCTCTCTCTCTCTCTCTCTCTTTCTGTCTCTTGCTCTCTCTCTCTTTCTCTCTCTCATCCCCCCCTCTCTCTCCCCCCTTCTCTCTTTCTCTCATTCCCCCTCTCTTTTTCTCATTCTGTTGCTCATACACACTCTCTCACATGGACACTCTCTCTCGCTTTCTCTCTCTATCTCTCTGTCTCTCACTCTCTCTCTTTCTCTCTCTCTCTCTCTCATTCCCCCTCTCTCTTTCTCATTCTATCTCTCACACACACTCTCTCTCGCTTTCTCTCTTCCCTTCTACCTCTTTCTCTCTCATCCCCCTCTCTCTCTTTCTCATTCTCTCTCTCTCTCTCTCTCTCTCTCTCTCTCTTTAGCATTCCCAAAATGACTTTGTTTTTTCCACTTGAGTAAACTCCAACCTCAACAACGATTCCAAGAGAAAAAGAAGAATCAGAGAAAGGAAAGACGCGGCTGCACTGTTTCTTTAAGATAAAATATTCTACATCATAATTATCTCCTTAAGGTAGAAATATTTGCATATCCTCCAATCTTATTATCTGAGAAATTGCCTCATTAAGTCGGCAGCTTCCCCTTGTGCCCACCTTGCGCGCCATTGTCCATATTTCATCAGTGAAGCCATAGAGCTTCCAGGCAGCTCTGATTGGCAAGCGGCATATGCCTTCCAACGGGTCTCTATGGGGCAAAATGCCTGATTCTTTCTCTTTCTCTTTAATGGCAAGATCACCATTAATTTCACATGTCTCTGCTTCCTACAGCCAACTTACGACCGAGTGGCCTCACTGCTCCGTTCCTGTCCTTTTCCTGAGTCCCTCCTGCCCTTCATCCATTCAACTGTTTCCTCCTCGTCTGTCCTTCATGTCTGAAAGCGTGTCACTTGTCATAAGAAGGTGCTCTCTTGCAAACGAGGATCATGTCCCTTGGGGCGATGTGACACTGATGAAATCTTAAAATTTAACTTGGTCATCACACATCAACACACAGATTTATCTACAGTTTGAATGGCTACATGGACACGAATGTTTTATGAGGTCTTTCAGTGCCACAAGTATTCCGCTCCAGTAATACGCATGTATATTAGATATGAGATTAGCTTTAGGCACCGTCTTTTTTTTTTTTCTTTTTTTTCCCCCTCCCGTGTACCACATATTGCTCAAACTCGCCATTCTATCCCTGCATACATTTACTAGAATAATCCAAATGATTACCACCACAAATTACACGATACTGCCATCAGATATTAATGAGATGCCCCAGAAGATCCCTAACGACTTAATCGCCAAAGATTTAATCCGTGAAATGACATCCGACACCCATGAATCCATAATGAAATCATCTGTTTTAATCCCAGGCAATAGCCGTCATAATCGTACAGCTTCTGGGGAATATTACTGCACAGCTTGAAGGATATCTGAGTCTCAAAAAATTAAAAAAAATTAAAAAGTAAAAAACGTAGAAGGGTGAATACGTGGGAAGTATTTATACTTTATTTAGCAGAAGGTGCAAGATGCAGGTCCACTGGCCTATAACTGAAATCTAATTGGTTTTAAGCAATCTCTCTTATGGCCAAGTGGGTTTGTAATTCATACGTTAATTGAATCTATTGCTCAGCTAAATGATTTTGGTGCTCCATCTTAAATAGTTGGCCTGCAGCAAGGCTGTGAGCTATAATGTTCTGTTCTGGAGCGTGTTGGTAAAAGAGCACTCATTTGGCTCTAGATTGATTAACATAATGATAATTTAGTGCTCTTTTATAATGGAAATTTCTCCACAATTATGCATTGTTTCATCAGTGTAAAAGAAAGGAAGTACGGAGGAAAGAAAGAACGAAAAAAAAAAAAAGAAAATACAGAATTGTGTGCCTTTACATAATATGCAATTTTCCAGGTCTGTAAGCTACAGTGAGCCGGTGGTGCATGTAATATAATATCATTTAATATTATAAATAAGCAGCTTCCTAACAAATGAAATTAAATGATCAATCTGATAGATTTACAGGGTAGGGGATTACACGCGAGCCTGAAAGCAGTACTCGGAAGAACATTTCAGGTTAAAGAGGACCTCGAAACACAGGCTGGGTAATTAAAGTGTAAAAGGCCACAGGTCTCAATTAAGCGAGAATGCCGCGCTATTTGTTTAGAGTAAATCTGAGATGTCACACTTATCACCGACTGCATCTTAGCATTTTTTTTTCTTTTCCGGAGGGTTGTGTGAGTGTGTATCTGCAGCATGTGTGAGGCAGGTTGGTCGAGTCCTGATATGCTTAACAGCCAATTTACAAAGGTCAGGTCCTATGGATCAAACCGTTCAGTAAATTGCACCCTCAAACTCATAAATGAGAAACAATCATCTCGTGAAAGGTCACCGAGACAGCACTGCGGATTAGAATAATAAAGTAAGCCAGCCTTGCTCCTCCACTAATTTACTCGCAAGGAAGCCGGCTAAAGAATCCCTGCTCTTTGTCTCTGTATGATGCCTGGCTGACTTAGTGAGCGAGCGGGAAGCAGAGTATAAATTCTAATGAGGAGGTGTTTATTAATTTCCACCTGCAAGGAAAAAGGTGATCATGTGGACAGTGTAAATAGCACATACTGCATATCATGTGCACAATATCTACCAGCAAATAAAACAATACCACACTGGATTTGCAGTGGAGCTCACAGTATGTGTGTGTGTGTGTGTGTGTGTGTGTGTGTGTTTGACTGATTGCATGATGGCAGCACTCTTTCTGTCCCTGTGATATTACATTTATTAATGTGCATGTAAAGGAAAAATGAATTACATTTTAAACACAAGTAAAGTTTCCTTCTACACTGATGTGTAAATTTCAGATAAACATTCACCAACCTGGTCTATAACACTATATGTATATACATATAACACAATACATGTATTATTCATTCATTTTCTAAGCCACTTAATCGAAATTAGGGTCGCGGGGAGGCTGGGGCCCATCTTAGGCGACTCTGGGCGAGGGCAGAGTACATCCTGAACAGTTCACCAGGCCATCACAGAGCCAACACACACACACAACCATTCACACTCACTGTCACACCTAGCGGTGATTTGGAACAGCCACTTAGCCTACTGTGCATGCTTTTAGAGGAAACCCATGCAAGCACGGGGAGAACATGCAAACTTCACACAGAAACACCCCAAGCCTGGGAATCAAAGCCAGGACCTTCGCTCTTGCTGTGAGGCAAACATACTGGCACTGGCACTGCGCCACCATGCTGCCTATTTATTTATTTATGGTAAAAGTGTTAATTACTGCTCTGTATGGAAATTTATGGCACACACTGTACCGTAACTACGGAAGCCCTAAGTGGACAAGCATATAACGGGATAATTACGTGGTTTTCACGAGATAACTAATTATTTCTTTTGTTTTCTCGTGATCTCAAGTTATTTATGTCGTTTTCTCAAGATAACAAATACTGTTTTCTTGTGATAACGAGTTAATTTCATTTGTTTTCCAGTAATAACAGGACTTGATTGAAGAGGAATGTGACGTGATGATATACACCTGCTAAGCTGACATGATGTTGTCTATTTTTCTAACCTAGGTTATGTTTTGCTATCTCAAGATCTCATAATAATTATATCATAATTTTACATTATTATTTTAATGTTTTCTCGAGATAACAAAGGGAGAAAATGTATGAATGCACGTCCGCTTAGGTTTCCGTGAAAAATACATGGTGTACATAAAAAAATAGGCAACATCATGTCAGAGGAGCAGGTGTACAGTTCACTGCTTCACATTTCTCTATAATCAAGTCCTGCTACAGGCAGAAATTTATACTTCACACCTCGTTGTAAATAACCCGTCACAAGAAATCATGAGAAAACGACATAAAACGCCAACAAAAAAAAAAATGAAGCGGAAAAATGCATGAAAGCACGTGCTTCCTTACATAACATATAATTTAAAAAGTACTCCAAAATCTTATTCATGTGTCAAATCATTTGATATAGCATGTTTGAAATGTTATTTTTCCCATGAATCACTCATTATAGCCCAGCTAACACCCAGCGCTGTGTAACATTACTGCGACGCTACAGACAGGTCATCATTTGAATGGTTGCAGAAAGCATTATCTGAACATTGTGACGTTGTTAAATCGTAATGTTAATTGAGAACAATAAAACTTTTATTCAGAATGTTGTTTTGATGTTGTCAAAATGTCACACACATCCAGGCTAGACCTGTGCGCCGTCTCTTTTAGCCGCCGATGTCTCTTATATGTTGAAAGAGCCAGGCGCCGCTGATTAAAATCCTTTAGCATCTTGTCGCTTCCTATATAAACTGGCTGACGTAGCCGCTGATTATAGATATAAGAACAAGACCGGACAATACACTATGATGTGACCCTATGACATGACGTGCCTTTAAAGACTAAAATCCGCCATTCCGATGGGTGTTTCAACGGCCGGTCTTGTGTATAATCTCTGCCTTTGGCCCTTTAAATATCTTAGTGCTTAACAGGAGAGCCTCAGGGGTTTCAACTACAACACTTTCAACTTCTGTGGCTGGTGCATGAACATTTTAATAACTTTACAGCATGTAAGTTTCTTCCAAATGTATTTAAAACCACGAGTGTGGTTAAAAATCTACATTACACAAGTTGTTCTTAAACTGTAATGTGCTGCCTGCTGAAACTATACATGCCTATTACTTATAGCATTTTATCTACAGCACAGATAACAAAAATATATTTCCAGATCTTTTATTTATATCAGGAAACTTCAGGCACCTGGTCTGTCCCTGCTGTAAGCCTTGAAACTGTTGTTAAAAAAACTTAAGGTTAATTTTATATATGTGTACACATTCCTACATCATGTGTGTGTGTGTGTGTGTGTGTGTGTGTGTGTGTGTGTGTGTGCGTGCGTGGCTATTTGATATAAGATTGTTACAAACAAATCACAGTAATTATGTTAATAAATGCCCTGGTTACATAAATTCATTACAGGATTTGTTTTTACATTATTTAAAATTGTAAAAATTTTTGTATGCAGCCAAATTATGATTCCTTTACATGTTTTTAACTTTAGTCTCTGATAGCCAACTGTGTTTTTTCATAGCTGGTTATCTCTTCTATATGACCGGCTAAGCAGCTAGCCACTTACTCTATGAAGCACCATCTAGCATGAGACAAGGGCTGTGTACATCCGTACTCGTGTTTCCTTCTTAGTGAATTACACGGGTACACTTTAACATTTTTGGGAGTCTATCAATAATGCAAACGCGACTTTCTGCAAAATTGTAGCTACGTTGTAAAAAAAAATTGTTCGCTGGTAAGTCATGAAAAATGTACACGCCAGTGTCTGACAGCATTCACTCTACTCTGATAACATAAGGTGTCGGATAACAAGACGAGCTAGTGGTGCTACTTTGAATAGTACTTGTGTATTTAAATAAATAAATAAATAAATAAACAAACAAGTAAGCAAATAAACAAACAAATACGGAAATGACCAAGCAAATAAAAAAGCAAATAAACAAACAAATAAATAAACAAATGTTTTTAAGTGACGGAATGAAGTCATAGGAAATGATGCATGAGTCGTGCTTTGTTTTTGCACCGATGCTGTAAGTTCTACTGGAGGTCCAGTTGATTACTGTAGACGTCAGTGTCAGGATGAGAGATAAGCGTTCTTTGAGGATTTTTAATGAACACTTTAAATAAAAGAAAGCATAAAAAAATTAAAAGTAGCATAACATAAGCTTTTTTTTCCACCTAAAATTAATAAAGTATAATTTTTTTCCAATATTATTAATAATAATAATATTAAAGATAAATATCATGAAGTAATATCTAAGTATTGTAATAATAATAATAATAATAATAATAATAATAATAATAATTTCAGTAAAGTACTATTCTGTTCTATTCAATTCTATTCTATTCTATAATAATGTTTTTGGACTTGATATTTCTACCCCAAGAAGAAAAACTTTCAAACCGTTCTCATTTAGAAATGAAATACATCAGTTGATACTGTCTATCAGATATTGTTGCTGAAGATGGGCGAGCATGTTTGTGAATGGCTAACTGCTGTACAATGTTTTGTAGATTTTAAGGTTCATTTTTTTTTTTTTTTAAGAAATTAATTTTTTAAATAGTGACGATGTCCAAATAGTATTCTAATCATTTCAACACCCATATACAGAATACAGAATAACTTATTATTATTTTAATCCACATGACAACAAATTCATTCTCTCTCCCTTACTTGCCAAACTGTTTATTCTTGCTCAGGTCGCAGGGAGGCTGGAGCCTATCTCAGCCGACACTGGGCAAAGGTGAGATACAACAGCTCACCAGACCATCAGAGGGCCAACACACACATATAACCATTCACACACACAAACACACACACACACACACACACACACACACACACACACAGGGGTATTTTGGAACAGCCAGTTACCCTAATGTGCATGCTTCAGATTTTCTGAGGAATCCCATGCAAGAACAGGGAGAACATGCAAACTCCACACAGAAACACCTACGAAAAAAGGTCTGGGGCTCGAACCCTAACCCATATGCTACCATGCCGCCCTCAATATTACAAAGTAAAACTTATTTATTTTTACATGCATGTGAATTTACTGTAGGATGATAAGAAATCAGAAACTTTATGACACGGTTTCGCTCAATTACAACAGCCTGGTGATGTTATTTGAAACAAACCCAAAGTTCAGCAGTATCAATAAACCAGCCGTGTAGTCCGTGACAAGAGTCTGATTACTTCACATCATCAGCCAGTGTCCATAAAAATATGACCTCATCACAACCGGCTCTGATCTCTTACTCTGGACCATATCCAAGACGTGCACTTTTAATGATATCCACAGGAGTGCTGATCTAAGACCTTGCCTTTGTGCAGTTGTTATCCCCATCTCATCGCAAGCTGCAGTCGCTAAACTGATTCTGAAACGACACTGCTTCGCCATGACGATTCACAAATCACCACCTGCCATTCGCACCCTGGTGGAGTGAGAAAGGAGGAGAGAAATGGGGACACTTTGCCAACCTAATTAAGCTTGTGGAAGGATCTATATGTCCAAGGTTAGCCCATTACAGCTTCATCCATATAAGGAGTTCTCTAGGGAAGACTCAATACGAGGCCAGAGGAGGCTCTGACAGGGTATGCATATACAGCAGATACCAGTGGGGTGTGACGGTGTACTATTCTGATGGCACATCACAAGGAAATATGAAAATGGAGGAAGAAAAAAGAAATAATTAATACAGTCAAGGCAGTAGTTTTATTGGTAGACTTGATAAGTACAGTGAAAGTAATAAAAAGTGCATTTGGAATGAGAGTATGGATGTACTGACTTACTGACAAGTCCAACGATATATTATAAAAATAAAAACCAGTGGAAAATATGTGTGTCCTTAAGGTCTGAAACCATGTTGAAAATCTGGGATTTTTATTTAAGTATTAGATCTTTTTTGTTAAAAAAGGAAAATATCTCACATTCCAAGTTCTGTATTATTAAATGTAAGCAAATTTGTCACACTGACCTTTTTAAAAACTTTTAGTAGGGTCAGATTTTCCTCAAGTTGTATCGCATACACTGAAGTGCATGTTTAAAAGACTGTTAAATGATTTGGATCAGGTTTTACACTTTACTTGTGGAGTCCAGCGTCCAGCACAAGCATACACTGTCAATAAAACTAAAAGCGGGCTCAAATAATATAATATTACAATTATATATCTTTTTGCTCCTTCTTTTTATTTTCAATTTGCGGGTCAATAATAATAGATCATCCATAATAATAATTAAAATAATAATAACAACAACAGCTGCTCACCTCGACTGGGGATGTTGTCAGGAGGTGAAAGGAATACTTCGAGGACCTCCTCAATTCCACCAACATGCCCTCTGTGGAAGCGGAAGAGCCTGGGGGTTCAGGAGGGGGTCTGCTCATGACTGGGGCGGAGATCGCTGAGGTAGGCTCCTCAGTGGCCGGGCTCCGGGGGTGGATGAGATCTGCCCTGAGTACCATATGGCTCTGGATGTTGTAGGACTGCAACATCGCGTGGTCATCGGGGGTCATACTTCTGGATTGGCAAACCGGGGTAGTAATTCCTCTTTTTTTAAAAAGGGGGACCGGAAGGTGTGTTGCAATTATCATGGAATCACACTCCTCAGCCTACCTGGAAAAGTCTATTCAGGAGTACTGGTTTTGTCCTGGCTGCAGCACTCTTGACCAGCTCTACACACTCTACAGGATCCTGGAGGGGGCATGGGATTTTGCCCAACCTGTCCACATGTGCTTTGTGAATTGGAGAAGGCTTTCGACGATGTGGGCTATCTTGTGGGGTGTGCTCTGAGAATATGGTATACCGGACCCGTTGCTATGGGCCATTTGGTCTCTGTATTGCCAGAGCTAGAGTTTGGTCCAGAATGTCGAAATCGTTTCCATTGGGGGTTGGACTCTACCAAGGCTGTCCTTTGTCTCCGGTTCTGTTCATAATGTTTATGGATAGAATTTCTACGCGCAGCCCAGATGTTGTGGGGTTCTGGTTTGGTGGCCATAGGATCTCATCTTTGCCTTTTGCTGATGATTTTGTCCTTTTGGCTTCATCAAGCTGGGACCTCTAGCTCTCGCTGGAGCAATTCACAGTTGAGTTCGAAGCAGCCGGGATGACAATCAGCACCTCCAAGCCCGAGACCATAGTTCTCAGCCGGAAAAGGGTGGAATGCACCATCTGGGTCTGGAATGAGGTCCTGCCCCACGTGGAGGAGTTCAAGTACCTCTTGGTCTTGTTCACGAGTGCGAGATGGATGTAGCAGGGGCTCGACAGGTGGATTGGTGTAGCCTCTGTTATAAAGAGGAGCCTGTACCGGTCAGTCGTGGTGAAGAGGGAGCTGAGCTGGAAGATTTATGTTCCTTCCCTCACCTATGGTCACGAGCTTTGGGTAGTGAACGAAAGAACAAGATCACAGACACAAGCGTCTAAAATGAGCTTGCTTCACAGGGTGGCAGGGCTCTCCCTTAGAGGTTGGTCATCTGGGAGGAGCTCGGAGTCGAACCGCTGATTAAGATAATAACAACAATAATAATAGTAGTAGTAATAATTATAATAATAATAATAATAATAATAATAATAATCATCATCATCATCATCCTAAAAAGCTTGAGTCGAGGCATCTGGAAAATCTGGTGGAAAGTTCCAGCCTTATATTGTCTGAGGAAAACCTCTCAAGTCAAATGCAAATCACTGTCCCTCCCATCCATTGCTCGATAGGGTCCTTTGTCCACTAGGGTTGTTTACCTGGTCTGCATATGGGGTCTTTTGTCACCTGAATCAAGGTGTGAAGTGGAGTGAAACCTCTTGGGAAGGAGATCCAGAGCTGCCTTGTAAGTGCTTAAAAGGTGAAATCTTAAACTGCCTCCTCGGTTTAATGTTGGTTTTTCCTTCTTCACATAGATGGCTTCTTTTACTCCTCTTTCAAACCATCTCTCTTCCCTGTCCAGAATCTGTACATTGCTGTCCTCAAATGTGTATCCCTTGTCCATGAGATGTAAGTGGACCGCTGAGTCTTGACCTGAAGAGGTGGCTCTCCTGTCTTGTGCCATCCGTTTGTGTAGTTGTTGTTTAGTTTCTCCTATGTACAGGTCTGAGCGCTCATCGCTGCACTGGACTGCGTACACACCGCTCAGCTTCTCTTTGGAAGTTTTGTCCTTGGACAAAAAAGAAGTCCAGTTGCCTCGACTCGAAGCTTTTTAGGATTACCATGACCTGGATGATTGAGAATCTACACCATAATAATAATAATAATAATAATAATAATGATAATAATAATAATAATAATAACAACAACAACAACACTAATAATAATGATAATAAATCTCATATTGAACTAAATGGCACTCACAGAGTACAAAGTACCTCCACCAGACACAAATAGATTTTGGTGAAAAGTGCACTGATAATAAAATTGCAGGTTGTTATAACTTGGCATAGTTATAATGAAATGTCTCCCCCTAGTGGACGTCTGTGGAGCATTTTGCCCTATGTTAAACAGTAGGGATTTTTCATGATATCAGGATTTTTTTTTTCTTTCAACATGATACCAGGTAAGAATCACATTCCAAATTTGTCTGATTGTTACTTTTACTACACTGTACTCTGGAAAAGAAATTCTTCCAAATCCGTGCATAACGTTTTGAGTTATCTTGCACCCAAACAAACAAACAAACAAACACAGGTGAGAATATTACCTCCTGATTACAAAATGGAAGTGTTCTTCCTATTAATAGACTTTTGGACCATGGAGTAAATTTAATGGACTCTAAAATGTTTTGCAAAAAAATTACAGCTTTCTATTTTGAAAAATTTAAAAAGGGGTAATATGTAAAAATAAAAAAATATATATAATATAACTATTAGATAATACTTCTCTAAACATTAAACTAATTAGATTTTCAAGGTATATCTTCAGACATATTTAGTATAAAACAATTTTTCTTGTTTTCTGAAATATCGTTCAGTTTCTGAATTTATTGGTGCACTTGGATCATAAACTGTAATTTTTATATATATATTTTATTTGTGCTTTCAAATAATTCCTTTATATTCAGTGACTGCTATGTGTCCATGAATAGAGAATCAAATTCACACTGGTGATGATTTTATAGGATTTTAAATTTTTTTATCACTCCTTTTCAGGTAGTAGTTGTTTAAACTTTGTTGTTTATTTTGTTTTTGATGGTGAAAAGTGAAATCAGTTGTTTTGGCAATTACGTGTCTTACATTATTGTGGATATGATTAAAATAAGAGTTGACTGTAAGCTCATTATGCTTTTAAATGGTCCTGTAATTGTGTCAGAAGATGATATGAAATATTTTGGATGTTGATATCAAACAAATCTGCGTCAACTCCCGATCTTTCACAAAATCTTTTTTTTGTTCCGGGTCTGGTTGACACATGGCTTAAACCTAAAAGGTTCTGTAAAGCACAGCTTTGCCACCAGCTTAAAGTCGCGCGGGCCTCAGTGCGGTAATAAAGTAGTGATTTGAACAGAGGGCACGGGTAAACGGAAAACGCCAAGTACTCTCCCGAGTCAAGCATTACGTTCGACAATAAAACACGCCACATACAGATTGGAATAATCATACATTTGAATGATTGAATTCTCCCAAAGCCCTTGCGTTAGCAACACTTATAATTTCTTTCACAAGGCCGCTCCCTGTGATCAAATGTAACTCAAAATGACTCTCCAGGTGTATCTGTTCACCACTTGCCACTCGCCTGTCAGACGGAGGAAAAAAATAATATTTAATTTCTCTGCCTGTCTCAAATACTCCTGGAAGCTATTTGTACAAATGTTGAAGGAGAAAAGAAACGATTGCTTAGGGTGCACAGTCAGCAGGGGGGTGACATGAACACAATAGGTTTGGTCAGGGGGGTAATTGCAGCTCATTGGGGTGTCAGTCTGAGGTGCGTTCACTCGCCACAGGCGT
The DNA here is from genome assembly GCA_030014195.1 of Neosilurus mollespiculum. NCBI lineage: Eukaryota > Metazoa > Chordata > Actinopteri > Siluriformes > Plotosidae > Neosilurus > Neosilurus mollespiculum. Next base: position 22,694,899 of record JAQMYF010000023.1, on the reverse strand, counting down.
TCTGCAGCATTTTAAGATGAAGGGAGCAAAGTACATAGCTTTATTCCTCGCACCAACCACACACAATCGCCCATGGAGACGACTAGACAGACAACAGGGGGCAGTATTGAGTTACAGTAAAACGAGCTCTCGTCATCCTTCAGTCTTTCTCACCCTTTGGCAAGGTAGCCCAAGGCAGCCGTGTGGCAATCCTGCTCTCTTTCTGTCTCACCACAACCAGACGAAGCTGGCAGGGGTCCAGGCGGCCAGTGTGGCTGGATTAATTACACTTTTTCAATTAATGCTCTAACAACGAGCTGTTATGCGTTCCGATGATAAGCCCATGCACAGTGAAGCCGATGGGGGAGATAGTGTGTGCTGATGACATATTATTTGTAGAGAAGCAAAGCCACATGATTGTACGTCCATAAGGTTCTTCAGGGGGTTCCAGATCCCTGTGATTATTACTTACATTTAAACAACGCCAATCAATCTCTACAGTACATTTATCAGTTCTGTGATTTATTTTATCCCTTTAATAATGAACTCACAGGTAATTTTCGGGTGGCTGTTTTTCTCACCTTTAAAGTCAACAGTTATTATTTATTATCTCTTTTAACTTTTGCTAATTCAGGCTACTATCCACCTCACAGCAAGAAGGTCCTGGGTTTCTGTATCTCCCCGTGCTTGCGTCGGTGTTCTCCAGGTACTCCGGTTTCCTCCCAGAGTCCAAAGACATGCACATTAGACTAAAACGATGTTTCAAATTGCCCTTTGGTGTGAGGTTGAGCTTGAGTGGATGTATGTGTTTGTGTGTGTGTGTGTGTGTATGTGTGTGTGTTGGCCCTGCGATGGTCTGGTGAGCTGTTGAGGGTGTATCCCGCCTTCGCCCAGAGCTGGCTGTGATAGGCTCCAGCGTCTGCACAACTCTGGTAGGATTAAGTGGTTTGGTATGATGAGTGAGTGAGTAAGTGAGTGAGTACACATCATTCAAATATAAACCACTAAAGCAAATACAATTCATATACAATATAAAATCTTTATCCTGATAGTATATAAAGTACTGAACAAAAGTTGTGGGAAATTCTACAGCAAATATGCCTTATATTAACATATTGATAATAAAATTAAAAATTTCTATATAAAAATTTCTATACAAAGCACAGTAAACATTAATAAATGAAATAAAATCGATATTTAATGTGCTGACCCTTTACTGATAATAATACTGATAATAATCTGAGGTCAAGTTAATGCTGCTTTAATAGGTAATGATCTGTAAGGTTTACTGAGTATCTTACAGAACCAGACCCAGTTCTCCTGGATCTGATGAGCCACTAGGTTCGGATGTAAAAAGCCCAACAGATTTTAACTTACCTACTTGCTTCTTCATTTGTATGTGAAACCCAGCAGTCTTCATGAGGCTTTTGTCTAAAAAGTGTCTTATATATAATTCACTGATTTCTTTATTGAATTACATTTTTTTTTCCGGTAACATTTATTTTGTGCTGTAAAGCAAATGTTTGGAAATTTTAATTAAGATGATTTTTACTGATGCACTAATGTATAAATTATAAATTAAAAAAAAGCAAAGTTTATAACAATATAATACTAAATAACCATCTAATACTAAATACTCAATATCAATATTACTCCTACTACTACTACTAATAATAATTATAATAATTATAATAATTAATAGGTTGCCTAAGACTTTTGCAGTTTTGTATTTTGTAAAAAAAGACTTTTGATTTTATATATAATTTATAAATGTGTGATGCAGCTACTGAATTCTTTGCTGTAAAAACTGTAATATTTAAGTTATTCTCATTTATTGCTTTAAAAAAAAATCAGCTTCAGCAGCACTTAACATGATTCCTATTTTCACTTGGCCTAATCAGAACAGTCCATTTCATTAAACACTCTTAAAGATAATAGGAATTAAAAGTGTGTTAAATTAAAATACACGCTTTGGCCATGTGCTGTACAACATCATCGAGGAAGGATAAAATATTGGGACTTAGGGCGAGGTTTCTGTATGTTATTTCAACTCCATTGAGAGAGAGAGAGAGAGAGAGAGAGAGAGAGAGAGAGAGAGGGAGGGAGAGAGAGAGAGAGAGAGAGAGAGAGAGAG
>JAQMYF010000023.1:22649799-22670337 GCA_030014195.1 Neosilurus mollespiculum | reverse complement strand
GAGTAGGCTGCATAGCCGTCAGCGTGTTTCTGCCCTGCGATGGCCTGGCGAGCTGTCCAGGGTGTACTCTGCCCTCTGCCCCCAGAGTCAGGCGCCAGCCTCCCCGCGACCCTAATTAGGATTAAGCAGTTCAGAAAATGTTTTTCAAAAGAAATTTTCTCTCTTATGATATTTAATATGAGCACTAACTGAAGCTCTTGACCTGTACCTGGACTATAGTTTACAAGAACACAAACACAGTCACACCCCAGAGATGCCTGGCATGGGTCATATCCAGAGTATTTCTTTCCGATTAAAAGCTACCATGGATCCACTATTTTTCTGACTCGCTTTTAAGTATAAGTTAAAAAAAAATCCCAGTAAAACAGGACACCATTGAAGATTTTACAGCGTATTAATAACATAACATATAACGTACCATAACATATAACGTATAACATATAACATATAACGTAACATTTAAATAATGGTGGAGTGATGCCATGATACCATGCAACATAACACTGGTTCTCAAGCCTAGTAGCCCAGCTTTAACACTTACATAAAGAGAGACCTCGTGTTGTATATCTCTTCATCTCTTCATGCATGTAGGTGAAATTACTATCTGTGCTCAAAAAGAGAGGCATATGCTTTGATTCCTGGGTGGCGTATTAAGGACAGGTGCTTTCCTACACTTAAATGACATAGTTCTACCTCGGGAGTGCTCCAATATAATTAACCCATTTTCCCACAAAGACAACTCTCCGGCTCTAAAATAAACTCGCCTAAAAAGAGGGTGTCCCAGAGACATCTAGGATTCAATGTCATACCTGCTATACACTGATACCTCTTCAGGCACCCCGGTTATTAAAAAAAATCATATGAAGATAAGAGATTAATGCTTCTGGTGTCGGTGGAGGTTGGAAAACTTTATTACATTCAAGAAAGAAGAGACATATACATTGCTGCATTGATAAAGTCTTGGAACAAACATGGGGACAAAGTATTGGTGAAATTTTTGTTTTGTTAGTAAGTTAATGTGAAGAAATTTATGACAAATCTTTGTCGTAGTTCATTGCCGATACTCCAACAATTACAACTTGTCTATTTTTGGAAATTGATATCATGTGTACATGATGTCACAAAAACATTCTTATCACCCAAATAATTAATTCATGTCTTTTTCATTATCATTGTACTGATTAATTCATTAGCTAGGCTAGTTAGCTTGGTGAAGCTAGCTTGACCCATAATATATAGGCAGTGCCTAAAAGCGGGGCTCCCATATGATTTCTCTTACTTGACAAGTTTTTGGTGGGAACTCTCAAACCCCATCCATGTATCTTACGTATATCAAGATTCATTCATTTTAATAACTCGTTTATAGAAGGGAATATAAATGAGTGAGCTACACCATGTTGCTTTAGAGAACATTTGAATAACACAAGAATATCATTAGTTCCTTATTTATTTCTCCTCATTAACGATGACATCACATCACGTGACCCAACTATTGTACGCCTCTTTTTCTCTATAATACTCTCTCCCAGAAAAATGTTCTTCTGTTTTTTTTTTCCTTTTTCAAGATATAAAATTTTCAAAGAATAACACAGGGTTCCCATGTGTACACGTACGCCGCAGGGACGGACGGAATCTATATGTTTTTCTTGATGTTCCAAAAGCAACTCGATGGTTAGATGCTTTTTTCCTTATCAATGGTGCTCCACTTGCACGGCACTTTGCACATTTGCATATTCTGAAAACCAAAGCATAATAAATAAATAAATAAATAAATAAAAAATTGAGAGGTACTCAGAAAAGAGCAAGATACCTCCACCCTGGCAATCCAGCATAGATAATGTATAAAACGGGCCCTATATGTGTGCTGGCTTTAATTACCAGTGTGTTCGTCTTACTACGTGTTCTGTAATACCCAACTCTTTAAATTAAAGGATTTACAAGACTGATGGGTTTTGACCTTTAATGTCACACAAGGTCAAAGGTAAATGTCTTATTTGAAAATCTATATACAGTAACAGTACCTGTACTACTATAGTAACAGCATGGGTGGCTAGCATGTCCACCTCACGGCAATAAGGTACTGGGTTCGAGTTCCGGGCTCGGGAATTTTTGTGTGTATTTTGCATGTTCTCCATGGGTTTCCTTTGGGTTCTCCTGTCCAAAGACATGCACATTAGGCTTATTGGCTGTTCCAAATTGCCAATAGGGGTGAATGTGAGTGTGAATGGTAGTATGTGTGTTGGCCCTGCGATGGTCCTTAGCGTGGTGTCGGCTGAGATAGTCTCCAACCTCCCCGTAACCGTAGTAGGACTAACTGGCTTGGCAAATGAGTGAGAGAGTGAGTGAGTAGTAACAGCATGTCCATAAACTCTTATGTTAAAGTTACAGGTGCTCTATCTACAAAACTTCATGATCTTGTTCTGACCCTTACCTTGGACCTTGACATTCCACTGTTAGCTCATCTCTGGTACTCAGGTAGGGTCGGGTCCCCACCAAGTATGGTATTGTGAAGAGATTCTTTCAAATAGCAGTTTGTCCATGTTGCTATGACACAATTGTGTATTACTTTTCCATGCACTTCCATCTCTATTCATGACAGAGTGACTGTTAGTTAACACCAGGCAACCTCACACCAAACCGCAGCAGCGTCTTCCCACCCAGTGAGATAAAAAATTTCACATTGATTCTTGTTTCATAGAATGCTTTTTCAGTAGAGATATGGAAGATGCTCTTGAATGTTTAGTTTATAAGTGGAGCTCAAAAGGTTTTTTATTCTCACTAATACCGGGATCGATGTTTGTTTACCTGATCTAAACATTTTAGGAAATACTGTATTAAAAACAGGGCAGCACAGTGGCTTATCACATCCACTTTAGAGCAAGAAGGTCTTGGGTTCGAGTCCTGGGCATTTGTGCATGGGGTTTGCATGTTCTCCCCGTACTTGCGTGGGTTTCCTCCAGTTTCCACCCACCGTCCAAAAACGTGAACATTAGGCTAATTGGCTGTTCTAGATTGGTCCTGCAATGGTCTGGCTAGTTGTTCAAGGTGTACCCCACCTTTGCCAAGTGGGCACCACCCTCCCTGTGACCATAGTAGGGTTAAGAAGTTTGGCAAATTAGAGATTCATTAATTTTTTTTCTAAGCTACTTAATCCTAATTAGGGTTGTGGAGAGGAAGGCGCCCATCTCAGCTGACTCTGGGCGAAGGCAGGGTACACCCTGAACAGCTCATCAGACCATTGCAGGCAAACACACACACACACACACCCACACAACCATTCACACTCATATTCACACCTAGGGGCAATTTAGAGCCACCAATCAGCCTACTGTACATGTTTTCAGACTGTGGGAGGAAACCGGAGTACCCAGTGGAAACCCACGCAAGCACGGAGCTAACATGCAGACTGCATACAGAAACAGCGCAGCTTGGGAATCGAACCTGGGACCTTCTTGCTGTGAGGCGAACATGCTGCGCCACAGTGGCGCCCCCAAATGAGAGATGAGAGATGAATTCATTAAAAGCCAAAAAGGGTAAATTACAAAAATATGGAACATGTCATTTTATACAGTACACAGCTAGCAGCTCTGAGCTCCATGGATTTAGTGTCATGAGTAGTGTTCACTTTATTCAATGTTGCATTATGCATATACGACAGGTTCATTATGAAAGCCACTGGCTTCTGCAGTATCACCTTCATCTTTTAATATTTCCCTTTTTAATTTCTCTCTCTCTTTCTCTGCCTCACTTTCTCTGGAAGACATGTCTTTGATTAAATAAGAAGCCATGGGGGTGGATATGGCTGTTAATTGCGCAAGGCTATGGCTGGAGCTGAATCAACACCGCACAGAGGTCATTAGTGCCTCACGAGTCCGCTCGGCACTGTTTGTTAAAAACCCGACTCCCAGCTGCCCCCCACATCTGTTGTGCAAATTCTCCCTTTAATTTAAGTTCACCCGTGATGCTTGCCACAGTCCACTGGAAATAATCTTCCACCTTCATCTTCGAATCGCCATTATCCTCCCTGCCTTCATTGTGCACTCGCACGTAGCCATTGTCCAACTAGCAAACTTCAATTAAAAAAAGAGGAATATATCTGGACATTCATCAATTGATTCATTATTCTGCAATCTGTCTCCCACCAAGGATATTTGGATAGGCTGATTAATCTTTCTGTCATGCATCTATGAAGATGCATGGAGATGATTACATTAAAAAAATCAGGGAGAGGAGGAAAAAAAATTCTGAGCTACCGAGACACAGCCATCGTTAACGTATGTACATAAGAAGCGTTTCCAAGAACAGAACACAATCCTTTTGATTGAAAGAGGAATGAAGCTCATTATCATCTATGGCTGATTTTATTATTGGTATTCATTGTTTTTGTGTTATTCCTTTCCGTAGCCCACAACAGGAATCCAGGCGTGCGTGCATTCTGTCGTTTTCTGTGTTTAAGAAGAGGAACTCGTTTCAACATATGTTTCTCATGAAAGCCTCCACGCCACACGGGACTGGTGCATGACCACAAACTTGAAAAACAAGAAGGAGGGAGATGATGGGTCGTGTTACAAAGGGTACCGTGGCTGGTATGTCATGTCAGAGCCAGGAGCATTGATGAATTGCACTGTGGATTGGCACAGCTAAGGTTTTTTAAATTATTAAAGAAAACTTCAGTTATCAGTTCGCACCGATGTTGCAGAACCGTTCATTTTTCAAAAAACTAGATCATTTATCGTCCTCTGCTGAGCTCATTAAATAAAAAGCTGAGCTTTCAAAGTGAACTTCATTAATTATCTAAAAAGTTTGTATTTCGAGTCATAACTCAGACTGGGATGGTTTCCCAGTCTAATCTTGCACCCCCACGCAGAGTGGGGTCCAGCACGCGTTTGCTTCCGTGAGACAGGAGTAGTAACAAATCAAGACGGCAGAGCCAGAAATTTTTGAAGCCTTTGGGGAGCTTGTGAAAGCAAAGCACTGTGGTTCCAATTGTCTGACTGGCAAAGATTTCACTAACTGGAAATATGCGTTCTTGTAATGACTCCAAGCTTGTTGGCTTACGGTGGGTTTTGGAGTAGTCGCATACAGCAAGCTTTAAAAAAAAATATCACGCTGATCACTTGGAAGAAGTGTTGGAGAAGCGCTTTCTCCTCTCTGTCTCTGGCTCGTCATATGCTCTGAGCGCTGATCATCTGATTGATTTGCTCGTCTCTCATGAGCAATTTGGATTAAATAAAGTGTTTCACCATCATAAAGCAGCGACGCCTCATTCTTCAGCCAATGGGCAATCGGAGGAACAGCTGTTTCTAATAAAACCTTTTTTTTTTTAAACAACAAGGGTACAATTTAAACAGCTGATTGCTCACAATTTTGCCTTCTCCTAACTGGTAAACAAACATAATCTACTGCAAAACAAATGCAAGAAACCGGACTGTGTCCTTTGATATGCGCAAGTCTATGCAGTTTTGGATTCCCACATAACTAACCACAACAATGCGATAGAAGACAAAATGTGGTACTGTGGTTAACAATAAGCCAGTGTTTTGGGAATTGCAAGAGCGATTAACAGCTTTGCTCTAATCCAGTTGGCAAAGGACTGTGTTCCAGATGATGAAAAAGGCAGAAGGTTTCAACTTTGACCTATTTTCCCGCTAGAAAAAGTATTGGTGTGGAGAAAGCATAGTCATTTTGCATTTGTTGTTTCGATCTCAATTGCACACTTAATCTCTAACATATTTGTGTGGTCTGGCATCCCAGTGGTTGTGTGTGCATGTAGTCGATGTGTTTATAAGGCATGCTTGAGCAGGAGAGAGAAAGAGAGAGAGAGAGAGAGAGAGAGAGAGAGATGGCTCTGAAACAGGCCTTGGGGCAGCTAAAGTCTCTTTAAAGTGGGAAGCTGAAATGTTCAGGCGTAGTGAGAGACTGGCTCCAATCCCACAGCGCTTGTGTCTCATTAAGCCTCTTCAAAACTGATCTGCAATGGTGTGTGTGCTATTTAGTGTACAGTACATGTGTAAAGAAGCCACAAAATGACAAAGAAACCACTAGATATGCTGGATCTGTGTATATTAGCGGGAACTGAGGAAGGTTCCGGGCTATTGACTGCAGTCCTCATTTGCAAAAACCAAAGAATTTCACCGAATGATCCTGTCTTTATTCTTCCCAGATGGTGGAGTCCATTTTGAAGTGATATACCCCCTATTTCACGTACTGTAGAAGACTTAGCTCGTGTCCTCTAAGCTGATTCTACAGCGAACCTTTCTGAACGGCTTTGTTAAACATAAAGAAGCTGGCACTTCATCAACTACCTCTCATCTCGGGTCACGTTTCTGAGAGGTCATAGTTCAAACTCCACTTCTAAGACCAATGGCCTTCGAGTGTGAACCGGATTAGTTGAAAGACAACAGCTCTATGGCTGTCATTGCTCTCGGTTGACCCCAACATTAATAAAGTAGGGGCTGTGCTCTGTGTTTGGAATATTTCGAGTTCTGGAGGAAAAGAGAACTCGAGTTTCACTGTGCCATAGGCGAGTTTTATGTCAGAAGTATTAATTTATGATTTTCATCACAGCTGGTGACCCCACCACCTCGATTAAAATGCAGGCTTTGTAATTTCATGGTTAATATTCAATAGCCACTTGTCCTCTCCTCCTGAAGTGTGAGAATATGAGAATATCTTGAGGGGATTGCTGGAAAGTATGTGTGTGAATACCAATGGACTGGATGTCCAGGATACTGGACACCGTTGAACCACATGCACATGTCCATAGATGTTCTTATAAACAGTTTCCTGAAGGGTGGACGCTGAAATCAAGACATTGGCATCAAACCAGCAGATTCCAGCTAAAAAAAAAAAAAACAGGTGAGGAACCTTGATCATAAAGTTTTACACTAGAGGGTTAAAAACTCCTAAGAAAAAGAAAGAGGCAGCAAGAACCTACTCCTCCCTTCTGGCTCATCGGCTTGGACAGGCATTTCTCCTCAACCACTTTGGCAGCCTATAAAGAGAGTATTAAAGTGCACTGTTCTCTGTTTCGCAACAAAAGCTGCTCAGATCAGAGTAAAGCTCCCGAAATGGAGCCCGAAGACGCCATGTCCAAGTTTGATCATCGTCTATTAAAATCTCTGTTAAAACTGGTGAACTGTTGAGGACTGATTATACTGCACATATAAAATTTAAGAACTACTAATGAATTTTTAAATATTGACCCAATGAATCCAGTTCTGAAATATTTTACAAACATGCACAAAACTTTGTTCAGAATGTCTTTGTATGCTGTAGAAAAACATTTTCTCTTTACTGGAACTTAGCAGCCCAAACCTGTTCCAGTGTTCAATTTCTTTATTTCTTTTTTTGTTTTGTTTTGTTTTTTTATTTTTCCTCATTTTTTTCTCCCCTAATTTTTTAGTCGTATCCAATTCCCGCCCGTCAAGTGTCGCATCCCTATCACATACAACCACCACCAAGGGAGGGGCGTAAGCATGCACAGTCGCCCTCCGTGGCATGCAGTGCTGCCACCAACCTCTTTACGAACTGCTGCGCATGCGCATTTGGAGGTGGCCTAACACACTCGCAGGGAAATCGCTTTTGTATGAATGAGCTCACAGACGCCCATGGATTGGCTGGTGATCACTGTGAGCGACGCGAGCGTATGCCATTCCTCTCTCTTATAAGAGTTTGGCCAATCAGCTCCCATGAACTCCCGGTTGCGGATGGCTGCGGCATCAACCTGGATTCGAACTTGCAGGTTAATAGTCACGTGCCTTGTCGATGCATGACTCGGGAGCCCAATTTTTTATGTTCTATAATGAATAAAATATGGATTTTTGAGATTGGCAATTCATTGCATTCTGTTTTTATTTACATTTTACACCAAGTTCCAATTTGATGTATTTATTTTTTTAATAAATTTAAGGATTTGACTAAAATCTGTGCACAAGATTTTAGTCTTTAGGTTCAGGATTGATAAACTGCACAGTTTATTACTCAACACAAACTCCCAGACTAGTGCAAGCATGCAAAATCAAAATGTCTTAAGAACACACGAATCTTTCCATGAAGTTTTCTTTAATTTTAATTACAATTTACCATTTTGCCAGTAAACAATCAATAAATGATATTAAGTCAGAGGAGGCTCTACAACCATTATGGAGATGAGGGCACTGAGGGAATATAATAGTAAAAAAAACACACCACTGTCCAACATTGCTCTTTTATTCAATAGTTTATATGAAGAATTTTACATATTTACTCTGTCAAGTTTATTTTCTATAACTTTGACATCCAGTTTCTTTTTTATAGATTGTCATCAAGATGTAAACATTATTGACTACTAACTACATGATTTGCTAATTTGCTGTTTTTGATCTTTGGTTAAACTGCAAAAAAAAAAAAAAAAAAAAAAAAAAGGACACAAAGAAAAAACCCGGCATCAACAAATAATAAAATCCCCTCATTTATAATTGAGTAAACTCAATTCCAATTAAATTTACACTACACGCAAAAAGTAAAAAAAACAAACAAACAAACAAAAAAAACCAATAAAGTGTTTGAGTCATTTGGCACAAATACAACAAACAAATCCTGTGAAAATGAGATAATGGAAGTCAATGATAAAATCTATAAAACAAATAACCAACCAACAAATGATTTCAGTTATCAGTAATCAATTATCTAATGCATGTTAAATAATAATGTAAGCATTTTCATAATCAAAACAGACCAATATGAAAAAAGAAATAAAGGTCAGGACCAAATTATAAATAAGCCGATGACGATTCAGACATTTTAGTGAGGGATGCACCGATATTAAAATCATTGCCCAAAAATTTAAATTTTAAAAACAAAAACACCAATTTTCTAAATTATTTAAAATAATTCTAAATTTGCTGTAGTTTCTGTTGTGCACATTATAATTTATTGGAGTTAATCTTTTCCCCTTTAATTAATATGACTATGTCCAGACATTAAAGTAAAACACAAAGATAAAAGTAATGTTTCTGTCCAAATTCTGAACCCAAAACATTCAGTGGCCAGAATCTGGCTACATCTTTCCTTTTGATTAAAAAAAGAAAAAAAAAAACAAACATCATGTACCTAATGCTTGCTCAGCACCACCTGGCTTTACCAAATCTCCAGCATTAAAGAACAATGAGAAATCAGAGGAAGGAAATCTCGATAAACGATAAAGTCATAGACAGAAAGAGAAAAAAGTCACAGGATGGGATAAAGAGAGCAACACATCTCTCTGTTCACGCGAGTAAATATAAGGCATCATCAAACCTGTGCCACCGTTTCTTCAGCTCATGTCCATTTCAGTCCCCTGCTCACAGTTTATGGACAGAAGAGTACTACAGTAAGTGTGCATATACAGAGGAAACCTTTTTGCATAATGTTATGCGTGGTGTCTTAGAACATAGAAAGTGCTGTTGGCGTATCCAATCCGAGGAAATCAAATCTGGTTACAGTTTTCTGGAGAATACAAACTGAAGCTGTTTCCAAAAACAAAAACAAACAAAAAAAAAACCAAAAAAAAAAACATGGTTCTTTTTGGAATGTGGGGATAATAATAATAATAATAATAATTATTATTATTATTATTATTATTATTGTTATTATTATTATTATTATTATTATTATTATTATTATTCTCTTCAAAAAAAAAAAACATGATTTCTTGATATAAAATATACATTTTTTATTTGTTTTGGGAAATTACTGGGATATCATTAGCACTGCACTATCAACAAAATGATAAGCAATGGTAGTCAGTTCCATTTTTTTTAATAAATGTGCAAGTTGAAAAAAATGGAATTTAAAGAAAAGAAAAATTAAAATGACCCATATAACCTACAACTTTTGCCACATCTTAAAAAAATCTCAAGATGGACTGAAGATGGATCTGGAGGAAGAGTCAAAAAGCAGACAAAAAACAGTCCTGTTCATTGTTCATTTTCTGAACTGCTTAATCCTGAATGGGGAGACTGGCGCCCATCTCAGCTGACTTTGGGCGAGGGCAGAGTACACCCTGGACAAAAAACAGTGAATATCCCCAAATTCTTGCAAAATCAAAAAGCAAAGATAAAAGTCTCCGACTTCACTCACGCGCAACTGTACCTCAGTCGCGGCATTTCGCATGCTTCTCATTGTAAACCACCGTGGAAGCCCAGTAACGAGTCTTCTGATCGCATTTCTCACCTAGAATTGCTCCCGAGAATTTTGGAACACTGCAGTGCCCCTACAGGAGGCTCAGGATGAGAAGCAGAGGCCGCAGCACTCCATGCAGATCTCGAGGCAGTCGGCTGACTCGCAACAGGCGTCGATGATGCCGCAATCCATGTCGCAAGGAAGCTCACAGTCACCGCATTCTTCCGATCCACAACAGCAACAGAAGCACGAGTCATCAGAAGAGCATGATCCGCACGTTGCACAGTCCAGCACGATGTTGCACAGCATGAGGAACTCGCAGAACAGGCAGGCCAGGATGCAGTGCACACAGCAGTCTAACACACAGAGAAACAACATCAGAGGATTCTGCAAAAGCAAACCATGTAAATGTGCAACATAGCATACTTAGTGATTAGCATTAACCCTGGGTTCACACTAGCACGATAGAGAAGCTGAAATCTTGGATGATTCACGACCTGTGTTTATATATATAAAACACTACAGCTGCAACAGAAAAGCAACTGATGCGAATTGATTTTTCTGCAATTGTTTTTGCAAAGTTTGAAATTTGCGTCAAAATATTTTGCTACTCCACATCTAAGTGAATATTTTGCTACTCCACTTAAATACGTATATCGTGTGACAATTTTGGCAATTTTTGTAATTTGCGATTGGTTTGCCGATATTTGCCGTTAAAAAAAATGTGAATCTCCTGTCGTAAATGAGACGCATTTTGTTCGCTTTTTCTTCTCAAACCATTCGCTTTTTATTCACGCCTTATTAGCGAGAACAAAATGCATATAAAATTCAAAGGATGAGAAAATATATATGGTATACACTTTTCCTTGTGAACAAAAAACGAATCATTTGTGAGCAAAACGACAACTAAACAAGCTTCTCGTGACATGTACGGACTGTTTGAGAGTATTCCGTGTCAGAGCCTCGTTTTGCGACATTTGCAGGAATTTCTAACCTGTTTGAATTTTTTTGCGATGAGTTCACGAACCAGGCGAACAAAATGCGATGACAAAATTTGAGAATGAAAGGCAACAGCTGCAAATTGCCATTTGTGTCAGTCGCATTTCTATCGCACCTCCTTAATACTATTAGGGACTCAAAGAAGGTGGGGTACACCCTGAACAGCTCGCCAATCCATCACAGGGTAACACACATACACTCACAATCGCACCTAGGGGCAATTTGGAACAGCCAGTTGGAACAGTGTATATGACTTTGGACTGTGTGAGGAAACTGGAGTACCTGAAGGACACCCATACAAGAGAGCATGTAAACTCCACACAGAAACGCCCTCGCCGAGCCCGAGACTCAAACCCAGGACCTTCTTGCTGTGAGGCGAATGTGCCAACCACTACACCATACCACCCATATATTACATTATTATTATTATTATTATTATTAGCATTATTCAGTACAAGAGAAATGTTTGTATGTCAGATAAGAAAGCAGTCCAATTTCTTAAAGAGAGATCACTTACCAGACAGGAAATACAATGAAGAATGCTGGGATTTGCATACAATAATAAATTGTGATCTAATTTTGATATTTAAAGCCACTGCCCTGAGATGGCCTGGCGAGCTGTCCAGGGTATACTCTGCCCTCGCCCAGGGTCGGCTGAGGTGGGAGCCAGCCTCCCTGTGACCCTAATTAGTATTAAGCGGTTCAGATAATGAATGAATTTAAAGCCACTGTTCTGTAAGACGTTCATTAAATCATCACACACGAACACAACAGTGGCGGCTTGGTGATACTGGGGCTTGAACTGTCAACCATCAGATTAGCAACCAAAAGCCTTAACCTCTGAGCCACCACTGCCCAGTGATGCTATATAAATATTAATGTAATGTAATTAGTAACGTAATATAGTTTGAAATGTAATGTAATTAGCAATTTGATATAATTAGTAATGTAAATAATTAGTGATGTAATGCCATTAAATTGCACTTTTTTTTTTTTTTACATCTTAGCTCGACAGCATTTTTTGGATGTAGCTAAGACTTCTGCAGTACTCTGTGTGTATCGGATTACTATCTAAGCAAAGTTTTTCATGTCCCCCCTGTGTCTGTGTGGCTTTCCTCAGGGTTCTCCAGTTTTCTCCCACCTCCCAAATACACAGCGTTAGGAATGGCTACATGAGCTTAATCAACTCCCCACGTGAAGATATGTGTACATGTAGCCATGTAATGGAGTGGCATGGTTTATTCCCATCTCATACCCAGTATTCCCGGCACAGGCTCCGGATGGAAGAATTTCTCATGAGAATCGTAATCTTTGAACCGAAACACATCTAATTTGTGTGGTTTAATTAGTGTGGTTTCATTTCCAGAGAAACTGTGGCAAGCTGTGCAGGTCCAAGACATTAATGCTCTAATGACCAACATCAACTAGCTTAAGATCCAAAATAGCTGTCACTGTGAGCACAGAATAAAACTTGCCAGGTTAAGGCCATGAATCAATAACAGAGATTCATCAGTGGAATTAAAGAGACTACATAAATAGCCAAGCATGCCAAATGGAATTAGGCAGTGATTGGAAATGTTGTTTGAATGATGTGTAAATGAATAATCTCTGTTTAAGGGTAATAAATGACAATTAAGTAACAAAATGTATGAGCTAATGGGGAATGTTTTATAATTGTTATGAGATATTGCCCCTAAATGGCTACGTGACCTTTAAAAATGCGTCGAAGTCAGTGCATGTTGATTAGTATAATTAGGTTGCCCAAGGTTATATCATGGTGCAGTTTGATGAAGCTTAGAAAAGTCAAAATGGCTAATTTTAAACATAAAAAGGCTAACTGACACAATATAAACTACAGCAGCACTCAAAGGGTGCAAGGTACCTCCGCATACATGGATAATGTATTACATTGGCCCTATAAGGTCGATAAGATGGCACAGTGGTTACCATCTATTTACAGCAAGAAGGTCCTGGGTTCAAATCCTGGCCTAAAACAGTCCAAATAGGCTGAGATAGGCTCTAGACTACACGTGACCCTAATAGGAGTAAATGGTTCGGCAAAGGAGTGAGAGAGTGAGGCCCTATAAGGGTACTGGCTTTAATTACCCATCTGCCCATTTTGGCTGTGTGTGTGTTGGCCCTGCAATGGCCTACCTTCGCCCAGAGTTGGTTGAGATGGGCACCAGCCTTCCTGCGACCCTAATTAGGATTAAGCGGCTTAGAAAATGAATGAATGAATGAATGAGTGAATGAATGAATGGACTTACGTAGGGTCATGTTCCCACCAAGTTTGGTGGAAATCCATCATGGGTGTGGTCAGGGTTTTGTTCAAAGTGAAAAACTGACTCAAAAAAACGGCAGCGATTTGTATTTACATTCACAGCATTTAGCATTTATGTCAAAAAAAAGAAAAAAGGGGAGAAAAAAAAGAAAAGATATATACCTCCGTCCAGATATATATATATCTTTTCTTTTTTTTCCCCTTTTTTCTTTTTTTTTGACATAAATGCTAAATGCTGTGAATGTAAATACAAATTGTACCCACCATCCTGGGCCTCTGTAGGGATATGTGAGCTGTTGGACTTCGAGCTTCCTTTACTTCTCTTGCTGCTCTGGCTGTTAATCGATGGATTTGACTGCAACTTCTTTGGGCTCTTGTGGTGTGCAGAAGAAGACGAGGATGTCGAAGATGCCGGCCGTAAGAGTGCTGCTCCATTCTTGACGCCATTGGTATGCACCTGGTGTTTCAGTGACTTGCCATTTTTCAGAAGTGCTGCAGTCTCCGAGGGGCTGGTTAACGACTTCTGCAAAGGCGTGGTCCGGGCCTGAGGTTGACCTTAGAGGTGATAAAATGAAACAAAGATGATCATGACTGTGGCTAAGAACTGCATTAAAATACAAGGTCTTTTACCATATGATTATTCTCCACTTCCAGCCTAGGGACACAAAAATAATCCCAGCAGCTGTATAGCTGTGGAACACACACTCATTCACTACCTTGTTTCTGTCGCTAAAACAGACTATACAGTTTTTTTATCCTGGAATGCTGACGGAGAGTAAAGTAAATGCTACTGATGATACTGTTGACAGTAGAGGTCCATTACAAAGGTCCAATCACAAATGATATCAAAACAAGTGTAAGATACACCTTCCATGAACATCCATAATCCACTGAGAAGGGAAGGAGGAGTTTTTCAGGGGAAGGTCAGCTCATGGGAGATTTACACCTCTTCAGGGACCTTCAGGTTTCACTAAGGCCATGTGTCTTGATGGAATAAGTCCATGTGTTTGTAATATCCATCCCATAATAACTAACCAGACATTAGGACCACAAATAACTTCATCCCACAGATGTGGTGGATTCTTAAATCTGTAATAGTTGATTAATTTTCTGACAGTCGTTCTGGCTGTAATTCAGTTTAATGCACTTGCTGTAATGTTACAGTTCCTGAAGTAACAGCTCATTCACAGGGACTTGTATAGTGGACTCATCACATATTCTGAGCCTAATAAAGTATTTTTAAATAATGTGGATAAAGCTAATTTATGCTCTCTTTATGTACATGGTATTTACCCCTTTCTGTTTCCCTTTATTTTCGTTTATCATTGTCCTGCTACATAACCCAATTACAATTGAGCTTCATCTTGTTTACTAATGGCTAGACAGTCTCCTACAGTACTTTTTGGTAGAGAGCTGAATTAATCATTCTCTTAATTATACCAAGCTGTCCCGGCCATGAAGCAGTAAAGCATCCCCACAGCATCACACTACCCCCACCATATTTGACTGTGGCCATATTATTCTTACTGTAGAAAACTTTATTCACTTTCTGTCAAGCATATTGGAAATTATGTCTTACAAAAGGTTCCACTTTTAACTCCTCAGTCCATAGAACATTATCTCAAAAGGTTTGGGGAATATCAAGGTGTGTTTTTTTTTTGTTGTTTTTGTTGTTGCTAATATTAGAAGAGCCATTATGTTCTTATACTCTTGCTTAGCAGTGGTTTTATCCTTCCCACTCTCCCATGGATACCATTTTGCCCAGTGTTTTTCTAATACTGGAATCATGAACACTGACATTAACTGAGCTGAGAGAGCCCTGTGCTCCTTAGATTTTTTTTCTAGATTGTCCTGTTACTTCTCTGAGTTTTTAACTCATTCATGCACACATGAGCAGGAATGAGGTATTGTAAATGGGCACTTGGGTGTGGATGTGTGAACAAACTGTGCTATAAATAGCATAAGCTTCGGCATTCTTCAGCATTTTCCAAATGTATTTATTTATTTTTTTAAAGTTTGCCAAAAGCAACATTAACAGTACTGCACCAATCAATGTGAGAAAGCTAGCCAAAATACTACAAAATGAGTGTGGCTAGTTTAATAAAATTAGTTACTTGATTTTAATTTTTGTTTATTAGACTGTTGTATATACCAGCACCTGAGCAAGAGTATGGTTACCGTGATTCACCCCAAACTTGCACCATCTTGCCTGATATTGCTCAAATAAGAGCATACCTTCTACACGGTACTCATCTCACTCATGCTCTCACTCATTTGCCAAACCACTTAATCCTATCAGGATCGCGGGGAGGCTGGAGCCCATCTCAGCTGACACTAGGCAAAGGCTGGGTTTGCCAGTCCATCACAGGGACAACACACACACACACACACACACACACACACACACAACAATACACACTCACACCTAGGGGCAATTTGTAACAGCCAAATAGCCAAATATGCATGTCTTTGGACTGTGGGAGGAAACTGGGGCACCCAGAGGAATCCCTCAGCATGGAAATAACATGCAAACTGCACACAGAATCACCCAAGACCCCAGGACCTTCTTGCTGTGAGGCAGCCATGCTAACCAATACGCCACCCTTGTACTCATCTGCACACACAAACTGTCCTCAAATTTCTTTCAAAATTATTTTACTTCATGGCCTATAAAAATTATATATTTATCTAAGCTGGATTACTGATTTGTTAGGCAACAAACCCAAAAAGACAAAAAACAAACACAGAGATAAACAAACCTTCATTAATGAAATAATATCAAGCATGAACAGATTAGCATATCATTTGTTAAACACCCTGAAATCATTTGTTTACACAACAGAATAAACAGATGGGAATTCATATCGTATTCACAGGATCATTCTGCTTTACCCAAAGGACACAAAAATAAACAGGTAAATAGCTTTCCTTACAAATTACAGCTCACACTCTGGGTTATGAATGCTTCATGTTCTAAATGAATTGCTCTTTACCCCTCATCCTCCAGGCTGTCAGGGTATTGTCATGGCCTGCGACTGCGTCCAAGTTTAAATTTTGTCAGGGCTATTTCTCAAGAACTGCTGAGAGGATCATCCTGAACTTTCACATGCATCTCCCTAGGGCTTTGTAAATATATGTGGGCACATCAGTTTCTCTGTTTGAACTTTGACCTTGTCCAAATGACCATGACCTTGTAAATTTTGCCTAGACTATTTCTCAAGAACTGCTTGGCGGATCATTCAAAGATTTTGTGTGCAGGTTTCTAATGGTACGTAGGTGTGCCATGAATGCAGCAAATGAATGAATGAATGTCTTGAAGCAGGGGTACATATCTATTTTTAACCTTATTTCCTTTTATTCAGGGTAGCACATCAGTCTCACAGCAAGAAGGTTCTGGGTTCAAGTCCCGGGTTGAGGATTTCTGTGTGGAGTTTGCATGTTCTCCCCATGCTTGCATGGGTTTCTTCCAGGTATTCCAGTTTCCACCCACATTCCAAAAGACATGCACCTTAGGCTAACTGGCTGTTCCGAATTTCCCCTAGGTCTAAGTGGGAACGATTGTGGGTTTTGGCCTTGCAATGGCTTTACAATAGACTGGCGAGTGAGTACTGTTTTCAATGGTTGTGAAAGCTTGAAAATGGTTAAAAATTTCTAGTCCATATTTTGGTTGTAATTTTAGGGTTCCCCTTGCCTACTTCAAATGGCCGTAATTTTGAACTATTTACAATTAAGCCTTGAAATTCTGGATTTCCCAATCATATATAATGTACTTTAAGTGTGTAAAAAATTAGAAAAATCTGAGGGGGTCAGGTGGGGACAACTGGTTGAAATTTTATAGAATGACCCTTTAGGAAGTAACAATAAAAAAGTCTGTTGAGCACCAAAAGCTGTACAGTACAATCAAAAGTAATTACTGAGGGGGCTCGCTGTCCATGATGCTAGTGAAAACCACTAATATGAGGCGCCAGTACAAAATAAAACATAACTGTTTTATTTATATCAATAAACCCGAATAAACTAATCACCAAAAGTTAAGTATTAAAAGGTTACTGTTCCTTTATAAGCAAGGTCTTTGTAGCTGTATGTTCGTGGTTTTTTAATTGAAAACCCCTAGGGTATACTTTAAAATCTTTTCTCAGCTCAAAACTGGAAAGAAGTAAAGACTTTGCTCAGAGAAATTCTACACCAAATATTTGAGTTGAGGACACTTGTGGTGGGCAAGCGTTTTCACTCAAATGTATCGAAAACTCAAATTCTGACTCGCGCTGGGATTCTTTATTTGATTCTTTATTTTTATGGCGTAAAGTCCGGGTCAGTCCCTCCAGCTCCCTTCTTTGCTTTTTGAAGTTCAGACATAGACTCCCTGTAAGTTTACAGCCTACAAATGTTCTAGTGTTCCTCCGCAAACCTCGGAGAGTTGTTCTTGGCAGCTTATTGCCAGACCTGCATATATTTTACTCTCGAGCGCCACATCCTAATTACACCGGACGAAAGAAAAACTAAGTGAAAAGCACACCTTAGCTGCCAAAACAAATACCCCCTTTAAAGTTGAACCTAAATAAAATCCTGTTGTAGCACCGAAGTTGGTGACCTTGGTATACGAGTTTTGGGTCACACACAGGGGATCCTGGGAGGGTACGAATATTCAGACTTCATAAAAGAATTATTTTGTCCTAACTCCTCTGTGAAGACAAACACCAACACACCTCCTTCCCCTGCCGCACTCTACTGCCTGAAGCATATGAAATAGTACTTAAAAAAGCATACATTAGACCAGTAGAGCTCTGTTGTTCTTGGGAAGCCATTGAGGTCATGCAACAACTAATCTAGTGTGACTGAATATTTATTTCATTCAGCCTTTTTCAACTTCCAGATGTTTGACCTGTTAGAAAAAAAGATGGAGGAAGATTTTTTTCTTGATTATTTGCATTTATTCATGTCAAATCCCTCAAGCTGCTAAAAAGTCACAGTAGGCCCTCGTTTCTCGTTCTCTCCATCTTAATGAAAACACTCGCATTACCACGTTTCACTATGGGATCCATAAGTTAAGAGTTAGAAAGGCCGTGCGCTGGTAATTGGCTACCACCCCCACTGTTCCGTACACCCACCTATTACAACCAGGGCGCTAACGTACACACGTCTGGCTCTGCCACGTTTGCAATGAGGTTTGGCTTTCTGCAAAAATGCACAACACAGCTCACATTCGAGAAAGTGAGATAAATATGAAAATGAAAGACATCTGGAGAAGAAGTGTGACATACAGAGTTGTAGTACTTGGATTTGATCTTGGTTAGACGGATATAATTAAAGACAGTTTTAAATAATCACACTGATTCATGCTGAAGGTAACCTCGAGAACTTGCATAAAACTTGGAAAATTATAATAACAGAAAAAATATTAATCATAATGTAATAGTAAATATATATATCTTATAAATAATATAGTATTACGAATAATAATTTACATTTTTATAAATAATATATGGTACAATTTTATAATTATTAATAATTTGAACACACAGAAATGCCCTTGCCGAGCCTGGGACTCAACCCTAGGACCGTCATGCTGCGAGGCGGATGTGCTGACCACTACACCGCTGTGCCACTGCATTGTTGGAGTTTATTCTACCCTCCTTATTGTTCATGCTATTAAGAAGCCAAATTATTTAAATCGATTTTCACTTCTGTAGCAGATCCTCTGTTGTGGTTTCTGGAGGCCAATCTCATGCGTTTCTATAAATCACTTCCTGTAAGTGGTTCATTTAAGAAAAAGGATTTTCCTCGAGTTTTACCAAAGAAAACAAAGGACAACTGGACGGAGAAATGGATGATGTTTCTGACTTCAAGCTCAAAAAAGATGAAAGAAGAACAAAAAAGTGATCACTATAGGGCTGAACTGACTCTTAGCTCTGTGAGGACAAATGGAACAAAAACAAAAAACTTAAGACAGGACCAATAAAGAGGTAAGGGTCAAGGATTCAGTCCTGTATTTCCTTTTTAAGGGACGCCACACATTAATCTACTTATTCACACGTGACATACACTTGTTGGCAATAAGATACAGGACGACACGATCACGCTTATCTCTTTTTTCCCTTTGTGCATCAAGATCCCGGTA
Source organism: Neosilurus mollespiculum (assembly GCA_030014195.1). Classification (NCBI taxonomy): domain Eukaryota; kingdom Metazoa; phylum Chordata; class Actinopteri; order Siluriformes; family Plotosidae; genus Neosilurus; species Neosilurus mollespiculum. The sequence continues at coordinate 22,650,796 of JAQMYF010000023.1, read as the reverse complement.
ATGAGCGTTCTTCCCAAATCCAAAAATACGGATTAACTGAGCTTGTTAGATGTTCACAGCATGATGCTAACTGCATACCAGCATCACGTTGTATCTGTCTGGAATCATGGGTATTCATTCTGTTTTCTCCTCAAATTAATACTAAAGTCAAATATGAGCATTGAGAAATTGTTCCAATTTTTCATTATTATGTGAAAACAAACAAACAAACAAAAAAACAAAGTCACACAGTAATGGCTTCATTCCCTAACAAGAACCAGTCTTAGAAAAACCACTGCTTTTTCAGTTTTAAATTAAACACCCTCCACATTCTCACACACAAATAGAACCACCCGCTGCTTACACGCTCACCACCAGAACTTTTTTGGGAAACAGTCTAACAGCGTTTCCATAATCTGGTCCATTTTAGGCTTTTACGACTGCAGCACGTCAAGGTGAGTTAACCCTCCGAGGGATTGTGTTGTTGACATTCGGAAATGAGCATTTACATTTTTGACATTTATTTAAACTATTGCAGCTGCATTAAAACTGTAATTCCCTTTAAATCCTTAATGGATGTATTTTCGACATGAACAGCATTTTGATCCGAACTACAATCATATATGTACAGGTGACATGTGGAGGAAAGATGATTTTGTGTAAAAATATATAAATAAATAAATAAATAATTTAAAGATTTAACATTAGGTGGTAGTGTGTGTGGAGTCTAAATGTCCTCCTCGTGCTTGATTGGGTTTCCTCCAGGTACTCCAATTTCCTCCCACAGTCCAAAGATTGTCCCTGTGTGTGAATGTGAGTATAATTGGTTGTGTGTTTTGCCCTGTAAGGGTCTGATATGAATGTTCAGGGTGTACCCCGCCTTAGCCTGGAGTTGGCTCACAGCACATCCGCCTCACAGCAAGAAGGTCCTGGGTTCGATACCCAGCTCGGGCATTTCTGTGTGGAGTTTGCATGTTCTCCCTGTGCTTGCGTGGGTTTCCTCCGGGTACTCCGGTTT
>JAQMYF010000023.1:22620972-22631765 GCA_030014195.1 Neosilurus mollespiculum | reverse complement strand
TATATATATATATGACTTATTTAGTTTTAATTCTTTATATTTTATCTCAATCTTAATTTTATGTGCAATATTTGGGTGTGTGTGCTTTTGCACCTCAGATCTGTTGCAGTACAGACCAGATTGCAGAAATGTAGCGTGATTCAGTAACAGAATCTTAACATTAAACTTGTTGACACACTCATACGTGTAAACACACCCACCCACCCACACCCACACTTAGTCTAGCACTACTCTATAACGACATGCTCATCTGAGTAACTATGGCACTGTAAACGGCACACATCTGAAACGATCTGAATATGATGTGATGTATCATACACCAGCTAATCCTTTTCAACTAAAGAAAGAACGTAACCCATAATTCACAGCATGGTCTTTACCTATTACACACATTCCCCTCTGTGAAAAAAAAAAAAAACAACACCTTTCCTCTAGGTCAAGCCAGAAGTTTCATGTTTAATATGGTCAATAATAAAGGAATTACTATAGCAATCCTAAGAGCACAGTAAGCTAGCTATGTAGCCTTAATTACATCTGGAATTTATATAAAACACATAAAAATTGCTTCAAACACACAGCACTGACAGATGCTGGAACCCAGAGGAAGAATCAGGTTTCTTCTTAGCGGTAGTGTGTGTGAGGGGAGAAAAAATGCATGATCAGCAACTTCCTCCACTCGCAGTCCCACAGGGTGAAATATATATGGTCTTCGTAAAACGCTTGTGTACTTTTTCTCAGTTTAGACATATGACACACTAAATTTTCTCTTCACTCTATTTGACTTTATCCACACTCACATAGAAGGTTAACAAAAATTAGTGTTTACACACTTGCAGATATCCCATAAATAAATCATAGCACATTAAAAACAGTTCACAACTCAGCATTCACAAATCATATCATCTACACCAAGGGCGAGGTTATGGGATCGGCGTGTCTGTCTGTCTGTCTGTGCGTCTGTGACCGTGATAACTTGAAAACTAATGGATGGATTTCCATGAAATTTTCACCAAACGTGGGGCTTAGGCCAACAAAGAACGGATTCAGTTTTGGCCATGATCTGGAACCGGATCTGGATCCAGGAGATTTTTTTAACGTTGCGTGATAAGACTAGTTAAGATGAATCACCATTTTGGGTATTTGTAAACTCTCTAAATTGCCTGAGGGACATCTGATGCTTAGAGGAAGGCAGGAAGTCTATCAGGGAAGAACTGGGTAGGGTGAAGGCAACTTCCCTGCACAAGTTGTTTTACCAGTGATGAGTCAGTAGGCACGGTTCTGAACGAGCTACCTGCGTGCTAAATGAAAGAGGACTGATGTAAATGGAAGAGGACGGATTCAAACTGCCAACCATGACCACCTACCTCCATATATACCTCTGGGATGCTTATAAGTAGGTATAAGTTCACTAAATGTCTAGAATTATTTGGAAGGTCTTCTAATCAAACCTTCCAAACAAATATTTATTTTTATAATAATAAATTATTATATACATACATATATATTTCTGGCTCAATTCCCAGCCACCAGTCACTGCCCCCCTATCAGACATCTACCCACCATAAAGGGTGAAGGCTAACATGAGCTTCTGCCAAAATACATGAAAAAAGACACCCAAATCTTGTTTTTACTGTTGTTTAGGCACAAGGCAGGTAACACACCTGAAGAAAAGCACTGCCTTTCCTTTGACACACATGAATTCACAGATGCCCGTGATTGGCTAGTGCTGTTGTGACTGACGGGGCAGAAAGAGTAAGTCATCCCTCCTACCCAGACAGCGTGACCAATTTTGCTCTCTCAGACTTCCGGCCAGGGTTGAGTCTCAGACGTTTTTCTGTTGCGGCAGTCTGTATCTTGCATTGAACAAATATTTTTGAAGAGCAAGAATGAATCTTCATGGGTCTGAACTAGTCTTCTCACCTATCACTGAATACTGATTACATTTTATCACTGCTCTGTTTAGATTCTGATAAGATTACTCACTCAGTCATTTGCCAAACCACTTAGTCCTACTACTAGGGTCATGGCAAGGCTGGTCCCTATCTCAGCTGACACTGGGCAAAGGCAGGGTACACCCTGAACAGCTCAGCAGACCATCACAGGGAAACACACACAGCCATTCACACTCACATCCACAGTTAGGGGCAAGTTGGAACATCCAGTTAGCCTAACATGCATGTTTCTCGAAGGTGGAAGGAAACCGGAGTGCCCGTAAGAAACCCACACAAGCACAGAACATGCAAACTCCACACAGAAATGCTGAAGCCCAGAAATCAAACCCACGACCTTCTTGCTGTGAGGCAAATGTACTGACCACTACGCCACAGTGCCGCCCTAAAATAAGGTTATTGTAATGTATTATTTTTTGTGCAGTAAGAAATCGGACATTTCAGAGCATTTCAAACCTCAGCACAGATAATCTTAGCTTAAAATCGAACTAAGGACCCTGGACCTATGAGGCAACTGCCTAAAAAAACCTCTAAAGCACTTCTGAAACATCAAAACAACCACTGACTTCAGACCCCAGGGTTGCCTGAGAGCTTTTGTTTGTTGAGCCTTTTAACACCATCTGCTCAGCTCTGTACTTGGATTAGACTGTGACTGACTTATAAGTCACTTTAGATAAAAGCGTCGACTAAATAAATGCAAAGGCGGCACGGTGGCGTAGTGGCAAGCACATCCACCTCACAGCAAGAGGGTCCTGGGTTCAGGTCCTGTGCTCGGTGAGGGCGTTTCTGTGTGGCGATTGCATGTTGCCCATGTACTTGTGTGGGTTACTTGTCCGGTTACTCTGGTTTCATTGCACAGTTGAAAGACATGCACATTAGGCTAATTGGCTGTTCCAAATTGCCCCTAGCCTATTCACAAGATGCTCATAATAAATATCCTTTAAAAGACAGTACTATTTGCCTTTACTCTATAATTTTATACAATAATTGGTTATAATCACACTTTGGTCATGAGCATGAGTTCTCTTTTGAGTCTAGTTCCTTTGAACCTTGGCGCCTTGGTGCGAACCAGCCTACGTTTCCATCAGGTTTGATTGGTCAAAGGTGTGTCATCAACACAGGGTGCTGCACACTGTAGTAGCAAGATAATGGTTTGCACTGATTACCTGTGAGATTTTGGTCTGTTATTGCAGACATTGGTCTTATTTCTCTGTTTCCATTGTACACCCCATTGCTGCGATCTGCTTCCTCTCCAAACTAAAAACACCCATTGAGGTCATCACACTTCACAGTGGAATAAACAGCCATCTTTTGGTGCCAGCTTTGTGCTTTGTGACAATGTCTTTTAATAGTGATTTACAAATAAGATTAAGTTTAATTGTACTCAACTAGATATGAAGTAACAATGCTGGGAATGTGATGTCCACAGTATAGTTCTAGTATTCAACAATAATGCTTATTACATCAGCAATTAGTACATCCTACACGGGAAGGATGACACTCCCTACTGTGGAGATATCAGACATTATCCCGAGTGGATAATGCTTGAAATCAAAGCTGCTGACTTGAAGTTTTTCACAGTCATTTGAAGCAGGATGAATCATTACTGTCATGCTTTAAAATGAAAACTAAACAATACAAATCTCATTTAAATTAATCTTTTTTTTTAATATTTTTGTGTTGTATATACTACAATTTTGAATAAGTTTAAAAATACACCATTATACATTGCGTATGCTGCGCTTAGCGTACAATGCGTGCTATGCTCACCTGTCTATCATGCTAAAAATATGTAAAAATAACCTATAAAAATCTTCTTTAGTTTGCTTTTCTTTAGGTTTCCATGTAGTATATACAACTTTGAATGAGTTTAAAAAGACACCATTAGTTTAAAAAAACAGCATTTCATTGTTGATAATGATGTTCCATTCATTCATTTTCTCAACCAACCTAATTAGGGTTGCAGGAAGGCTGGCGCCCATCTCAGCTGACTCAGGGCGAGGGCAGAGTGCACCCTGGACAGCTTGCAAGGCCATCGCAGGGCACAAACACGCTGACTTTGATAACCCAGTTAGCTGCACTGGGGGGACAGCAGTGACAACCCGGTGATAGCGGGGTTTGAACCCCGACCTTGGGATCAGTAATCCAACACCCTACCACCGGGCCACCACTGACCCTGTTACCTGTTAATGACAATAAAACTTTGAGAGCACATGACACCATGAAACATTACACAGCACATATGAATGGTGTGGTGATTCTGTCATAATAAAAATAATAATAATAAATAAACCACAAAAGTCTTGTTTTGGTGTGCTTTTTTGCGTAAGTTTTCATGTAAGGTAAGTCTGCTGGGCTTTTTACAGTCGAAGCTTATTTCGGTTTCTGTAGCGTGAAGCGACTATGAGCTCAACTTCTCCTGGATGGGATGCTGGTCCATCGCACGCTATCTTCCCAGTATTTTTACTGCTACCCATTTACAGAGCTGGGTGGACAGAGGCACACTTGTGATTAAGATGTTCCTGTGTAGTCTATACTAGTACAGTTATTTTCCCTGAGCTCTGGGGACTATTCAGTGACATCCAGCTCACCTTTGGTGAATAATTTTCAGATGTAACCAGAATAAAGACAAATACACACTTTATTTACTGTAAGCCACAGAACCGCTTAGGGGATAAAAGGCAGGCACTAACACAACACCAACAGACCACACCAGATTGCACTTTTGTCAGACAGGAACAAGAACCTAGGGCTACAGTGGGCACAAGACAGTTAAGGACAGGAAAAAGTAACCACAGCATTGTCCAAGTTAAATTCCATTTGGCTTTGGCTTGACGCAACATATGATCATGATACGATTACATCAGAATGAGCAAGAAGGAGCCATTGGGATGCTTAATAACAGCATTAATAACAGGGATGCTTAATAACAGAATGTCGAAAACAACGCCCAAGAATGCCACGTGTCATCGTGGCTGTGGAGACGAAAATATAGTGACACAGGCAGCACCAAAAACCAACCACGTGCTCCCAAACCATGTGTCACCACCCCACAACAGGACCCTCTATACTCACTGGGGGCGGCCATAGCCTAATGGTCAGAGAAGCGGCTTTGGGATCTGAAGGTCTCCAGTTCGATTCCCGAACCAGCTGGAAAAATGTGTGGCGGTGGGGGGTGAGCTGCACCTTCCCTTCCTCCGCCTTCATGGCTGAAGTGCTCTCCGGGCGCCATCAATGTGTGTGGCAGCCACTGTTCCGCGCGCGTGTGTGTGTGTGTGCGTGTGCTCACTTTGGATGGGTTAAATGCAGCGGTAATAATTTCCCTTGCGGGATTAATACAGTGTAGCAAAATTTTAAAAAATCTCCAACACCATCGTAATCATTTACCACTGCACAGACCGGAGGTTGTAACCAGAAACCCACACTGTCCACACAGAAAGGAGGTTTACACAACCGATATCCGAGTCATCGACTGGTGCTGACACTCGCTCACCAGCAAGTGCGTCTGCAAAGGGCAAGCGAACACATGGGCTGGAATGCTCTCAGATGGAACAAGGTCCTGTCTACTGATGAATCACATTTTAGGTTAGGTGGTGCTGACGGTAGAGTGTAAGTAGGCATAGGCTTGGGGAGCGTTATGCAGACGCTAATGTTCTGCAGAGAGACCACAGGGGTGGACCAGGTGTTGTGGTTTGGGCTGGAATTAACCGCCGACAATCCATACACACACACACACACACACACACACACACACACAGAATTCAAACTGGGTGTGATGCCTGAGGCAGTGATACAAGATACTGACATTTGTGATTCAGAACTGCCCTTTCCTCTCATTCATCTGTTAGATTTTTTTTGGTTAATGTCCTTAAAATTAGCAGTGAGACTTGAATTATTTTGCTTAAAAGTCCCACCCTGAAATAAATTTGAGTGTTGCGTTGAAAGTTTGAGTCAGTACATACACTACCTGGCCAAAGAAAGTCGCACTCTAATATTTTCATGGAGAGCATTTATCCTTGACCACAGCATGGAATCTCCATGGCATTGTTGCTCCAGTTGGTCCGGTCGAGGCTCAGCAACATTAATGTGGCAATAAAATGAAGTCGGCTGATGAGCTGAATGTAGTGAATGAGCAGGTTATCACATCAATGGACTTTTTCTTCCCTGATGGCACGAATATAAAATGGGGACTCGGATAAGTGAGTGAGTGGTTCAGGAAACACGAGGAATCATTTTCACATATTTATCGGCACCCCAGAGTCCTGACCTTAACCCTATTGAAAGTTTTCGGGATGTGCTGGAGACGACTTTATGGAGTGGTTCAGTTTTTCTCTCATCAATTCAAGACGTCGGTGAGAAATGAACCCGACACTGGATGGAAATAAATGTTATGTGCTTAATGGGGATTACGTGCTGAGATCAAGGCTGAAGCCTCTACAAGAAAATATTACAGTGGGTGACTTTTTTTTTTTTTTTTACTGGGCAGTGTGTGTGTGTGTGTATATAGTGTCGTGGATGATCAGGGTATGTACCATTGTACTCGGGGAGATACTGGCTATAGAGCTTACATGTGATGCTTTTGCTGGGTGTGTTGCTGAAATCCAGCTGTGATAGACTGTTGTTGTTGTCGACGTTGTCCATGTTTGTGGTTTCCTCCATGTGTGGCTCCTGCACAGCATGCTCGCTGCTGCCATCCACACCTGAAGGTATGAAAACACAGGAAAGCACAGGATACACATTAAACACACAGCAGTTCTGAATCCAAATGGAGTTAATCAGTTCAGGGCAAATGATCACATCATTTTCAGCTGCTAATTTTACAACAAAGAACAAACATTTCTTATTCTTCCACGAACAGCATCTGTATAGAAAAATCCCGTATGGCACAAACGCTTGCACGTCCAAGACGTTTCTGCACGGTCATCACTTTTGTAGCCACAACATTACGTGCTTGTACATGTGCGAGTGTGCGCATGAGGGGTGTACTGTGCATGTTTATATTCAAAGGAGCATTCATGCGCACTCTGTGTGTGTGTGTGTGTGTGTGTGTGTGTATGTGTGTGTTTGTGTATATGCGTGCTTGTGTGTGTGGGCAAGCATGTGTTTTATACGCAAACGCTGGAGCCAAACGGGCTTATTATGCAGCCCGGTAATTACACACCGCTGTCTGAGGGAGCCTGAGCTGGGCAAACATCAAAGGGCTGCAGGTTTGGGCTTAACTGAGGAGAGAAGAGTGCAGAAATAGAGAGGAAATGAGAGGACAGCATGGGAGAGGAGAAGAAAAGCAGAGCAGCTTAGAGTAAAACAGTAGAAAGGAAAGGAAAGAAAGAAAGAATGGAGAGGGATGGAAAGGGAAGGAAGGAGAGGAAAGGAAAGGAAAGGAAAGGAAAGGAAAGGAAAGGAAAGGAAAGGAAAGGAAAGGAAAGGAAAGGGAAGGGAAGGACAGAGAGGGATGGAAAGGGAAGGAAAGGAAAGGGAAGGGGAGGAAGGAAAGGAAAAGGAAAGGAAAGGAAAGGAGAGGAAAGAAAAGGAAGGGAAAGGAGAGGGAAGGAGAGGAAGGGAAAGGAAGGGAAAGGAAAGGATGGAAATGGATGGAAAGGGAAGGGAAGGAAAGGAAAGGGAAGGGAAGGACAGAGAGGGATGGAAAGGAAAGGTAGGGGAGGAAAGAGAAGGAAAGGAAAGGGAAGGAAAGGACGGAGAGGGATGGAAATAGAAGGAAAGGAAAGGGAAGGAAAGGACGGAGAGGGATGGAAATAGAAGGAAAGGAAAGGGAAGGAAAGGAAAGGAAAGGAAAAGGAAAGAAGAGGAAAGGAAAGAAAAGGAAGGGAAAGGAGAGGGAAGGAGAGGAAGGGAAAGGAAGGGAAAGGAAAGGAAAGGATGGAGAGGGATGGAAAGGGAAGGGAAGGAAAGGAAAGGAAAGGAAAGGAAAGGAAAGGAAAGGAAAGGAAAGGAAAGGAGAGGAAAGGAAAGGAAGGGAAAGGAGAGGGAAGAAAGGGAAAGGGAAGGAAGGGAAAGGAAAGGATAGAGAGGGATGAAAAGGGAAGGGAAGGGAAGGAAAGGACGGAGAGGGATGGAAAGGGAAGGAAAGGAAAGGGAAGAAGAGGAAAGGGAAGAAGAGGAAAGCAAAGGAAAGGAAAGGAAAGGGAAGAAGAGGAAAGCAAAGGAAAGGACAGAGAGGGATGGAAAGGAAAGGAAAGGAAAGGAAAGGGAAGTAAAGGAAAGGAAAGGGAAGAAGAGGAAAGCAAAGGAAAGGATAGAGAGGGATGAAAAGGGAAGGAAAGGAAAGAAAGAAAAGGTGAACGAGGGTCAGAGAGTGTAGAAAAGACAATAAAACTGAACTGAAAACATGCAAAGGGATACAAAAAAACAGAGGAAGAAAGGAAAAGAAAGAAAAAAAAGGAACAGAATGTGTGAAAGAGGGTCAGAGAGTTTGAAATTGGGATAACAAACACTAAGAGGAAATGAGAGGACAGCAAGGGGGAGGAGTGGAAATGAAAGGAAAGAAAAAGAAAAGGAGAAAATGTGAAAGAGGGTCAGATAGTTCAGAAAAGGCAAGGAACTGAACTGAAAACAAAGGGATAACAAAGACAGAGGGAAAGAAAGGAAAGGAAAAGAAAAGAAAGGAAAGGAAAGAGTTTGGATATTTGGAAGAATGAGAGGGAGGCATGCAGGGCAAATAACAGAAGAGGAGAAAAGACAAGTTTGGATACGTTGATGTAAAGAAAGAAAGAGGACATGAAAGAGTTCAGAAAAGTCAAGGAAATAATTAAAAAAATGCAAGTGAAAAACAAAAAGAGAGAGAAGAAAGGAAAGGAAAGAGAACTTAAGGAAAGGAAATGGAATCAAAGAGTAAAGAGTTTTGGAATTGGAAGGAAGAATATGAAGGGAAGGAAAGAGAAGGAAAGAGAAGGAAAGAGACGAGGAGGAAAGGAAAGGAAAGGAAAGGAAAGGAAAGAGGAGGGAAGGAAAGGGAAGGAAAGAGGAGGAAAGGAAAGGAAAGGAAAGGAAAGGAAAGGAAAGGAAAGGAAAGGAAAGGAAAGAGGAGGGAAGAAAAGGGAAGGAAAGGAAAGGAAAGAGGAGGGAAGGAAAGGGAAGGAAAAGACAGGAAAGATGAGGAAAGAAATGGAAAGGAAAGGAAAGGAAAGGAAAGGAAAGGAAAGTGGAGGGAAGGAAAGGAAAGGAAAGAGGAGGGAAGGAAAGGAAATGGGATAAAAGAGCAAAGAGTTTTGGAATTGGAAGTAAGAATATGAAGGGAAGAAAGGAAAGAGTTTGGATATTTGGAAGAATGAGAGGGAGGTATGCAGGGCAAAAGTAGAGCCAAATAAAAAAAGAAAAGAAAAGAAGAGGAAAGAAAAGTTTGTCCATGGTGATGAAAGGAAAGAAATGAGAGTAAAGCCTGCAAACAGATAATAAAAATAATGGAAAATAACAAGAATGAGAGAAAATTAAAGAAACAAATAAGAAGGTGACTAGAGAGGAGAAAAGATGAAAGAAAAACAGGGGGGTGTGAGCAGTGGAGAATTAAATTACAAGAAGGCATGGAAGATAGTTAGAATAAAGAACAGGATGGAGAGAGCGAGGATAGAGAGAAGAAGAAACAGGAGGTGGAAAGCGTACGAGAGATAAAAGAAAAGAAAAAAAGATGAGAGTTAAAACAGTGCTACACAGCGTTTTACTCAATGGCCCCTCTCTCTCATTCCTGGCCAAATGGGAGCCAGCTGGGCTTTATTTGCTGTCCGGTAAATACCCAGCATCCCCCTTTGGAGCTCTACCGCTCGCCTTTCTGTTTATTTGCTTTAGTCACTCACGCTCGCTGACTCCTGTTTTTCTTCACTCTTGGCAGCCTTCACTTACGTTCCTTATTCTTTTCTGGGCGACATACTTTTTTTTTTTTTTTTTTTTTTTAACTTGAGGACAGGCTTTTTACTGCCGGTGGAGCACAGAGGAGAGGGGGCAAAGAGTCAGTGCACTTTATAGACAATATGGAGAAGACAGACACGGACGATGATGACAGCATGACATCCAGACACCAGAAGCTATCATTTCATTTGTTTTTCCTTAAACCAGTTTCCCCTTTCAGCACACACACACACACACACACACGGCTCGTTACCAAGACAACACATAATGAACTTCCTTCCCCATTTCCTCCCCCAAAAACAGCTGGACAGTCCATGGGGACACGTCTCCGTTCTTCAGACCTACAGACCTTGACAGCATTTCCCAGCATTTTTATGATATTGGCAAAAAAAATACAAAAAATCCACGAAAGTTTGAAGTGTTGCTGAAGGACCATGTGACAATACTCAGCCAGATGTATTGATATTCTAAGAGTATCATTGGCACCACGGAGTTCCTTACATTTCGAGTTCCTTACTGGAGGTTAAAATATACACCTTTTACCATTTATTTTTTTCTTCCCTTTTCATAAATAAATACTTCACTCACTCTCAACATTCATTTGCTGGACCACTTACTCCTACTAGGGTCGCGGGGAGGCTGGTGCCTATCACAGAAAACGCTGGGTGAAGGCGGAGTTCTCCCTGAATAGCTCGCCAGACCTTGCTATGACACGGACGTGCTAACCACTGCGCCACTCTGGTTAAATCGTTTATTTACATAAACAATAATTATAAATTCCATTCAAAATTTGCAGTATGTTGTGTATCATAGACACGGCTTTGAGTATATCGTTAATATATTGCTCCACTTTATGTGATATATTACCCACAAATCTGTGCTACCTCAGTGTCTGAGATACTCCCCCAAATACTACTGCAGGACTTACTGCCCCTTCCTCCCCTCTCTCTGGATATTCTCACCATGTGGACCACATTTCAAAAG
>JAQMYF010000023.1:22605048-22617201 GCA_030014195.1 Neosilurus mollespiculum | reverse complement strand
TTTTATTGCCACATTAATGTTGCTGAGCCTCGACCGGACCAACTGGAGCAACAATGCCATGGAGATTCCATGCTGTGATCAAGGATAAAGGCTCTCCATGAAAATATTAGAGTGTGAGACTTTTTTTTGGCTGGGCAGTGTGTATGTACATTTCTGACAGCTGTACTTGAGTAAGCATTGCTGTGATTGACAAGAGTGGACCATCACTGCGTGGCTCAAAATCTCCTGATGATACGGTAACAGCTACTGAAACTTCTAATGATGTCCACGGTGGCACTACAGAAAAGTGTTTGTTCTATAACTATGCAATGACGAGTTTAAATCTTAAACTACCATATGTCTGGGAGTGTGGCTGGGGAGAAGGACATCTGGACCTCACTGCTTAGGCTGCTGCCCCCGCGACCCGACCCCGGATTAAGTGGAAGAAGATGATGATGATGTCTGGAAGTAAAAGACTTTTGTAACTGTATATTCTGGGTGGGACAGATTACAGCAAATGAGAGGGGAAAAAACATTTATTTATTCATTTGCTGAATCGCTTAATCCAATTATGGTCACAGAGAGGCTAGAGCATATGTCAGCCGACTCTGGGCGAAGGCGTGGTACACCCTGAACAGCTTGCCAGTCCATTGCAGGGTCAAAAGCACACATTGATTCACACTCATACTCACAACTAGAGGAAATTTGGAACAGCTAGCTAGCCTAAAGTGCATGTCTTTGGACTGCGGGAGGAAACCGGAGTACCTGGAAGAAACCCACGCAAGCTCCACACAGAAGTGCCCTTGCCGAGGCCGGGACACAAACCCAGGACCTTCTTGTTGTGAGGCGGACGTGCCAACCACTGCGCCACTGTGCCACACATGAAAACGTATATGTTAATGAATACAGTATACTTAAATGAAGTGAAATGGAGGTATTGAACGTGTCTTAAGGAAGAAGAAGTGTCTGTTATTAGTGATGTAGAGTAAGTTACACTCCAAACCAGTCACACAATACAGTTATTTGTCTACGAGCCTAAAAAAAGTTGTTTAAGACACTTTGACTAACTTTACAATCTCTTCTCTCAAGTTTTTCTCTCGTTGACTTTATACCTGCAGGGAGTGCTCCATTATTTACTCTCTGGAGACGTGTGAGAGCACAGTCAGTCTTTTAGGAGCTTAGAGTAGGCAGGTATGAGGTCTGGTATTAGAGGCAGAGGAGCCATGTGGCTTTACAGGGACACTTTGAAATTCTTCCAGTCCCTCCCAACCCTCCCTATCCTCCTTTTTGTGGCTGAGTTGCTCTGTCTCCTAACAGCTCCTCACTAATACCTGCTCCAAAGTCAGTCAACGAAGCGAAAGAGAAAAGAGTACACTGGTTTAGACGTGTTGTCTCAACAGAAAAACGAGACTGACAAGAGACTTTAGGATGTTTTACACCCAGCTGAAGCAGTGAACTTGGCAAGAGTGAGATGCGAAATAAAAAAAATATATATATATATATATATATATATAATAATAATAAAAAGAACTTTCTCAAAGTCTTGCAGCCAAAAAACTTTTACTTTTGCTCCACAAAACCTTCCTGAGAACATTGGATAATGTTGTTTTTAATGGAACATGATTATTCACGTCATTCTGAAAAGATTTTCTGTTTTAATTCCCTAAAGGTCAAAACCGCAGTTTCATACCAACACAGGAGCCGAAACTATTCACTCTTCACCAAAAGCTCAAGGCAGACCTTAAAGTTCAACGTGATGAGCATTTGCACACACTCACTCACTGACTCACTCATTTGCTGAACCACTTACTCTTATTGGGGTCTCGAGGAGGTTGGAGCCTATCTCAGCCAATACCAGACGAAGGCGGAGTACACCCTGACCCTTACAGGGCCAACACACACACGCACACACACACACAGACAAACACACACACAACCATTCACACTCACATTCAATTTGGAACAGCCAATTAGCCGAACACGCATGTCTTTGGACTGTGGGAGGAAACTGGAGTACCCAGAGGAAACCCACACAAGCAGGGGAAGAACACACATCCAAGCCCCGGGACTTGAACTCCTAACTGTGAGGAAGACATGCTAACCACTACACCACCGTGCCGCCCTGAATATTTGCAATGGAAGTTAATTACCATATTTGGTTAAAACTATCACTCATTAAAAGACCAATAAAGGTGATATGCATTCACACATATGGCCTGAAGTTTTTGGGGAGCAGTATGCCGGTGTGGGTGACAGGTCAAGGTTAGGGTTAGGTTTTATCTGATTGAGTTTGTGTGCATTGAATATTAAGAAGGGCAGCACGGTGGTGTATTGGTTAGCATATCCGCCCCACAGCAAGAGGGTCCTGGGTTCGAGTGCTGGGCTCGGCGAGGGCGTTTCTGTGTGCATGTTCTCCCCATTCTGGTATGGGTTTCCTCCGAGTACTCTGGTTTCTTCTCACAGTCTAAAGACATGCACATTCGGCTAAATGGCTGTTCCAAATTGCCCCTAAGTGTGAGTGTGAATGAATGTGTGTGTGTTATCCCTGCGGTGGACTGGTGAGCTGTTCAGGGGGTACCCTGACATTGCCCAGAGTTGGCTGAGACCCGAGTAGGATTAAGCGGTGGAAATAGATGAAATGATAATAAGAGCGAACACAGTTTTAATAGTTTGAAATACTCCTTCACCAGTAAATGTCTTCTTCCGGGCCTCGGAGAGAAACATGAACACAGCACAGTTTCTACAGTTTATTTTACAACCTTCAGGAGTTTTATACACAGTCCCCGGGAAAGGCAGCACATGATCGGTCAGTTAGAGTGTGGTCATCAGTAGAGGCGTGGCTATATACAGTGTGTTCATCTGTACAGGCGCAGAGTCTTTCTGATTGCGACATGTGAGCCATTGGTTGCAAAAGGAATAAAAGAAAAGAGAAAATATATATACAGTGTGTGTCAAATTTTCACCAGTTTTACATCAACACAGTGTGTTTTTACAGAAAGATGTCATAAATTATGCCAAACTTTTTTTGTTGTTTTTTATGGACCAAACTTTAATGACAGACACATGAAACAACCAATAATAGCCAAGAGTGGGCGGTTCCTTGGCCTATACTTCCTCCATGATTTGTTTCATTGTTGACAAAATGGAGGAGCTGGTTTCTAAAATATTCACGCACAGTTTCGTAACTGTCGGATTTTACACAACAGGCACGGCACAAACAATAGTTGTTGTTTTTTTGTAAAATATGTCTTCGACCTACAAGAAAGCACCCAAAAGAATGTGCTGAAATGCAGAACATGGAACCGCTCAATCCTATTGGGATCACGGGGAGGTCGGAGCCTATCACAGATGACACTGAGCAAAGGCAGGGTACATCCTGAACAGCTCACCGGACCATTGTAGGACCTGGGTTTTTTAAAATATGTTAAAAGGTATCGTCTGTTAAAGAATACACACTGGAAACACTGACAACCGGAGCTTTAGTACTCAAGGGTCCAGACTCAAGGTATCTTTTCTGTTGTTTTGGACTTGTCAGTATTTTCTCTCAGACTTGTCTTGTCTTCTCCGCTGGTCTCACCGAATATTCGAGTCCAGCTGCCTTCTCAAATATAGGTTTAAAATATACAGCTCGCAAGACCATTGCAGGGCAAAACACATACAATCATTCACACCTAGGGACAATTTGGAACAGCCAGTTAGCCTACTGTGCATGTATTTGGACAGTGGGAGGAAACCGGAGTACCCGGAGAAAACCCACACAAACACAGGGAAAACAGGCACGGCCGAGCCCGGGAATCTAACCCAGGACCTTCTTGTTGGGAGGCAGATATGCTAACCACTACACCACCATGCCACCCTTTGTACTGGAAAACTAATGCTCGGAAATCTAAAATGTTTTTGTAGTGACTTGTGAATGTACACCTCATAAAATTTTAATCTATAGCAAAGTTTATACTATTAAAATAAATAAATAAATACAATAAAAAATGTAAAAAATGGGTGCGTAAGAGTTTTGCACAGTACTGTGGATGTCATGACGGCACGGTGGTGTGGTAGTTAGCACATCTACCTTACAACAGGAAGGTCCTGGGTCCTTCGAGTTCTGGGCTCAGCTCAGCATTTCTGAGTGGAGTTTGCTTGCAAAGGTTTCCTCCGGGTACTCTGGTTTCCTCCCACATTCCAAATACATGCACATTAGACAAAATGGATGTTCCAAATCACCCCAAGGCATGAGTGTTAATGGTAGTGTGTGTGTGTGTGTGTGTGTGTGTGTGTGTGTGTGTTGGCCCTGTGATAGATTGGCGAGCTGTTCAGGGTGTTCCCCACCTTCACCCAGTTTCAGCTGAGATGGGCTCCAGCCTGCCTGCAACCCTAGTAGGATTAAATAGTTTGGCAAATGAATGAATGAATGAAGGAAGGGAGGAATGAATGAATGATGGGAGGAATGAAGGAATGAATGAAGGAATGAATGAATGAATGAAGGAATGAATGAATGAATGAAGGAATGAATGAATGAATTAATGAAGGAAGGAAGGAAGGAAGAAATGAATGAATGAATGAATGAAGGAAGAAAGGAATGAATGAATGATGGGAGGAATGAAGGAATGAATAATTGAAGGAATAAATGAAGGAATGAATGAATTAATGAAGGATAGAAGGAATGAATGAATGACAGGAGGAATGAAGGAATGAATGAAGGAATGAATGATGGGAGGAATGAAGGAATGAATGAAGGAATGAATGAAGGAATGAATGAATGAAGGAATGAATGAAGGAAGGAATGAATGAATGAATTAATGAATGAAGGAAGGAAGGAATGAATAAAGGAATGAATGAATGAAGGAATGAAGGAAGGAAGGAAGGAAGGAAGGAATGAATGAATGAATGAATGAATGAAGGAAGGAAGGAAGGAAGGAATGAAGGAAGGAAGGAATGAATGAAGGACTGAAGGAATGAATGAATGAATAAATGAATGAAGGAATGAATGAAGGAAAGAATGAATGAAGGAATGAATGAATGAAGGAATGAATAAAGGAATGAATGAATGAATGAATGAATGAATGAAGGAATGAATGAATGAATGAATGAATGAATGAAGGAATGAATAAAGGAATGAATGAATGAATGAATGAATGAATGAAGTAATGAATGCATGAATTAATGAAGGAATGAATGAATGAAGGAAAGAATAAATGAATGAATGAATAAGTGAATGAATGAATGAAGTAATGAATGAATAAATGAATGAATGAATGAATGAAGGAATGAAGGAATGAATGAAGGAATGAAGGAATGAATGAATTTGTCCTTAAATTAAAGTTTGTATAGAAGTAAGTGGTCCCAGGTTCTTTTATTGGGTCTCCTATTTGGACTCACTTGGACTCTGTCTCATCTAGTCCTGATCTCAGACTCAACAAAAGTAGTCTTGTCTAAAAATAAATGAGCCTCTTTGACTTATTCAGTTTTCAGTATTTTTCCTCTGCTCTACACAAAACACTGAAAATCATGAAACATGAAAATCATGATCCCTCATTTAAAAAAATCAATGAAAAGTAAAATACGTTTAAATACTGAATCCTGCTTTAACAAAGGTGATGTGCTCACTCACTCTCTCACTTACTGGTTTTCCAATCCACTCGATAGTACTGGGGGCGCTGGAGCCTATCTCAACCAACAACGGGTAAAGTCAAACTATTCTCTGAACTGCTCACCAAGATCATTGCAGGGCCAACACACACACACACACACACACGCACACACACACACACACACACACACACACACACACACACTCACACCTGGAGCAATTTGGAACAGCCAGATAGCATAATGTTTTTGGACCGTACGAGGCAACCGGAGAACCCAGAGGAAACCTATGCAAGCACATGGAGAACATGCAAACTCCACACAGAAACGCCCGAGCCCAGGAATCGGACCCAGGACTTTCTTGCTGTTGAGCAGACGTGCTAGACAGTATTCAATCTTGTTTTTTTGTTTGTTTGTTTGTTTGGTTGAGTTGGTTGTTGTTGTTGGTTTTTTTTTTTAATAATAATGTTTTATATTTTGTTCTAAGCCTAAACTGGTTTAAATGGTCTTTGTTTTCTTTGAGATTAGAGAGTTATTTTTTGAATGTGGAACATATGTTGGTTGCTCTGTTCAGAAATTTGCAAAACAGTATCAAAAACCAACATGAGTTAAAACAAACAAATAAAAAATAAACATGTCGGCATTAAATCATGGATTGATATTTCTGCCCGATCCTCTGAATCCCCCTGTTGAATTTCTATGTGTTCGTGAGTATGTGTGTGTGTGTGTGTGTGTGTGTGTGTGTGTGTGTGTGTGTGTGTCGGGGTTGTGAGGAAATGTAGTGGATGAATAGATACAGTGAAAACAGCACTCAGTGATTCCAGCAGAGAAAGTGCGTCAATAAAGCCCACTGACTCTCTCTCTCTCTCTCTCTCTCTCTCTCTCCCACTCGATCCCTCTCTCCCTTTCTCTTTATTGTTCATTTTATACCATCACTTCATTCACGTATTGAGAAGTCAGGATCATGTAAAGCCATGCAACCCGTCCATTCAGCCTGTGCATATACGTCATCTTCAATGGTCCCTTACAGCATTAACATGCATCATATAACATTTTACATGCTGCTATGCCCCACTTGGCACTACTCAGATGAAGGGAAAAAAATTATCAACCCATACAAAATGACACCATTTCTGACAGTCAGTGGCTGTCACATAATTATTCCTATCCAGCTGCTGATTGTAACGGCGCCGCAGTAGGCTGTACGAAACAGGTGGTGCTGTTTAACCGAACGTCTCAAATGGATTAAAAGAAAGATGCCATGGATGTATCGAGGTACGCATCCATCTTCCACCCCTCGTTTGCATTTTCCGCAAGTCTGCCGCAAAATATTACTTGAATTCGCCACTGTGACCCCTCAGGGGTACAATTAAGGGGTAAGGAGAAAATAATTAGCTGCTCTTCTATGACGGATCTGGCAGAGAGATGCACTGATAACTGTGTCGACGTCTTCACCAAGCCTCAGGTCTAAGACAATAGGCTCCTAATCGGCACTTGTAAGCCAGCCAGGAGTGAAAACAGATACCCGGCGAGAAGCTTCAAAGCCTCATGCTGGAATTTGTCCAAATACGCTGATTTAGTGAAAAGAATAGGGATCGAGAGGCAGTAGAAAAAGAGTAAGCTCATTATATGAGAGGCGACGTTGTGTTTAACAGGCTTTAGATGGATTCGTTCGAGATGCATGATGAGTTGCAGGCCAGGGGGGTTAATATCTGCATTAAGAAAAAAAAAAAAGAAAAGAAAGAAAGATACAAACAAGCAAACATGATGCTTTGTAATCATTTACGTCTACTTAAAGACAAAAACGCGTGTCTGTGCAGTCGTGTACCTTCAGCAGGGCCGAATCAACAGGAAGCTGAAAATGAAACAATGCTGGTGAACGGCCAGTCGTGTGAATTACCGCTCCTGTACGCCTCTGCTCTCTCCTAGAGTTTTTCTTTTTCCAGAGGTTAAAACCAAACCCAGGACAGACTTACAGCACACTAAGTCTGGGACCTTGCATTTGGACTGAAGGTTCTGGAAGATTTTATTCATCCCTTGGTTTTTCTCTGTGACTCACACACTGATTAATCCCTCTCAGAAAGACTGAAACCAACAGGAGGGCATGAAGGACATTTTCTAATACGGTTAGAGACACATTATACAGAACACGTACGATATCATTTTCCCTTACGAAAACTTTTTCTGTTATTCTGAGTGATAAAATTCAAATATTAAAGCACTTTTCTTGGCTCCCGTGCGTGGATATCAACCTGTGGATCGCAAGTTTGAATCCAGGTTGATGCCGCAGCCATCTGTGACCGGGAATCCATGGGAGGTAATTGGCCGAGCTCTCACGGGTGGGAGGGATGGCATACGCTCACTTCCCTGTCACTCACAGCGATCACAGGCCAGTCATGGGCGGCAGTGAGCTCATTCATACGAGGGGCGGATAGCGTTTTCCCTCCGGGTGGTAGCACTGCATGTCCCAGAGTGGGCATGTGCATGCTTACGCCCCTCCCTGGATGGTGGAGGTCGTATGATAGGGAAGGCAGTCCTTGAAGGGTGGGAACTGGATTCGACTAAAATTAAGGGAGAAAATGGGGGGCATTTTTCTTATTAATGATAATAGCTAGCGATACCCATGGAAAATCCACGGTTCAAAGGGGTAGGACATTTGTACAAGAAATAACAGTTCTATATTATTATTGGACTATTTTAACTTTAGGGGTATGAAATCTGAACATCTACCCCTAATATCACTCAGCATGAAATCGTGGTATTTGTAGGAAAAATGTAATAAAATAACAGTTCCGTTGTTATCAGACTATATCAGAGAGACTCATAAACCTGAACATGACTGAAGATGATCCAAAAGGGCCGGTAACAGCAACAGTACCATCAGACGTGGCTAGATCTATTTAATATCGCTCAATGTCAACGCCAGCTGTTCATTTATACACTCACTTAGAAACAGTGGCGACTGACATTACATAGGGACGCTTAGGCCGTAAGGTGACGACGCAAACATCCTGTATGTGCAATAACAAACAAATAAATAAATAAACAACTAAATAATAATAATAATAGCGGACAATACAGTGGTGTAGTGGTTAGCATGTACGCCTCTCAGCAAGAAGGTCCTGGGTTTGAGTCCCGGCCTCGGGCGTTTCTGTGTGGAGTTTGCATGTTTACCCTGTGCATGTGTAGGTTGCCTGTTGGACCTGTGATGGTCTGGTGAGCCGTTTTCGCCCAGTGCCGGTTGAGACCCTAATAGGATTAAGCATATCGGCAAATGTGTGGGAATGATGAGAATAATAATATCACGCTACAAAAGTACCTCCAGTATAATACTTCACTTGTTTTTGATTTAGGATCACGTTTATTATTGAATTAAAGTTATAACCCTCTTCGACCGGCCACTTAAACTGGAGACGATTAATCTAAACCTCACTCAGTAAAAAGCTTATAAATAACGTCAAGTTGCACCTATTATGTTCAATTAATAATTTAGACAAACACAGACACACGTATAAATAATAAGAATACTACCTGAATCATTGGATTATGTTCGGAGGGAGTCTGTCGAATTATTTTTCACTTAAAAGGGTCACTGGCTGGAAACTGCTGGAGAATTACTATAATAACAATTCTACTGTAACGCTTATTTATACCAGACATTAATAAGTGTCACACTGTGAAAGTAAAACCTGGTTCAACATTGCTCAGCTGCGCACAGAACGCTAAAGAAAGGGCAATAAATATGGAAACAACCACTCACTGGCTCTTACTCATTAATCATACTATTAGGGTCAATCTCAGCCTCACTGAGCGAAGGTACATCCTGAACAGCTCGCCAGACCATCACAGGGCCAACACTCTCTCAACCATTCACACTCACAGCAACACCTTGGGGTAATTTGGAACAGCCATTTAGCCTAACGTCTATGGACTGTACACGTCTAATGTCTTTGGACACTAGCATGTCTTTGGACTGCTGGAGGAAGCTGGAGTACCCGGAGGAAACCCACACAAGCATGGGGAGAACATGCAAACTCACAGACACAGACACGCCCGGGCCTGGGAATCGAACCCCAGACCTTCCTACTGTTAGGCGGACATGCCTAACACTAAGTCACTAAATGCATCTTTGACTGAATGTCGGAATAAACTTTAGGTAAATAGGTTCAATGCCGGAGCATTTACTTCAGGTGCAGTAGGTCATGGGTTCAAATCCTGGACATGGTGGGAGTTTGACATGCGCTGAATTTTCCACCTAAAATTGCAGTGTTTTATCAACAACTATTTGTGGATATATGGTATAAATATTATAATAGTCATCAGTTACTGGGTTTAAAAATTACTTGCATTCTTTCTTTCATCATCAATGATATAGATTGCATCATACTGTCCCTAGAAGTCATGAATGATGCAACGTTAACTCAACTTCCATCACTGTGTTGAACAGATAGAACCCATATAAATGTAGCGTCATGTTTGATATAATTATTCATTCATTCATTCATTCATTCATTTATAGCACATTAACAGCACTTTTTTTTTTCTAGAGCTGACAACTTCTAAAAAATTGTTTACCAGTGTTATTGAATAGTATTAAAAAGTCGCTTGGAAAAGATTCATCCTTGTTACATACTGTACTACATACCGCATCAGGAATTTTATGAAAGAGATACTTAGTGGTTTGTGTAGATTTGAAGTGGTTCATCAATCACATGAATCCTGAAGTTATTTCTTCATTCCAAAGCTATGAGGCACCTAAATAATCATTTTGCACACTGTATGCATAAAATTTTCTCACATCAAATCATCACGGAAAGCACAAAGCTCAACTAGGCTTTAATCAAGGCCAAGAAATTCATATGGAGTGTATTTCCCACGATGCAGAATCCTGCATCAACACTGGAGGCTTTACACACAGAGAAACAAGAGCAGAGAAAAGATAAATAGTGTCCCTGCTGTAAGTGTTTAGCTTGGTTAAGAACCTGAGACTAATTGTGTTCGAGTGAAAGTACATGAAGGATCGAGTGTGCTATCCGAAAGAGAAAAATAGAGAATGGCTGATGTTACGAGTACTTCAGAGTCTAAAATGGCCTCCATGTAAACAACAGTACAAAAGATTCTCTATCTGTACACCGAAATGACAGCAAATCTAAATTTTCCACCTGATGCAAGTGAAAGTTACTGTCAGAGCTGCTTCGAACCTGTGGAGTGTTATTATATCAAACATCTGATCGATATCCCATTATCGCCGAGCCAAGGAATATTATTTACCCAGTCTGTTAGCTGTATTTATAGCTAAATAAATAGCTGGATTTATTGCTAAATACAGCTATATTTGGAATTAGTTTATACTACAAGGTAATGGCATAATCTGATTGGTCCACTATCTTAGGTACATAAATCATTATTCCAAGTGGGTAATGCTTGAATCAAAATGACAGACACTTGCAGTGTGTCCCACCACTGTGTGGCTGGAGTAACTAACATAGGCAAGGATGCAGAACAGAAACTCCCGTTATTCATAAACCCAGCGTTCATAATAATCAATAAAAGGAAATTAAACCAAAACTTAATAAATGCTTACATGCATAGTTTATATATACTTCTATTAAATCTGTTAAATCTGCCAGCCTCTGTTAATAAGCAGGGAAGAAGATGTGGCTGCTGGTTGTGAAAGGCTAGCAACATGTATATTAGCATAATGTAGGCAATTTGCAAATATTTTACTTTGTATAGCCCTACCCGTAAAACAGGGACATGTACGTTATGCAAGACAACAGTGTCGAAGGGTGGCACCAGTGTTGCCAAATTCAACATCAGCGATCTTATAAAGCATTTGAAGACTGTACTGGTAGGAAAAACGTGAATCGGCGTGGAGAGTGAGTAGCACCCTCCCATTCCTTCACCTTTACTGCTGAAGTGGGCTTGAGCAAGGTACCTAATCCCCCACTGCTCTCCGGGTGACTCAGTGTGACTGTCCACTGCTCCGTGTGTGTGCATGTGTGTGTTAAATGCATGTCTATTCTACTATTAGTATTTTAAAATGCTATACACACACACACACACACACACACACACACAGTGGTCAAAAGTTCTACAACATCCCTTTTATCAGTTTTTATTAAAATGTACGCAGTTCAAGTCCAGTGAATGATCTGAAAATAAAAAACGGTCAGCCGTATATCGAACCAACCCTAAAAGAAAAGAGCAAGACGGTCGTCTTCATATCACGGAAAAGCCAGCACAGACTACAGATTCAAATCCTTAAAGACAGAAACACCTAAGCCTGGGAATTAAACTCAGGACCTTATTGCTGTGAGGCGGACGTACTAACTACTACACCACCGTGCAATAAAAATGCGCAACATGGAGGTGTTTATATATATATATGTGTGTGTGTGTGTGTGTGTGTGTCCTGAATGTAGTAATTACAGTACAGACAAAACGTTGGTGTAGATTCTCAATCATCCAGGTCATGGTAATCCTATAAAGCTTGAGTCGAGGCAACTGAACTTCTTTTTGTGGTTTTTTGAAGACGTTTCGCTTTCAATCCAAAAAGCTTCGTCAGTTAGAAGTTCTGGTGGAAAG
>JAQMYF010000023.1:22570256-22590618 GCA_030014195.1 Neosilurus mollespiculum | reverse complement strand
GTTAGCTGCACTGGGGGGACAGCAGTGACAAACCGCTGATAGTGGGGCTTGAACCCCCGACCTTGGGATCAGTAATCCAGCACCTTACCACTGCCCTATTCTCTTCTTCTTCTTCGTCTTCTTCGTCTTCTTCTTCTTCATGTTCTTCTTCTTCTTCTTATAATAATAATAATAATAATAATTATTATTATTATTATTATGATGATGATGATGATGATGATCACTCACTCACTCATTTACAAACTCACTTAATCTTACAAGGGTTGCGGGGAGTCTGGTGCCCATCTCAGCCGACACTGGGCAAAGGTGAGGTACACCGTGAAGAGCTCGCCAGACCACCGCAGAGCAAACACACGCACAATCATTCACACTCACACCTCGAGTCAATTAGGAACAGCCAGTTAGCCTAACGTGCATGACTTTGGACTGTGGGAGGAAAGCAAAGTACCAGGAGGAAACCCAGACAAGCACAGGGAGAACATGCAAACTCATCACATAGAAACGCCCTTGCCAAAGCCAGGACTCAATTCCAGAACCTTCCTGCTGTGAGGCAGACGTGCTAACCGCTACGCCACCATACTGCCCGATGTTAATTTTTTGTGGGTGTTTTTTCACATACTTTTACAACTTCTACCACATGTTCCAACATGTTTCTTCTGTAGTTATGATCGTCACTTTCTTGGCCCACCTCCGTGACAGCACCACTGTTAAATTCAACCATGGCGGAAATGTGTGTAATCAAACATTGGATGCCTTAGAAAACTGACATTGGTGGCTTTGTCAACTACATAAAGTACTAATATGTTAAATCATAATAGGAAATTCATATAGTTAGTATTTTCTTTTTTTTTTTTATTATTATTATTTAATTATAAAATTAAAAGAAGGGGAATATGTAGGATTATATATGTTACAACCCGAAGAGTCCAGCTATAAGCCCTAATTAGTGTCTGTGACCCACAGATTAAAGACTATACATGCATCTATCTGAATATTATTATCTCTAATTCTAGCCCAAGCTAGATCCTGACTATAAAACATGATTCATGAGTTTTTTTGGTTACAAATATTTTTTTACCAATTGAATGAGACAAAAAATTGATTGGTAGCACCAACCAGTTTATGTGGTATACATTGGGATTCTGGTTATTGGTGAGTGCATGCCTTGGTCGACTAAGGCATGGCTTAATGTGCAAGGATAATTTCATATTCCTATTTATTTCCTCATACAAAAAACCTATGGTCCTGTAGCCTGGGGTAACCCTGCAGTTGTAACCCTGTTGTTGTGTTTTCCAGTTGTAATAATTTGATTGTAGTTATATAAGAATCAGCGCATCCCTCAGATCTCATTGTGCTTGTAGTTCCACAGATGAGAATCACATGTGCATTTGACATGATAAGAAATGGCTGGTGTCTTGTGATGCATAAATCAGTTTTAGCTGCTGTCGGCGCTTCGTTTTTATCTGGGTGATTTTACGCATTCCAATTTATTCTCATTCTGTCAGCGTTAATCGTGAATTCCTTTGCGTTTATTGTTGCAAATATTTCTTAAGCCACTTTCAAGTTCATGACAAAAAAAGTGTACACATTTGTATTTATACTCAATATATTTGGTGTTTAATTGGTTTTGAACGTAAAACGTCGAGTGGCATGTTGGCATAGTGGTTAGCACGCCCATCACAACAAGAAGGTTCTGGGTGCTGGGTTAGTTTTTACTATGTAAAACTGCTTTGTGACCATGTCAATTGTAAAAAGCCCTACACAAATAAAACTGAATTGAACTGAATTGAATTCAAGGCTTGGTGCGGGCATTTATGTGGATATTATGTTCTCCCAGTGCTTGAATGGGTTTCCTCTGGATACCCTGGTTTCCTCCCACAGTACAGATACATGCACATTAGGCTAACTGGCTGTGCCAAATTGCCTCTAGGTGTGAGTGTGAGTGTGAATGGTTGTGGGTGTGTTGGCCCTGCAGTTGACTGGCAAGATGTTCCGGGTGTACTTCGTTTCACCCAGAGTCGGTTGAGAAAGGCTCCAGGCTCCTACCTTAGTAAGATTAAGTGGTTGGGCAAATGACTTAAGGAATTCCAATGCAATATAAAAAGTTGCAAATGCTTGTTATGGGCAACCTGATCAACTAAACATATTTAAATGAGCAAGGGCTGTGGTTGGATTTTGAAAAGAATAATTTTCCCGTTTGGTTTCATACTCAGTAAGTGCATGAATTCTAACTCTACCCCGGCACTCTGTGCCGTTTGCACTTTAAAACAACAACAAAAAATAAAAAATGTACCACAGGGGGCCGGATGCTCCAACCGGAAGGACCATCTGATAATATTTTTTTAAAAATAGAACCTGTGACCTTGAACCAAGGTCAAGGTGACCCACGTACAATCCCAACTGACATCTTCCTGAGGGAAATCTATCCACCAAATTTGGTGATCCCATGGCATTTCCTTCCAAAGTAATCGCACTAGCAATCCGTGACTAGCCAGATATAGAAAAAAGTTACCTTGTGACCTTGAAACAAGGTCAAGGAGACCCATATACAATCCCACCCTATTTGGACACTATTTGGGACCCATTCTCTAAATTAGTAATCCTATGTCATTTCCTTCAACAAGCTGTATGAACGGAACCCATTTTTATAGCAAGGTACCTACACGATACAGCATAAAGAATGCGGTAAATAGGTCCTATATGGGTACTGGTTTCAATAACCATGTGCTTATCTTACACTATGCTCTATACTACATGGATGTAACTAAATTAGTAAACAAACTCTTGTTTTGGATTTTACGAGGTGGCTGGGGTTTGACCTTTTAAGGTGATTGTCTCATTTGAAGGCCCATATATATATATATATATGGCTTAGTTTTCCATAGTAAGAGCATGTCTGTCTGCACTTTTTTTAAAGATCATCATCACTGGGACGCAGGTAGGGTAGCATTCCTACCAAGTTTGTTAAAAAATCCCTGCACCGGTGTGTTCAGGATTTTGTTCAAAGGCAAACTGACAAACAAACAAACGCTGGTGATTACAGTGCTCTGACTCGGGCAGGAGTAATTAGCACATACTACATTATTACACTGCTGCCATCTCACAGCTGCAGGGCCCCTGGTTTGATCTTGAGGTCTTGATCCCGAGCTCTCTTGGCATCTGCTCACTTTGTCTGTATTGAACTCCTTTTGGATTTCTGGTTTTTACCCAGTATGGTGGATTCACTGTACTAAACTGCCCCTACATGTGAATGTGTGTGTGCCCCGTAACTGACAGGCATCCCATGTGGAGTAAAAAGTGCTGTGTACACTTAGGGTTATAAAATATTTCTGTTTTTACACAGTGTTACTTTTGCATCTATTCGTTTTTGGTGGGTTTTCAGTATTAAAATGGCATCACAGTGTTAGGCTTTAGTGGTCCTTTTGACAAGTTTTCTGACCTTCATAGCTGTTTATGCATGAGGAAGCATCCCGTCTGACTGACTGCGATAATGTGATGAATGAAGACGAATGAATGAATATTTCAACAGAATCGCATTTCTATGCCTATCAAATGTTTAAAAAAATTAATCAAGTCAGAATTTAAGAAAAAAAGTAAGAATCTTTGAGTTAAATAATCCCTTGCACTTTGTCTTGATAGAGCTCAAGAGAGGGAAAACAAGGGAGAGCCAAAAATAGCACCATATCTTCACTATTATGCATACCAAATGCATTTACCTGCTGTGTTTATGGTATTACTACAGTTCTGTTGGACCCAGTTTAACGCACTGTTCCATGGAGACAGAGGGATGCTGTTCCTCCCCATAGGCACAGTTTTAATGAAATAATATGACCCAGACCTGCTTGGCCAACTACCAACACTGTTATGTTTGCTATCTGCTTGGACTAAAAACTAAAAAAAAAAGTTTCTTTATACCAACATATGGGTACCTAAAGCATGTAAATCCAGCTTTTGTTTTGAGACACCTGGGAGTTTCCTTTTTTCCTAGCTTTCAGTTGGTGAAATAACACTTTAAACATAAATCTAGCTTTGTGTTCCGTTTCCTTTCTGACAAAAACATACATAAACTAAAGGGACACTTGAACAGTGCAGGGTACGTCCACCATGCAGCATGGATAACGCAGCAAATAGTCACTATGTGGGTTCTGGTTCTATTAATCCATGTGTTTGTCTTATAATTTGCTGTATAATACAAGGACATGACCTAATACGTGAAAAAAAAATTCTCTAATTTGAGGACTTTACGAGAAGTCTGGGGTTTGACCTTCACGGTCAAGTCACGGTCACTGAGGGTCAGAGGTAACGGTTTCATTAAAAAGGACATATATGGTGGCATGGTGGTGTAGTGGTTAGCACGTCCGCCTCACAGCAAGAAGGTCAGGGTTCGATTCCCAGGCTCGGGCCTTTTCTGTGTGGAGTTTGCATGATCTCCCCGTGCTTGCGTGGCATAGCAGGCTGATTGGTGGTTCTAAATTGCCCCTAGATGCGAGTGTGAATGATTGTAAATGTATTGGTCCAGCGACGCTCTGGCGAGCTGTTCAGGGTGTACCCCACCCTCGCCCAGATTC
This sequence comes from Neosilurus mollespiculum, assembly GCA_030014195.1. Classification (NCBI taxonomy): domain Eukaryota; kingdom Metazoa; phylum Chordata; class Actinopteri; order Siluriformes; family Plotosidae; genus Neosilurus; species Neosilurus mollespiculum. The sequence goes on along the minus strand of JAQMYF010000023.1, from coordinate 22,586,050 downwards.
GGCTGAGAGAGGCGGCAGCCTCACCGCAACCCTAATTAAGATTAAGTGGCTTAGAGAATGAATGGTGAAATATATGACTTCCTATTAGCCCTCCATAGTTATAGCTTTTCTATCTGAACTCGTTCTGAAGTTATAAGCACTGTTTGTCCAAAGCTTTTTGACCTTGCTCTGACCTTCACCTACAACCCTGTCATTCCAAAATTAAATAATTTCTGGGATTTAGATAGGGTAGTGTCTTCAGCAAGTTTGGTGAAAATTCTTGCATGGGTGTTGTCAGGAACAGACACACAAACAGGTGGACCTACAGACAAGACAAATCATGGCGGTTTTTAAACCTCTGCCAAAATAAAGAACAATAGCATCTTTAAGCATTATAAGTTAAATATGTAGAATGGTATGAATTTGAAGCTGGGGCTGATTTCTTTCTCTCTGAGATTGTAGATTCACACACATTTGGAAAAAAGGTTCCTACATTCTGTGGACTTTTGGGCTGATTTATTGAAGCAGCTTTGATTCTCTGACACATTAAGTACATATATTACATCATGATCAGATAGAAGGTAGTTTCATATGAAATACAATAACAGTTGTTGTAAATAAATGTAAATAATGAATGAAGTTGAGTCCTTTCTAGTACAATTGCCAACAATGTTGATTATCTTTCTTTCAGAATGTATGTATCTATTACCTCAGTTCACACTCACACTGAAAACAAAACAAAACAAAACAAAACAAAACAAAACAAAGCAACTATTTATTGATATTATGCTATAATAGTGTTGGAAAAGGAGAAAAAAATTAATTGATAATCAATCTTCTGGCAACTTAGTGGCATTAACAGTATTTTTAATTGGATTAATTAATTAACTTATTTATTTATTTATTTATTTGTTTGTTTATTTTTACCTAAGTAGTCTTTCCATCTTCTGCTCCTTTCCACTTCATATGGCACATTTTACATTTATGGCATTTGGCAGACGCTTCTATTCAGAGCAACTTACATTTTATCTTGAGCAGGTGAGGATTAAGGGCCTGGCTCAAGGGCCCAACAGTGGCAGATCGAAGGTACTGGGGCTTGAACCCCCAAACATTTGATCAGTAACGCACTGGGCCTTCACTCATCTGATGCTAGGAGTGGATCAGCCTGTATGCCCTGTGAACGAAGGTTTGGATGTGTTTTGGGGTTCCCTGATGGATACTGAACATTTTTGAGTGAACAATGTTAGTACTTTATGTGCATTTGACTTTTTTTAAAAGACTGTCCTTTTGATATTTTGGGTCATAGTGCCGTCATTTCATGTCGAATGTGTCACCAATTATACATTTTCAGATCCCTCAAAACCAGTGGAGTAATTTGATATGCACAGTGACAAAATTGACACTTTAACCCCTATTTAATGGCCCCTCCCAGCATCCATCAGGGGACCTCAAAACACTTTCTTACCTTTGTTCCCAGGGCTTTGTTACGTGCCCTCCAGACTGAACCTCTACTACGCTTTCAGATGTGCATGCAATTTCCTTTGTATTGTACAAATATGTTCTGAATAACGTTTTCTTAATGTTTTCAATAAGTTCAGAAGCAGTAATAAAAACTATTTTAAAAGAGAGGCGATGCTGTTCAACTGGTAGCATATTGTTAACTATCTAACTTTTCGCTACAATACGCATATGCATCACTCACTCATTTGCCAAACCGCTTAATCCTATTAGGGTCGCGAGGAGGCTGGAGCCTATCTCAGCCAACACTGGACAAATAGAGTGCACCATGAACAGCTCGCCAGACCATCACACCTAGAGGCAATTTGGAACAACCAATTAGCCTATTGTGTATGTCTTTGGATTGTTGGAGGAAACCGGAGTACCCGGAGGAAGCCCACGCGAGCACAGGGAGAACATGCAAACTCCACATACAAACGCCGGATCCCAGAACCTTCATGCTATGCGGCGGATATGAAAACCACTATGCCACTATGCCGCCACCATAAAACTATATATGTCATATCCTGTATAAGGAGGTCTGGGCAAGTTCAGAAGTGTTACGTACGAGGTACATACCTACTATATTTCTACTATGTACCTACTATGACAACACAGAAATGGTACTGTTTATGATGTAACAATGATGATGATGCCATACCGAGGCCTACTATGACACTGCATGTTCTGCATGTTGTTAATGTCACCAGGAGTCCTATATTACCTATATAAGTGCAAAGACCACTCCCTGGAGAGGAGGCGCGAGGCACGACACGAAGAACAACTTTGTTGACGAGTCTGGGCAACCAACTGACTCATGAGCTTTGCCCACGTGTCTGTAATAAATTGTCAATCACTTCTGTGCCTGACTTGGATTGTCCCAAACACTTCTGAAACTTGCACCAGTCCATCACACAAGCATGGTGGCCTCATGAACGAGGGCAGGATTTATTAAAACTGGAAGGAGACCGAGGCACATCCTTGTGCATTCTGGCTGTCAGGAGAAGTGGAATATGGACTTTGTAATCTAAATGTCACTGAAATCCTTTTAAACCATATACCATGTGACATCATTCCCAGCTCGGACCTCAGACTTCTGAGTAGTTGATTAAGGTAAAAATGACCTATGAAATAAAATGTGTTCTGTACCTACAGTATGAATAAAGACTGCCCGACAGGAAGAGAATCTTTAATAAAAACACATTTCGATGAGGACCATTAAGGAATGCAGACAATTCCTGCGGTTGTTTGTTCAGGACTCAGCACAGCTGGATGACAGCTTCACGATCAAGACCAAATCAACTGATGCACTGGGTGTTTGTGAGCTCCAGTGCGTATAGATGAAATGGCCATTTTCTTTGTGCTCGGAGAGCTTAGCTTCATCTTTCCTGCTCAACTGGGAACACGAGCAACATCACAATCTTAGGATTGTCAATGGGTACCAAAAGGTTGTTCACAACACCATCCCTTAGCAAAAAGTAGTATACTTGACGTTTATTTTATTAAGTATACTTGAAAAATATTTTATTCTATTAGTATTGATGTACTTAGACTTTTCTTTATACTATTCAGTATAAACCGAGTATACTGCACTATTCTGAAATACATAAAACATAGTATATAATAAGTAAACTTCAAGTATACTGTGTGAGTTTTAGTATAAAATTAGTATACTTGTAGTACACTTGAATAAACTACTTTTTGCTAAGGGATGGGAAGTAAAATCTTTTGTTTTGCTTTTTTCTCTTTGACAGTGTACTATACTGTGGGGTAACAAGAAATGTTATTGTAGTTTCAAATAACAAACACAAATTTTGGCTAAAGTTCGAGCCCCAGGCTTGGTGAGGGCTTTTCTGAGTGGAGTCTCCATGTTCTCCCAGTGCTTGTATGGGTTTCCTCCGGGTACTCCTGTGTCCTCCCACAGTCCAAAAGAAATGTACGTTAGGCTAAATGGCTGTTCCAAATTGCCCCCAGGTGTGAGTGAAAGTGTGAATGGTTTTGTGTGTGTGTGTGTGTATGTGTGTTGGTCCTGCGATGGACTGGTGAGCTGCTCAGGGTGTACCCCACCTTTGCCCAGGGTCGGCTGAGATGAGTGAATAAGATGAATTTAAATCTTTAAACTTTTTAAAAACCTTATTTGTACATGTATAATAATGCTAAAAGAGGGACTATGGTCATTCATTCATTCATTTGCTGAATCCCTTAATCCTGTTAGGGTCGTGGGAAGGCTGTGCCCATCTCAGCCAACTCTAGGTGAAGGCGGGGTACACCCTGAACAGCTCACCAGGCCATTGTGGGGCAACACACACACACACACACACACACACACAACCATTTATACTCAAACTCACACCTTGGGGCAATTTAGAATAGCCTAATATGCATGTCTTTGGACTGTAGGACATCTCAGCCAACTCTGGGCGAAGGCGGGGTACACCCTGAACAACTCGCCAGAGCGTCGCTGAACCAACACACTAACAGTCATTCACACTCGCACCTAGGGGCAATTTGGAACCAACAATCAGCCTACTGTGCATGTTTTTGGACTGTGGGAGGAAACTGGAGTACCTGGAGGAAACCCACGCAAGCACGGGGAAAACATGCAAATTCCACACAGAAAAGCCCGAGCAAGGCTGTAAGGCAGACGTGCTGCCCACTATGCCACTATACCATTGGACTAGAGTCAATGAATACTATTTGGTGGCTCTCCATGCATTTACTAGGCCTCAGCAGTGCGTAGCTGAAAATCTGTTGAAGTCATGGGCAGAATCTGCGTAGAATGTATTTACATAAAAAATGCCCCAATTTTGTCTTTACTCTGTTCGAAGCACTTATCTTCCTGTAAGCCATGAGTTTGAGTAAAGGAGAGAATCTGCACCTGTGCAATATTTTTGACTTCTCCCATAATCAGACTCTGTGATAAAATGTTTAGCCATATTATTAATCGCAATGCCAAGTTACTGATATTTTGCTGTTGCATTTAATATGAAGAGCCACAGCAAACAAATGTATTTGATAAACAAGTGTACAAGAGTGGAAACGTTGGTGATGCAGAGGATCCAGATACCATAGATGGAAAGAAACAGTGTTAAGCTGAACCAATGGCAATTCGAGTGGAATAGATAAAAGGCAGAGCAAGTTAGTGCACGGGAGAGACATACCATAGCACAGATATCTAGCAGGACTATTTGAGGTGTTGTTTTAACCTTTTGATGCTGATTGTTTTCAGTGGCTTTGAGCAGTTTGGAATGGCTGGAGAGTAAGAAAGGGAAGTGGATGAAAATGTGGTTCCAATCACTCACAAAGATGCTTTTGTTCTCACACTCCGCTCCTGTATGAGCCAGTGATCCAGGCCAGTCCTGGTCTGTCAGGGACTTCTTAATTAGACTCATTTAGGTGGTCATGAGTGCAGGGCAGATTGTGCAATAGAGTCTTGGACAAGATGTGGACTGTGTGTTGTAAGATGGATTTTAATTGTCGTAGTCATTACATAAACAGTTCAGAGGCTGGGGTGGCGCGTCGAGGGCTTTATATTGGAGCGCATCGTAAGATTGGGTTAATTGTGAATTCATGGAACAGTGTTCAGCTAGCTAGCAACTGGATTTTTTTTGGCTTTTTTTTATTTACTTGTTTTCACAGAAGCCATTAGTCATATATTTATAAAAATAATGAAATGTTATAATCGTACTTCAACACCTTTAAAAAAGAAAAGTCTGTTTTTCTAGCAACTGCTACTCAGAGAAACCCTCAGTTCACCCTTTTCCAGGTTCTGAGCTATGCACAGTGATTAAAGAAGAGAACCTGATCTCAAGTCTAAGCAGGTTGCAATAACACTCCACACCCTGTCTGTGTGTCAGCAGGAGATTTTTTCAGGGGTGTGAAAGGACCCTGGTTGGACCTGTCCTACTCGGTTTTTTCCCCTCCTTTTGTTTTCTCCCCCTTCACACTCACTTTTGACTGGTTTGTTTACCCCTCCTGGTGGACAGAGACTGAAACACAGCAAATGAAACTGAGACCACGGGGCAGCTGGAGAGTCTCTGTTGAACTCCATGACATCATGGACCAAAGCACAGGAGACGATCCAAACACAAGATACATTAAAATATATATATATATCATGAAGCATAATGTTTTATTTCAGTTCTTTAGTTTTAGATGTTATTTATTTGTTTGTTTCTATATTCATATTAAATTGTATATATTTTCATATTTATAAATTTTTTTCCTGTTTTGCCCCATTCCTTGTTACCATGTTTGTATATTTATTAATATATATATATATATATGGTGTATGAGAAAAATAAAAGACTACAATTTCATTCAGGGATGTATCGTGCACTGTTCTACGGAAAATCGACTCAGGATTTTATACATATATATTTATATATTTACATATATATATATTTACATATATGTCTCCAGCCATCCATCCATTTTCTGAACGGATTTATCCTACTAGGGTCACAGGGAGGCTGGAGCCCATCTGTGCCAACCCTGGGTGATGGTGAGGTGTCTCCACCCTTGCCACTACATTACAAGCCAATACACACAACCATTCACACTCACAGCAAGGGGTAATTTAGAACAACCAATTAGCCTGCTGTGCATGTCTTCGGACTGTAGGAGGAAACTGGCGTACACTGAAGAAACTCAGCATGGGGAGAACATACAAACTCCATACAAAAACACCCAGAACTCAAACCCAGGACCTTCTTGCTTAAAGGCGGATGAGCCAACCACTATGCCTCTGAGCCGCCCAGTATATATATATATATATATAGATAGATAGATAGATAGAGAGAGAGAGAGAGAGAGAGAGAGAGAGAGAGATCCCCTTCCCCAACACACACACACACACACACACACACACACACACACACACACACACACAGACACACAGACACATTCATTATTACTAACATACTGCATTCCCTAGCCCTTTGCCATAATATTAACCATCACAAATAAATGCTTAACCATAACCGTAACCTAAACCTAATTCTAACCTGAACCTTAAAACCTAGTCACAACCCTCAAACAGCCCTTTGAAAAAGTAAGGACCAGCCAAAACTATTTAATATTAATCTAAAAGTATTTGATATTCACACTCACTCATTTGCTGAACCCTTTAATCCTACTGGGGTCGCAGGGAGGCTGGGGTCTATCTCACCCGACAGTGGGCGAAAATAGGGTACATCCTGAACAGCTCACCAGACAATCGCAGGGCAACACACACAACCAGAAGCAATTAGTCTTTGGATTGTGGGATAAGACTGGAGTACCTGGATGAAACCCATGCAAGCACAGGGGGCACATGCAAACTTTACATAAAAACACCCTCGCCGAGCTCAGGAATCGAACCCAGGACCGCCTTACTGTGAGGCGGATGTGCTGACCACTGCACCACCGTGTGCCCAGCATATCAGCTGTAGCTGATTTATTATTTTTTTTGGTAGTTTTGCTACTCTCCCTGCTTCACGTGGTTCATTGCTGAATGTGTCAATTTCTAGGATCAGATAAATACCAACATGTGATTTTACAGTTTAATATGTGACTGCGTGTACTTTTTTTGTGAAGCCTGATAATTCATGAGTCATGCACCACTAACAGTTTAACAATAGCTACCTATCATTTTTGTCCCATGAGATGAAGGTCCTTGGCAGCAATTCCGACAGACAGCTTGTAAAAGAAGTAAAAATAATGAAAGCGTGTGTGTGCAGTGAAAGTAAAAATGAAACGCAAATAACTATCATTAGCTCCATCCTGTTAGACAAAAGTGGCACTTGTAAACATTACCCTATTACTCAAATTTTAAGGTCTGAACAGACCTCTCTCCAGATGTTTTTTACCACAGAACGTCGCCTGAAAGCCCATCAAACGGACGTTTCCTCTCTTTTTCGCTCCGCTTCCTCATCCACCAATCAGAAGAGAGCTTAAACTTAAACTGGATAGCAACTGCTGCACGGACATCTTCAGGGTTTTTGGTGTTAGGAAACCTCTCACTCACTCACACACTGTCATTCTCACTCCTTTACCGAACCGCTTAATCCTACTAGGGTCGAAGGGAGGCTGGTGTTTATCTCAGCCGACAGTAACACAGCCAGCACGCACACAACCATTCACACTCACACTTAGGGGCAACCTAGAACAGCCAGTTGGCTTAATGTGCTTATTTTTGGAATATGGGAGGAAACCGGAGTACCTGGAGGAAACCCACACAAGCATGGGGAGAACAAACTCCACACAGAAACTCCATACAGACAACTCGAACCCAGAACCTTCTAGCTGCAAGGTGGTCGTGCTAACCAATAGGCCACCGTGCTGCCCTCACTCATTTTCCAAATCCTTCAAAGGTCACGGTAAGACTTTGGCCGAAGGTGGGGTACACCATGAACAGCTCGCCAGACCATCGCAAGGCAACACAACCACGACCATTCATACTCGCACTCACACTCACACCTATTGGCAATTTGGAACAGCCAGTTGGCCTGACGTGCTTATCTTTGGACTGTGGGAGGAAACCGGAGTACCCGGAGGAAACCCATGCAAGCACAGGAAGAACACGCAAACTCCACACAGAAACGCCCTCACAGAGCCTGGGACGCGAACCCAGGGCCTTCATGCAGTGAAGCAGATGTGCGCACCCCAGTGTCACCCATGAGCTAATTTGTTTACACTAAACATGACATGGGGATAAATTGTCACATCTGATCATCATCGTATCTTTATTTTAATAAAGAGCAGCTAATGTACAGATATACAAGACACAAGCACTTCTAACATTATCCACATGTTGATCTGTAAGATCTCCAATCTGAATCCATCTCCCGTGTCTGTAAATGAGCACACACAGTGGACGCAGCTGTGGACAGTGTAATAAGTATTTTATTGCATTTTATAATGCCATTGTCAATAATTAGTACAGATTACATGCAACTAGAACTACTGTACAGTTTTTTTATTGTCTGCGTGGGCAGACACAAGAAGATTCAGGTTACAAATACACAGATATATGTGTTTTTTTTTTTATACAGCATGAAGAAAATTGGCAGTGACTGGCATAAACACGGTCACCCCAGGGTTAAAAACAATAACGGTGGCTGGCTAGTTGCCTTTTTTTTTTTTTTCAATACCATCTCAGAACCACCTTGTGTTCTTTCCCCTAAAATGTTCATTCAAAAGCTTCAAACAAAAATAAAAAGGTAAACAAAAAATATATATTTATACTAAACTAAGTACATAGAAATCACTGCGGATAAAAAAATGTACACACATTCTTAAGATGCAAATGAAATGACAGCTAAAGTGGTAGATCCATTCGATTGGCCAAAAAAAAAAAAAAAAAAAAAAAAAAAAAGATAATACCGTCAGGCAAAGCTCCTCGGCAAGGATCTGTTTCCTGGATAATGTCACGTTCAAGCTGTCAATCACAAAGAAATGGAGCTCAGACAGCTCAATAGACATAATGATTAAAAAAGAAAAGATAATGAGGGAAAAACAGGAAGTGACATACGACATGATGGAACGCAGATTAAGTGTAATTCAGGGACACTGGAATCTTGTTTGGTATTCCACAATTTCCAGGCTGTTAGCACTGACTAGGAAGGAATTCGATGATATCATTAAGAACCGTCAACAGATCTGGAGAGGAAGTCATGGTCCCGCTGTTTGCAAGCTCAATTAAAGCATCTTTCAAGAAAAGAAAACATTAAAAAAAAAAAAAAACAAGAATCAATAGAATCAATGATGGCATGAAAACGACGCCAGCGCATCAGCTTATACTTAATTACTAAGCCATTAATGCCAATTACACTAATGAGAGCCTTGCTGCGCAGTCCACTGGGCTCTGAGCCAACGTGACGATTAAAGACAGACTCGCTGTAATATAAAACACCATTGCCAAGTGACCGACAGCTTCGAGACATTTCTGCAAACTACAGGAATGATTTGGTTTAAAGGGAGTCTGTACAAATACATCTATTGGCACCTAATAAGGACCAACAAACACCTCAAAATCATACGTCTCTCATTTTTTTTTTTTTTTTTTAAAGCAAGCAAGGGCTACATTTCTTTTCTTCAGGTTTTGTATTTTCCTCTTTCTCCTTGTTTGAGGTTTTGGTCCTGTCTTAAAAAAAAAAAAAAAAGAAAAGTCCTTCTGAGGTATCATTGCAAGAATGAATTCAAATTTTTTAATGTTTTCTCTTTTTTTTCCCTTAAAAATGCAAAAAAAAAAAAAAAAAGAAAGAAAAATTATCAAAATAGACCTAGCTAAGATAAATATACAAACTGGTGTTTTTACCTAAACCACTTAACCTAATTTTGTAATCTTTAAATCATTTTTAAAATTAAAAAAAGCATCGTCCTAGATGTTTTGCGAAAAGATAAACTAAAACCAACCAAAAAACAAACAAACAAACCAGGAGTGAAAATAATGATACCTGCAGCACATAATATGATAAATACATACAGCAATAAGCAATACAGTATCGAAAGTTTTACAATAGCTAGAAGGATGAAGGAAATTAACATAAAAAGGCAGAAAAATATATAAAGACGTAAAAGTGTTGGGGAGAAGAGAAATGCCCTCGAGAGCAAAGCCAGGCTGTAATATACAATAATACATCATTACAACAAGATAAACAAAAACATCATGGTGATCGCTAATACCACTGAAGTACATCAGTCTACATCTTTATAAAACAACTTTGTTTACAGGTGTGTACCTTAAAGCACGATTGACGTTCTTTCTTAAATGCAGCAGTTCCTTATTACTGAGAGATTCAGCACGGTTCCTGTTTATATGCCTTATCGCAGTCATCTCTAGCATGGACGTTTAAGCTCTATGTTTATCTTTGGGATATTTTCGTTTACACCAGCATGACTTAGCCGGCTTCTTTGCAGCTTGTCTTTTAAGTGATCTACAGGATGAACCAAAAAGAATAATAATAAAATAAAATGAAGTAAAATAAGCCAAAAAAACAAAAACAAACCCTAGTCGTTAGTCACTTTTACAGTCAACTGTGCTGCTGGTTGCGGGCGTCCGTGCTCTTTTTTTCCCCCTGACCCGAAGCCACCATAAAGCCACGCTTTGCATTAATTGGGAAGCCGAGGGGGGGAGTGTGAACGAGAGGACCCGCGTTAATGCATCCTGCCCATCATCATTTCTGACACCGGCCCATTGAGCGCGCTCTAATGACCGGCCGCTTCATTGGCTTAAAGCAGGGCCTGGCCCCTCGTTATGCATGCAGAATTAAAGCACGCAATTAATGCCTCCTCGCTGCAGCCCTGTACACAGACACTATGCTAATAGATCACTTAAAGATGGTGGACGCGCAATTTGGAATAGACCTTTTTAAATAACGGTGACCGTTTAATGCTTCGCACTTAACAAGACTCAGCATTTTTTTTTTCTAAAGGGAGAGGTAGTCATTACTTTTTTTTCTGTCAGCATGGTGTGTGTTGTTTGCTTGGTTTCAATCATGTAAATGAATTCAGGATCAAGGATCACCAGACAAGCTTTTTTTTTTTTTTGTTCACAAGCATATTTTGGTTCTTAATTATTATAATTTTTCTTTTTTAAAGGATGAAAAGGAAATAAGACGTGCATGCGTATAACGACGGATGGTTTTCATTGGCCATGTACTCTGGACTATTTCAAAAAGGAGGTAGCAACATTTTTGGTTTTTATCTTCTTTCTTCTTCTTCTTTTTTTTAAAAGAATGAAATGAAATATTCCTATAGTGGGTGCTTTAACCAAACCTCAGTTCTACTGAAGGAAAAAGAGTAAGTGGGTTTTGTTTAAAAAAGAATAAGTTCCTCTCAGATTAAACAAGTGCAGGTATCACTGAAGCCATCTGTCCCTCAGATCCTGGATATCTTTTCTTTTGATAGCCTTCAGATGAATATGTCTTACTCAGCAATGCTCAGCGGACTCGACTGTCAATAAAACCAAATGCAACATGGGTAAAAAAAAAAAAAAAAATAGGATTTTTTTTTAATAATAATAAAAATAATAGTAATAATAATAATAGTAATAATAACGATTATTTGTGAATTGTATTTGATATTCAAGTGCCTTATGTCTGTTAAAGTATTTATATCTTCGACTTTGAGGCATTTTCAAAGGTTGTGTTCTTAACACTTTGCCGTTGCCTGAGCATGAGAGGGTAGAGCTTTTTCCTTTTTTTTAATTTTTTCCATTAAGTGCTTTGTCATCTAAGGAACTGAAAGAGAATTGACAACACTGCTTTTCTTTTTTTTTTTTTTTTTTTTTTTTTTTTTTTTTTTTTTTGGCCTTACACCCCATAGGATTAACTCATTCACTTCACATACTATATTTAAACAGCTTTCTTTCTTTATTTTTCTTTCTTTCTTTCTTTCTTTCTTTCTTTCTTAAACCACCAAATTCTCACCTGCATCTCACACTTTGGTTTTTTGGAATGTTCTGTACTAGTCTTTAACATATTACTTAATATTCAACTTAAAAAAACAAAAACAAAAAACAAAAAAAAAAACAACCTAACAAACAAAGAATAAAATAGTAGAATAATTTAAGGAAAAACTGTTTTTTTGGACAGTTTCTTTAGAAGGAAGAAAGGAAAAGACAAGAAATTTTAAAAATGGAGGGTATTTGGTTTACTACAAATCTCTTTGGTAACCTGTAACGAAAATAAATTGGTAGGAGGAGAGAGAAAAAAAAAGGGGGTAGAAATTAAAATTTGAATTTGGCATGCCACTGCTATGAATGTTTATGTGTTTACCCAAAATCTAAAGTTCGAAAAAAATCTCTCATGCTGACCAGACATTTCGATAAGTATTCGTCTATCTAGATGATGTATAGATCTCTGAAACAGTTAGGCCACAGTAAGAATCCCCCTGACGATGAGAGGGAATACCGTGGATTGAGGTATTCTGTGACCACATCTCATCTCTTTAAAACAACGCTTTGTATCACAGCTGAATTTCAAGAAGAAGAAGAAGAGCTGAAATAAAATAGGAAACGCTAGAAAGAATAAAGGAAAAGAAAGAACAAACAAAAAAAAAAAAGAAGAAGAGTGCCTGTAGGGATCTTGCACATCCAAACCCATTCTGTTGGAGCCCCGTCTTCTTGGTATTAAATGTTCTCTGTGATCTTTTGTTGTCCTGGTTTCCGTCGCTACCTTGATGGTAAGTGCTCTTCTCAATAAGCTTTAGACAACAGGTAACAGGGCATTTTGGGTAAAGGAAGGGTTATTGATATCCTTGCCAAAATCCAGCCCATTTGGAATGATGATAATCGCGAGTAAAAAAAAAATCAACCTACGTAGTATTTATAACTAAAAGTACACCACAACGTGAGAAGCTGATCCTGTAGAAATCGCTGACTGTGAAATAAATGAGCATCAAAAAGCTACGTCACGTACGTCTGAATCAAAGTCTGGAGCTTGGACGCCTCGTCGTGGCTGCCGGTTGGTCCTGGGTCCTTTTCCTGATAGACATGTCTTTGTGTGTGTGTGTGTGTGTGTGTGTGTGTGTGTTGGGGAAGGGGAGCGATTTCATTTCTTTTTTTAATCTTTGACTGGTCTAACAAAAGCAGAAAGAGAGAACTGTTTGGTTTTTCTCACCATCAGATATTCAGATAGTGATCACAAAATGATAACACTGTTCCAAAACTGGAAAACTCCACCCCTTCTTCTTCAAGAGTTCGGGAATCGTGAGGTCAAAGGTCAGGGGAAGAGAAAGGGAGTCAGTTGCTCTGGTCCCTGTTTTGATCCCTTGTTTGTGAGTGTGTGTGTGTGTGTGTGTGTGTGTGTGTGTGTGTGTTTGTGTGTGTTTCATTCAGTAAAGAGGCATGCCAGGCCTGATAGGACTGAAGAGTCCAGGAGAGAACCAGGCTGAAGTTTGTTGTCTCCTTTGATGGATGCTTGAACATTATTCCGAGGTAAACCACGACTGAAGTTTTATCCCAAAGCAGTTCTCAGGCCAGGAAAAAAATAAAAATAAAATAATAAAAAGGTACAAAACACACTGAGCTGATAAGACAGGAGAAGCAGAGCGAGGCGCTTTGGGGGACTGGAAATGGGTTTGGCCATCAGTCTGAGACAGATTGTTCTGAGCATGAGATACAAACCGGCTGCACCAGTCTCAAATACACGAGTGGCTTAGAACATGTCTCTGGGACTTTAAAACATTTTCTTAGTGACGACATCAAATGAGGAAAAATAGAGGCATTAAAAAAAGACATTAAAAAAAGAAAAAAAAAAGTGGATGATGGACTGATGAGGGGTACACCCTGTTTTGGTTTCTGTTGGCGTTTCTTCCGTATTATCTCTCTTTGCTTTTCCTCTTTGTGGTTATTTAAGCCTTGCACGGGAAAGAAAGGCAGGGACCGCGAAAAAAACCTTTACTCCAGCTCCTCTGTAGGAAGCTCCTCCTCCATGTCACGCTCGTCGCTGGGCATGCTCAGGTTCTGAGTGACAGATGCGATCAGGGACATGGGCCGGCTGTCCTCCTCAAGCTCTGCGGGTTCCTCCTTCACGTGGACCTGGTGTCTGAGGCACACACACACACACACACACACACACACACAAATTGAATAATGGAAAGACTTCTTTTCAGGAGACTTGAACTTTTACTCTGTGATATTTCAAACTGAGTTTTTTAATTATTAACGCTAAGAGACAGGTTAAGACCCGCGAGTGAGAGGCACAGTGTTTATGGCTGCTATAATGTGACTGATGACAACAATGAACTCATTTTGGGGCACAACGTACGACTATAAATAAACAAAAAGTGTGTCCTTCTAAAAAATATACGTGTACATGTGACTGTGTATTATCCTATCATTACTCACTCATTTGCCGAACTGCATAATCCTACTACTAGGGTCACGGGGAGGCTGGAGCCTATCTCAGCCAACACTGGGCGAAGGCAGGATACACCCTGGGCGAAGGCAGGAAGACCCAGGGTACACCAGTCCAAACACACACGCAACCATTCACACTCCCACTCGCACCTAGGGGCAATTTGGAACAGGCAATTAACCTAATGTGCGAGTCTTCAACCTGTGGGAGGAAACTGGAGTACCCAGAGGAAACCCATGCAAGCACATGAAAGACATGTAACCTCTGCGACTTAAAATAAGTATGAAGTGGTGAGGTCTGCGTGTTAAGTTATGCCATGTTTTTTGTTTTTTTTCCATTTTTAAAGAGTGACGATGACGTTGCCTGCTCCAAGTGACCATAAGACACTGTGAGTACCCATCATTTTGATTTGAGCATTATATACTCAGGATAATGTCTAACCCCTAGATAGTGGAGCAATCAGATCGTGTCGCTCCCGTATAGAATATACTAACTTCTACTCTATATCTGTCCTTTCTTACCCGTATTGTTGTGGAGACAGTCCGGGGCTGCAGCTGCCGTTACTGTTCACCTGTTCCACGGTGCTGCTCACATCATCATGACCCACATGCAGCATGTTGAGGCTGGCTCCTGTGCTGTTGTTTAACAGTGTGGGGCTGTTCAGGAGGCTCAAACTGCTCTCCGCCAGTGCCGCCTGCACACACAGATAAACACACACACACACACACACACACACACACACACACACACACACACACACACCTGTTAGTGATGTTCACATTTCTTGCACAATACACCACGGTGTCTGCTTCTAACTTCGGATTTCATTGAGTGTGTGTATATGTGTATATGTGTGTGCCCGGACCAGCAGGCACAGTGAGGTTGCGCAGGTCAGAGTAGGCAGCGGGAGGATTTATAGGTGTGCTAAAGCTGAGGGGAGGTGGAGGCACGCTGTGATCAGGTAGTGACTTGCAGTACAGGAGTGCACAGCTGGCCTGTTTTATGACGGACGCTCTGTACAGGCCTCGACATTTCCCCACATTAACTCAAGTTCAGACGCTGTGTGTCTGCTCTTGTGTTACTAGTAATGCTGCACCTCAGTGCTTGCTCAGTGCACCCAAGGTCAACAAGAAAAGACACGGTGGAGTGGCTTTGTGTTTTTATTAAAAATTATTATTAAAAAAAAGGAATAGTGATCAGACTACAGTGCATGATTTTCAAAAAGGGCATTTAGGCTTCATCACATCTTTAATCAGGGACACAGACATTTCTTTTAGTTTTCTTTCAAATACAAATTTATTATTTCTGTATCTATCTATCTCTCTATCCACACACACACACACACACACACACACACACACACACACACACACACACACAAAAATATATATATATATATATAAATAAAAACACACACACACACACACACACACACACACAAATATATATATATATATATAAAAAAAAAAAATATAT
>JAQMYF010000023.1:22552470-22564548 GCA_030014195.1 Neosilurus mollespiculum | reverse complement strand
AGAGAGAGGGAGAGAGAGAGAGAGAGAGAGAGAGAGAAAGAGAGGGGGGGTAGAGAGGGGGAGAGAGAGAGAGAGAGAGAGAGAGAGAGAGAGAGAGGGTGAGTAAACATATTGGTGAAATAATTAAGAGCCACAAAAGATCGAAAGGTGGTTTCACTCTAGCGTTTCTTGTGTGCATCTGTGCAGACACGTATACACAATCTAAGAACACTGAACTTCTTTGCTGTGACAGTGTACACACACACACACACACGCACACACACACACAGACATAGACACACTCACACACATAGACACACACACACACACACACACACACACACACACACACTGTGCACGTGCTACATGACTGAAATCTAGTGGGTAATTTGCCGTCATCACTCTGTCAAGTCTCGAGAAAGCGCCTAACATCTGTTTGCGCAAACACACGCAGGCGTGCTTCTCTGCCGTGCATCTGCTTGCCTTGTGCACTAAATACTAAAGACACTGAAGAGAAACACACACACACACACACACACACACACACACACAGAATGGACCGTTTGTGCTTACTCTGAAATAACTGGTAATGATAGGATGCCTATTAAGGCAATACTCTACGCCAATAATGATTACCATGTTGCTGCACCTTAGACTCGCACCACACCAAAGATACTGAATATTCCAGAGAAATAAACTAACTAGGAGTCTGAAAGAATGGAAATTCAGCTGTGTTGAAAGAAAGCGAATGCTGACATCAGGAACCAGATTCTCCGATAGCTGTCAATGCTCCATTCTGCCTGAGGGCTTTTTTTTCATGACCGCAACAAAAATACAATCACGGTTTTGGCACCTGGTTGTGGCTAACAGATTCTTGTGTTTATGTAACCATCAGCAAAAGCTGTAGACAGAATACCCTGTTATTAAAAAGCGTGGAGAGGCAAGCAGCTGCAACAGCAAATCAAATTAACTCCGAACGCCACAAATCAGAAAAAGTCGGGACTGTACGAAAAATGCAGTAAAAAAGAAAGAAAGAAAGAAAGCAGAGATTTCTAAATTTACTTTGACTTGTATTTTATTTTTCATCTTAGATCAGCTTTTTTTAATTTGTAAATGTACCATCATTCCTACGTTTCAGACCTGCAGCCTTGTCTTTGAGCAGTAAAGGATTTCCAGTTTGTCGACAAATGCACTCACTCTTGTTCTCTCATTTGCCAATCCACTTAATCCTATTAGGGTCACAGGAAGGCTGGAGCCTATCTCAGCCGACACTGGGCGAAGGCGGGGTAAAGTCTGAGCATTTTGGGAGGGAAACTGGAGAACCTGGAGGAAACCCACACAAACATGGGGAAAAACACCCTCGCCGAGCCCGGGACCTTGCTGCTATGAGGTGGAAGTGTTTTAACGGGGCCTGTTCCCTTCCCAGGTAGATTAAATAAAGAGGAAATACAGTGGTGTCTCTTAGAAATAAAATAGAATCAGCCACAATGTTCCACTTTCTATGAATTGGTGTTGTGCTGCCTAGTTATCACTCATGCGCAAAATTGTTCCTCCGGTCACATGGTCTTGTTATTGTTATTGGTATTGTAAAACAGATGCAGAACAAAAACAAGATGTAGAACGGGTGAATAAGAGACACTAAGCTTGTGAGATGGGGCGGTTTCACCAGGAAACCTTTATATTCATCCAGAATGAACTGATCATGGAAGATAAAACACACCAGATCTTCACTAGTGAATGAGGAGCTTTACGTAGGTATAAATGAGTTCTATACAGGGAATTTTTTTTATGGATAGGAATGTAATGAAACCTTAAAATATCACATGCAGGTAGCACGTCAAATATTACATGAAAAAAAGAACAAGAAAAAAAAGAATACATTAAAACCCTACCCGGTCATCTTTGGTGGTCTCCTCTTTTGGTATTCCACTTCATCCACAGTCCAAACAGCACCCTTGACGTTTTCCACTCGCACAAAGCATTTGTGGAGGCTCAGGTTATGACGTACGGCATTCTGGGTGAGTCAGGAAAGAACGATGAATTAAAAAATAAATAAATAAAAAAATCCTAAATTCTCCAAAAGAACATCTGCAGATGAGATTTTATTAACAGTGACAAACATATCAACAGAAAGAGAAAGTGACACTGAGGGAGGGTGGGGGTGGAGGTTGGGGTGGGGGGTGTCGGTCACGTGTTATTGCTTGAAATGCAATTACAGTACTGCTTCGTCTAAACAGTCTTTAATAACGGCATAAATCGTATACCTGCTTTCTAATTAAAAGCCTGCTTGTGGTGATAAGCATAAAAAAAGGCTGCATAGTTCAGTTCAATGATGTGAGTTTATCTGCTCATCTCATAATCCTCCCTCCATACACCCACACACACACACACACACAGCACCAATTAAGTGCATATTCCAGCGAGGAGTACTGACACCAGGGTACCACACCGTCACATCAGCAGTAGGAGAAAATAAAGAAGGAAAGGAAAAAAAACTAAAAAACCCCGCCAAATGCTACAAGTAAGGGGAAAAAGATGCGCCTTTCTTCGCCCACCAGCAAACCCCCATCATTTTTTTTTCTTAATTTCACTAATCAGCCACTATCCAGAATAACACCCCCGAGGGAAGCCCCTTCCTTTTCATCTGCTATTTGTAGTTTGTTCATGCCCAATTTCATTACCAATTTTAATTCGTGTATAATTAAATCCTGTGTATTTTTTCTGACACGCTCCTTTTTTTTTCCCGCAGCCCATGAGGGAGGGACTGCTGATGCCGGAATCACTCCTAACCGTAATTACAAGTGCCATAATCAGACGAGGCCTCCCTCCTTTGAATAAATTTCCCGGCGCAGGAGCGATGATGCTTAGTTTTGCAAATTAGTATGACCCCAATTTCAGCCTGCCACCTCACCAATTTTATTTGCATTCCCATCCGTGATGAAAGACTAATTCTCCCAGTTAAAACATTAGCGGCAATTTAAAGGGGGTCAGGCTCGGCAGACATAAACAAAATGCTTTGCTGGCTGTGTGTGCGCGCATTGGCGTTGTGAGAGATGACGGCGTAGATGCTCTGGAGAGGGGCAGCGATATTAGAAAAGATGGAACTCGTGACGTGTGTGTCAAATGGGTCTCGCCTACTCGAGTGCCGGTGGCGGCACAAAGGAGCCGGCGTACCAGACGCCATTTTTGCGTCTCATCAGGGTTGGCTGTTCGTCTTCCTGTGGTTTTATTAACTATTTTAAATACCAATCGGAATGAATGCCTTCCATCAATGAAACCCTCCAGGATACAAGCAACTCCAATGGACTTAAATACGGAACAGTTTAGAGAAGACACAAGGAGGCTAAGTAGTAAACAGCCAATATGAACGCAACAGACACAACTCAAAAACCAAACATAACAAACCTGAATAAATAGCAGTGTTTACAATAACGAGATCCTAGAGCTTCACACTTCAGAAAGATTTCCCCTTTTTGATCTTGAGTTTAAAAAACGAAAAGAAATATGATTTACTGTTTAGATTTCAAGTGTAACAAGAAACACTTGACCTGCGGAAAAAAAAAAATGCACGACAGGAGGGTGTGCGGAGAGAAAAAGAGCATTAAGATTTATAGATACGAATCATGGTTCTAGGGAAGGTCCATCTTTAACCGAAGGGACATCCTGTGACTGATCAATGACTTCCCCCTGCTCCTTCCATGAAATATGAATGGCCATTAACCGAGCGGAGAACACAGAGCCCTATTTCTATATTTAATACCGCCACCAAACGACTGGCAAGAGAGAGAGAGAGAGAGAGAGAGAGAGAGAGAAAGAGAGAGACTGCATGGATATATTAGAAAAGAGAGAAAATGAGAAGAAGTCAGCAGCAGATGACAACACGAGCAACTGCGTCAATTAATTGTTAAATTTCATAAAAGTGAAATGAGTCGTTACAGACATTCGTGCCACCTGTCTTCTTCTCCTTCTCTTCTGCTTCACCTCATCACTCCATCTCTGACTTCTCCAAAGTGCTCTCAAAGGATAATCTATTGCTCGTTTTTTTCCCCCCCAAATCCTTTTTGTTCTTTAAAGCACGCAGCACCTATAAGGAAGTACTGCACAATCGCAGTTTAAATGTCGTAAGGTTTTGCGGTTTGATGTCATATCAACTGAAAACGTGATACGGAGGAATGTAGTGAAAGGCACTAAAGAGAAAAGAAATGGATGGAGATGAAGTGAGAGGCCGTTTCTGTTCTTTTTCACTGTCGGGTCTGTCCTGTCTATGTGGGAACTGAATCGCATGTGGTTTAAAGTGTGTGACTGGACATCAAACACATGCGGACGTAGTAGGCTGCTCATGGAGGGTTGGGGGGGGGGGGTCTGTGTAGACACGGCGTGCTGGCTGTGGTGCCCAGAGGAGCACCAGGCTCCTGGGGAGAGATGCAGAGCAGCGATAGAGTGGAACTGTAGAGCAGAGCCGAGGGGACGCTAATCAGCGGACCAAATTAAACCAACTGATAAGAGAGCGACGTGCCTGTGGTGTGATAAAACAAAGCTCTGTGTTTGTGGAAGTACGGTTGATAGTGACTGAGCATGAGTCCTGCTCTTATGCACACACACACACACACACACACGGTGAAAGGGATTCAACTAGTGAAATAGTTTGTGCTTTCCAGCATTATCCAGTTTCCTCATTTAAGACCAGTGATTCCTAACTGGTGCCTTTTTTCTTTCCTTCCAAATGGTGAAGGACTTTTATTTTGAAAGTTATTTCTTGCTTTCAGCTTGTGTTTGAGACCAACTGACATTAAACAGTGACATGTAGAACTTCGGTGAAAAATGAAATGTCCCTAATGAAACACACACACACACACACACACTTTTTTCCTAGCTTTTCCACAGAATATCCATGAAATGAAACTATGACACTAAATGAATTATGATTTTATGTGCTCTGAGGACAGAAGACAGAAGCCGTCCTGCGTTTAAAGAAGTTCTCAAGGGTTCTTGTGATAGGGACTGGGATTTTATATATGATATTCCACTGGGAATTGTGCACATTTCCCTGAAATTGAAGCATCTACTTCTTTTCTTATTTTTTTTACATTTTTTTTAATTAACAATGGGCTCGTCTGGGTTTTATTAAACAGATCAGATCTTAGGAGCCAAAAAATCTAACAAAGGTCATGTGTTCATTTGAATAAACTTTATACTAATTAATTAAAAAAAAGAAGAAATTGACACCCAAGCTGAAGCTGTATCTCTTCTGCATGTTGACCTCCTGTCTATACACCTTTAAATAGTGGTATAGGTCTAGCTGTCAGAGTTCCACAGTTATCGAAAGGAAAGACATCTGTTTACAGTTACGGAAGGCTGACAGGATGAGTGAGCAAAAAAAAAAAAAAAAAAAAGTGAATTTTTCTTCTCTACCAAACACCAGACAGAACAGTGGCCTGCTTTCTCTCTCCCACAGTCACACAGGAGACAATAGAGATGGCGGATCGGGACAACACAAAAGAGCGGGATAGACAGAACGGAAAAGAAAGCAGGCGGGGTCATGCCCTGGCCGGCTGAGAACAGTGTTGGCATCATTAATTATAGCTGCATGTTATCAGAATGTGGCCCTTGGCACAGGGGCAGAATTTACTACTGTTTGCATCAGGTAGAACAATGGGGCTGACTCAGTGCGTCTGCAGCGTCGCCGTGTTGCTAGGTGGGGCGAGCAGCCGGTCTGAGTAAAGCAGGACGCTTACTCAATAAAATGACCGCATGAAACATGACTCAAAGGCTAAATCAAACAAATAAAGTGCTCTCAGTTAAGCAGAAAGGGTTTCTCAACTGCGAAGGTAAATAAACCCACTCGGAATCCACCAAGCACAAACATAAGGCTGTCTTATGTGCAAAAAAATCCCCAGAAATTATATCTGTTTATTTCACAGTAACATGATGCCTGTTTCATGTCTCACCTTCCAGGTCGCTGTATTTCTCCTGAAATAGGCGAACATTCGCGTAAACCAGTTGTAGATCTCATTGAGGGTCAACTGTCGCTCAGGGGACTCGAGAATAGCCTAGAGAGAAAACGAGAGAGAGAGAGAGAGAGAGAGAGAGAGAGGGAGAGACAGAGAGAAAGAGAGAGTGAGAGAGAGAGAAAGTGAGAAAAAGAGAGAGAGAGAGAGAGAGAAGAGAGAGAAAGAGAGAGAGAGAGAAAGCGAGAAAGAGAGAGAGAGAGAGAAGAGAAAGAGAGAGAAAGCGAGAAAGAGAGAGAGAGAACAGAGAGAAAGCGAGAGAGAAAGCGAGAGAGAAAGAGAGAGAGAAAGCGAGAAAGAGAGAGAGAGAGGAGAGAAAGAGAGAGAGAGAGAAAGCGAGAAAGAGAGAGTATAAGAAAGAAAGAGAGAGAGAGAGAGAGAAAGAGAGAAAGAGAGCGAGAGAGAGAGAGAGAGAGAGAGAGCAGGGACGCCACTGCGGCTATGACAGTTTCATTCGATGATAATACCTCAGATAAATAAATAAATAAATAAATCTAAATATATGCTGAAAACTTGTGTGGGGAAAAGAGCTGAGAGTTTCTAACGAGGAGAGTGTAGATTAATTTAAGATTATTCAGCAAGCAGGAAGGAGCTGTGCACGAACTGAATGTGGTGAAGTAAATACAGTACAAAGTAAGCATTTTCAGTCACGAAATATCAATACCAATATTAATACTGGCTTAAGAAGAAAGCCAAATCCAATACACTAGGGTTGTAGGGAGGCTGGAGCCTATCTCAGCCAAAACTGAGCGAAGGCAGGTACACCCTGAATAGCTCGCCAGACCACCACAGGGTAACACACACAACCATTCACACTCACATCCATACCTAGGGGCAATTCAGAACAGCTAGTTATCCTAATCTGTATGTCTTTGGATTGTAGGAGGAAACCAGAGTACCCTGAGAAAACCCAGGCAAGCACCGGGAGAACATGGAAACGCCACACAGAAATGCCTTTGCCGAACCCGAGACCCGAACGTGCTTACCGCTACACCATGGTGCTGCCCCAAAGCTTGTGGTAGGGATAAACACAGTGCGTATGCAAATCCTGTCCAAACTAGGTCTCAGAGATAATTGATAGACTGATGAAATTGATAGGCTTGCTTAAGCTGGCACTCATCAGAACAGCACACCTATTCCAATCCTAACGCACTTGGTCTTCAGGTCTAGATGATATTGCATCAATACCCTTGGGTGTTCCAGCCCCCTGCTTTAATACGTACTGTTACTAGACAATAAGGATATTGGCTGTTTAATGTGTGCAATACACCATTTAGCTGTGCGAAGCAATTTACCAGGTGGCTTAGATCTCCAAAGGATGATAACATACCACCGCATGCTAATCAGATTGCAGTTTCATTTCAACACATAGCACTGCCAAATACTGAGCCACAACTACTGTAAATTCTGTAATTAAGCATGTGTAACAGTCACCAATGCTTGACTGATCCTGATGTTTTAAACTCTGAAGTCCATTAATCTTGATTTAGGGTTTCATGCCACAAACGTCTGGGACTTGGCCCATAATAATGAAATCCAGGGGGGCACAGTGGCATAACGGTTAGCACGTCCGCCTCACAGTAAGAAGGTCCTGGGATTTGTTCCTGGGCTCAACAAGGGAATTTCCATTTGATGTGAACATGCAGTGTTATCCCGGTGCTTGAGTGGGTTTTCTCCAGGTACTCCAGTTTCCTCCTACAGTCCAAAGACATGCAGGCTAACAGTCCTAAATTGACCCTAGCTGTGAGTGTTGCACTGTGACGGTCCGACGAGCTTTAGGCACCAGCCCCACCCTGGCCCACCCTAGAAGAATGAATTGGTTTGGCAAATGAGTGAGATGAATGAGTGATCCCATAAGGGCAGACAGCACTGCCCGGGTCTTGCCAAAGCAGAAATTTAAACTCGCAGATCGCCCTGGAACAACATCACCGTAGGCACAGTGAAGCATGCTGGTGGGAGCATCATGTTTACATGCTCTTCATTAGTAGGAGATAGGAAACAGGTCAAGGTTGATGGCAAGAGGGATGAAAGAGGGATGAAACCAAATTCAGGGCAGCCCTAAAAGAAAAGCTCCTCAAGCCAGAAAGAGACTTAAGGCTTGAGTGGTGGTTCTTCTTCTGTCTTCTGTCTGTAAAGCCACAGTGAAGTGGTTCAAAACCAAGAACTGTTGTGTTGCTCAGTCTGAATGAGAATCTGTAGCAAAAGTAGAGTCAAGGTCTATATTCAGCTTGAGGATTTTAACTTTGCTTAAGAAGAAGAATATCAGGTTCTACTAAATATTGACCCAGGGGTTAAATAGTTATGCAACCAACAAATGTCTGTTTTTTCCACCATTTAATGTTACGTTAATCATATTGCAAAAAACAAATAAACCCTTCATAATATGAAAACCTTCAAGTAAGTAAATTACGTATACGTGTTACCTGACATGGTAGCTGGAAGGATAGTCTGTCCCACAATGCCTTGCTGCAGCAGGCTTGGGTCGTACTGTCCTGTCAGGACTGGGTTGCTGTGGATGTAGATGTTCGGGTCAGCACCCGCGCTTGGCAGGAGGCCCACAGGAGGCAGTGTGTCAGCAGTAGAGGGTGGGGCTTGCTGCCCCGGTGTATTCTGTGCGTGGTTTTGAGTCTGTTGTCTGGACTTCCTTCCC
Source organism: Neosilurus mollespiculum (assembly GCA_030014195.1). Classification (NCBI taxonomy): domain Eukaryota; kingdom Metazoa; phylum Chordata; class Actinopteri; order Siluriformes; family Plotosidae; genus Neosilurus; species Neosilurus mollespiculum. The sequence goes on along the minus strand of JAQMYF010000023.1, from coordinate 22,555,911 downwards.
TCAGGGCCGGGCTTCAGATGGCACTGCATGTGCGTTTTGCGATGTCCGGATGTACGGAATCGCTGATCACAGTACGGACATTTGAAAGGTTTGGAGCCGGTGTGTAGCCGCATGTGCACCTTCAGACTGCCTTTGGTGGAAAACGCCGTGCTGCACATGTGGCAAGTAAACAGCTTCTGACCTGCAAAAAATAAACAAACACAGCTTCACCTACACCACCTTTCACACACCCATCCTTCCTGAAGTGAGCACTATTTAGCAGTGTTGTGTCCTATCATCCGAGTAGGTTTTACCACGTAACTCTACATGTTTACATTAATTTAAATCAGTATCATACAGATGTATCGTCACACTGGCTCCAAATTCGATTTTTTTAATATTCATTTTTAATTTCATTTAAAAATGTTTGAATTTGTGGCGGTGAAACTTTGCCGTTCTGCTACAGTCCTACAGGTGGCGCACTTTAAACTATTCACCCATTGGCAGGCAGCATAGCCCTTGCGGGAGGAGCAAATTATTTGCTAACTTTGTACAGAAATAACATTTAACTAATTTTCTTTTACATGCTTCAAGTTTTTAAAATTGTAACAAAAAAAAGCAGATTTAAAAAAAAAAAATCAAATCATGATATTTATCAAATCGCAATACTTGCAGAAACGCGAAACACATTGAATAAGCACCTATGTATCGTGATAATATCGAAGCGGTTAGACCCTGGTTATTCTCATTCCTAATGTACAGATTAGTGTATGCTAATCTCAAATGTAAGGAATAAGGCACATTTGGCATTTGAAACATGGTTCAAGAATCTTAAAATAAAATAAGAGTAAAGTTTTCCAAACTCTCCTGTTACACTGAAAATATGGATATTTTCATCATCAATTGGTTTTTATTGAGCGAGAGTGCGAAATCGCGAGAAAAGGATGAAGGTGAAGACTTCAAATAAGGCAAGATAATGGCAAAATTAACAGTATACACATAGCAAACTAACAAATCTGATATAAACTAGCAAACTTTGGAATAAAATAAAACTAGGTACATCTACACATAATACCACATTTCATATACATACATCAGATTAGCGTATGCTCATATACGTGAGCATACAGCACCACATGGTTGTCATTACAATAGCACACTCCTGTGTGAGGATTTATTACTTTTTTCTTTACAAAGAAGACTATAATAACAATAGTTTGTTTTGAGGTACAAAGACATATACAGTGTATACAAGCTTTTATTAAGTTTGGGTTTAATTCCCAATTTAAAACACTAGAATCCCACTGCAAAATAAGCCACTGATAAAAACTAAATCGTTTTTCGAATTACTATACCCGAAACTAACACTTTGCCATCAATGACGATTAACGTTTATTATTATTTTTCCACAATATTACTGATATTTCTTCTGTGCAAGTAACACATTAAACCAATTAGGTTGTATGTTGCATAAACATCATACACTGTGGCAGACATGGCATATCTCTCGTGTGTTTTGTGTCTCATAACTATTCAAAACCCTGTGTTGGTTTGACAAAGGCAACAAAACAACTTGAAAGACAATGTCTAAGAAAAAACAACATGGGTAGTCTTTTCAAATATCTCCAACAACTCCTCATACAACCCAAAAAGAGTTTCAGCTCCTGAACTATGCACTGACCCTCCCTGTGTTCTCAGGGATTGATGGACCCAACTGTTTGCTTTTTTTAATTTCTCTGCCCTATCCATCATCACGCAAAAATTATTGTGGAATTCTCATATAATTACCTTGATTTTAATGAAAAGCAACGTTGCATTTAAAGAAAACAGTCAGGGAATTTGAAAAATTCTGTCGATTGAATTGATAGACAGAATGAAATGGATACCTCGACTGTTTTTCTAAGACTTGGGTGCCTGAACGCGCCCAGATCGGCATTATTTTTATTTAACTAAACGAGTGTTTCCCTATAAGGACAAATCAAAAAACGTGTGCCAGAATCCTTTACCATATATGGAAGGGAACTTGACCTAGTTGCTAGACCTAGATGGGGACCATGCACAATTTCAGCAGGACCTAAGGAAGTCTGCACACAGGCTTTGCGCTGGTAAATGCTTGCTGCGGTCAACTTAGGCGTAGTTTGATGTGTTCATCGCTCGTGCAAGGCTAAAGTCCTGCTTTTTTGGGTGAATCATTTATTCACTGAACCCCATATGCTTAAAAATATTAAAGATAAAAGTTTTGGACTAGTTAAATTTTACTAGTTAAATTTTACTTGTTGTCGGTTTGGTTTCTCCCCCACCTGAGTGTGTCTTGACGTGGCAATCTAGAGTGGATTTCACAGTGAAACTCCTCCCGCACTCGTCACACTTATACGGCTTCTCTCCAGTGTGAATCCGGACATGTCTGTAGAAACACAGTGAGGTCAGACAGGTGTGCATGCCATTATAGCCAAGATTATGGCTGTACAGTCACCGCCATACCTGAAGACAACAACCAGTAACTGTAATGTATTGCATAACAATTATAATCACAAGCCAGTGTTTGTACCTAACAAGGTCGCTGGGCTTTTTGAAGCTCTTTGGGCAATACTGGCAGCAGTTGGGGAACTTGGGCTCGAGCTCCAGCGTGCTCTTATCTTTGATCTCGCTCACACGGTCTCGTTCTGCAGCTGACTGGATCAGGACCTTCTCAGAGAGCGAGGCATCATTTCCCGGGTCCCTCTGAGCCAGCTCGGCTGTCTGCTCCTCTGAAAACGTGACGATGCCCGCCTTGATCCGCTTCGCCAGCGAGGGATCCCCGACATCAACTTCCACAGTCTCCTCATCTCCATCTAGAACTGCATTAATTAACAAAGAAGAGACTTAAGATCACTAAACAATCAGGTCTAATTAGCCGCCTTAGACTGCCAAAACAAAAAAGAGGATTATAGATGCCTCACAAGCCTAATTTGTGAAACTAGAGGGCATTGGTGGCTCAGTGGTTAAGGCTCTGGATTAGTGATTTGAAGTTTGGGGGTTCATGTCCCAGTACCACCAGTCTACCACTGCTGGGCCTTTGAGCAAGGCCCTTAACCCTCAGTTGTATAAAAAAACGATAAATGTAAGTTACTTTGGATAAGGGTGTCTGCCAAATGCTGTAAATGTAAATCAAAACTCAACTTCTGATTAGGGAAGAGTTGCCATGTCCACCGAAATCAAACTGCTGTCAGTGCAAAACTTCATTAAAAATGCAGGGATTTTTTTGTTTGTTTTATTTGTTGATGTTATTTTATTAAATGATGCCATTATGAGCTCTACATAATAATAAAACTACAATGTCTATTATATAGATTATAATATATATATATATATATATATATATATATACACACAGTATATAATCTTGAGTCGAATTTCCGTAGAACAGTGCTCGATACGTCGAAGTAGAGCTAAATATATTGTATGTGGGAAAAATATATGTAG
>JAQMYF010000023.1:22504752-22526142 GCA_030014195.1 Neosilurus mollespiculum | reverse complement strand
ACTGGATGCTAGCTAGAAAAATACTGGATGCTAGCTGGAAAAATACTGGATGCTAACTGGAGAAACACTGGATGCTAGCTAGAAAAATACTGGATTCCAGCTGAAGAAATACTGGATGCTAGCTGAAGAAATACTGGATGCTAGCTGGAGAAACACTGGATGCTAGCTAGAAAAATTTTGGATGCTAGCTGGAGAAATACTGGATGCTAGCTAGAGAAATACTGGATGCTAGCTGAAGAAACACTGGATGCTAGCTGGAGAAACACTGGATGCTAGCTGGAGAAATACTGGATGTTAGCTGGAGAAACACTGGATGCTAGCTAGAAAAATTCTGGATGCTAGCTGGAGAAATACTGGATGCTAGCTAGAGAAATACTGGATGCTAGCTGGAGAAACACTGGATGCTAGCTGGAGAAATACTGGATGCTAGCTGAAGAAACACTGGATGCTAGCTGGAGAAACACTGGATGTTAACTATATAGAAGAGCAATTGTATGATTGTATGAGGAGTTTATTCACTGAAGTGGGTGTAAGATTATTTAATTTTTTTTCCATTCCACTATGTACAAGGATCGCTCGATGACATCACAATGTTCCTAGCTCCGGGTGCTCGACCAGGTGGCGTTGCGCTAAGATCTTCAAGGTCACATAAAGACAAGCGGTAACTACAGGGTTAAGAAACAGTGAAGCAATTGTTTTTTTTTTGCTAAGCTAGCCTCAACATAGTGAAAAGCCTAAAGTAAACAATCTCAGCACGTGTAATGCCAGAAGCTAATGGTGGCGAACCGAAAAGATGGTAAACATGAAGGTATGAATGGAGGGGTCTTGATGGACCACTCAGCATCTAGGAATCAGTCATGGGTGTGAGGTGGAACTTTGGGGATCCAATCAGAGCTAGAGGATGGTAGACAGGGTCCGAGGTTCTTTCACGGGAACAACTGATTTTGTTTGATTGATTGTATGCTTTTCTTTTCCCAAATGCTAAATAAACACCTGAAAAATGAATTTGGCTATCTGGATCTATAACTCTTAATAATTTTAATATGGCTTGTTATGGCTATTTTATATAAAGGTAGCCATAACTCACCTGTCTCTCTTTGGAGTGTGCATGGAGTTCTGTCCATTTGGCAAAGGATGATGGGGGATCTGAGGTGAGACTTTGGAGGCCGTGTATGAGGTAGTGTTGGAGCTGTTGGTGCTCAGGTCGAGGCCCTCGTGCTTGACGGGCTCGTCTGCGTTCTGCACGCTAGCCACATCCTTCCACAGCTGCTGCAGGTCCGTGGGACACATGGCTGTACGGACAGAGAGAAAGAAGTGTTAAACATGATAACGGTGCTGGTTAAAACAGCACCAAGTCATAACCAACGGTACATAAAAATCAGGCCGAAAAACCAATGCGAAATTTTACTCTGGGTGACATGTGGTGTAGTGGTCAGCATGTCCACCTCACAGCAAGAAGGTCCTGGGCTCCGCAAGGGTGTTTTCATGTTCTCCCTGTGCATACATGGGTTTCCTCAGGGTACTCCGTTTACCTCCCACAGTCCAAAGACATGCACATGAGGCTACATGGCTGTTTCAATTTGCCCCAGGTGTGAGTGTGAGTCGGCTGAAATAGGCCCCAGTCTCCCCGCGACCCTAATAAGATCAATACGCACATTAACTAACTGTAAATAATATAAACGTGTGCTACAGAAAATCATAACTTTAGCAGAATTTGCTGAATATGACGATTTTTCTCTTGATCCAGTCACTTGATAACATTTTCTCACTGCCCTTTTTATTTCAGCATGACAAAAAAAAACGGCTCAATGCTCTAACCAAGGTAAATTATCCGAAATGCTTTTCAAAACATCGAGACCTTTCACGATGTTTACAAGAGCAACACACTGATTCAATACCTGTTAAATACGATCTGATTTTTTTTTCTTTTAAGCGCTAGCTTCTATAGTGCAGGGATATAGCAGCCACAGGTGTGTGAGATACTCTGAGTGCCTGTGGCAGGAATGATCAAGACACCTCATCTTTTTATCACCTCCTCCCCGCCTCTGCCTTGAACGCGTGCCAGTTGGCACGGAACGTCTCTCTGCTGGTACATCACAAAGCCTGGCAGCATGTTGACATTAGTGTGGCAAACCCGTAAAACGCCAGGGACTTGTTAACATCTTGGGAGGGCGACAACAAAAAAAGGAGGAGTGGAGGCCCACTGAACGGCCAATTTCACCATGTTTTTGTTAGTTTTCCACCATTTCCACATTTCTCCCTGCCGTCCCTATTTGTAATTAGCGCTGTCCCGGCCAACTTGTCACTGTCAGTATTAATCTCGTCGGTGTACTCTCTTGGCACTTTGCTCATTTTTGTAGCCCCCTTTTGAAAACCGAATGAAGTCGGACTTGTTTTTCTTTCTCTCACATTTTCTCTGCTTTTCTCTCAGTAACAGAGGAGGTGGTTGGTGAGGCAGATTGGGGGGAGTGAAGAGAGACAGGAGGGGAAGAGGAAGGGGGAGTTAATTCCATCGCGCACACACACACACACACACACACACACACCATAGCATGTCTGGCCTAAGCTGTTCCTGAAAACCCACAGCCTGCTACGCTATCACATATGGCAGGGACTTAATAGCAATCCAAATATTATGTCTGGTGCGTCGGCATTCCTGTCTCGGGCCGCGCCAAAACAAAGCGAATGATGGACGGCCGCACTTGCAGCTCCGGCCTGTTGTTCGCTCCTTCTTTTTTTTATTGAGGTGGGTGGGGGGTGGGGGGGGGTCTTGTGGGAACACGGAGGAGCTGCTGAGCACTACGGAACGTGGACAGAACCAGCAGTGAGCGAGAAAGAGGGATGGAGCCAAGAGAAAACTGGCAGCTGTACCAAATGAAAGAACAGCCAGGGTGTTGGAGGAGATCCGGGTGGAGACGGAATGGTCTACCTACAGTGAAGTGTTTTTGTTTCTCACTTTCTCCCGAACACACATGCATGAAGGGCCAGGTGGGGCATTTCCTCTGTGGCTAGACTTCAGCACTTTTCCCCAAATGTCCACAGCCAACCGTCCTCAAACAAATACGCACACACACACACACACACACACACTCCCACACACAAACACACTCCCACTCCGAGACCACCGAGCTAAGCACCCAAGAGAAGCCCATGCAACTCCAGAAATTTCCCTGAAAGAGTAGCATATGGTAGTATTTTTCTTTCTTATGACAATGAGAAGACTTAAATATGTCTTACTTACACATTTTTATTTTTAAATAATACGGCCTCTGATTAATATGTGCAGTTGGACGCCAGCGGTGGTGTCAAGGCCTGGGATGACAGACTGTACTTTCATCCACTTATAAAAGGTATTAAATCTTTCTCTCTTGGCTGACCTATCGAGATCTGGTCAGCTTTTAAGCCCCGCCTCCACAGAAGAACAATGTAAATGGTCTGAATGTGAGGGATGAGGTGTAGAAAACTTTTCACTAAGGAAACCACAAAGGGCTTCGTTAGAAATTTATGGCAGAATTTGGCAGAAGCAAATGTCTCTTCTTTGGACAGCTCTTGCTGAAAATCGAAAATGTTGGGAGCTTTTGGCAACCAAAACAAAAGGGGAGGGGATGCAATGCCAGGTGTCGCTGCCACCCGTGAACCCTAGAACAAAATCCTTTTTAATGGGGCTGAGCAAGGCCAGCATGAAGAAGAATGCGCACGGTTGGCTGGCTGCTTTTTAATGGAAGGCCTCATATCAGGGAGGGACTGCGGGGGAATTCCGTGTGTTGTTGAGGGTGCCCTGACTTTATTGTTTCTCGATGATGTCAGCAAGAGAGGTGAGCGTACACAGAGGAGCGCCAAGGCCAAAAGTTTGCTGTCGGTCACAAGACCTGTTCGTCTTGACCAGACGGGCTTCCTAGGAACAGTAATCTCCGTGTGTATGTCGTCTTCTATACATTAGAGTCCACTTAAGACGTCGCACGGCAGTCTTAAGCTGTAGAAATAATCAGAGATGTCAAGAGCCAATGTTAAAGAGGCTGATTTCAGAGGCCCTCTTTTACTGTAAACCTCCCTATTGGTTCAGTGCTCCTGGAACTCGGTGTGTGTGTGTGTGTGTGTGTGTGTGTGTGTGTGTCTGTGTGTTGTTACATAAAACGCAATCTCGATGAGGCTAAGTGAAAATAAAGGATGCAGAAAAAAACATCTCAAGCTAACCGAAAGCCTCATTTCCTCTGACTGCTCCCAGGCACACGCACAATTCTCCACAGAGACCAGCAAATTTTGTGGCATATTTACCGATTATCCAAATGACTGCCTTCCCCAACCAACAATCACGCCTGTCTTTTATCTTTTTACAAGCTGATTAAGTTAACAGGCTTCATATGCGGCTCGGCAGCATGTCCATGGCTGCAGTTTGCTCCAGGGGTAGGGTAGGTTGGTGGGTTGGTGGTGGGGGGTTGGTTTGGGGAGGGGATGTCATTCATCTCAGACTAATAGATTGAGACGATTAGAGTGAGGGGCCCTGTTTTATGGCTAGCGTTATTAGCGTTCAGCAGTGTGCACGTACAGTGTGCATGTTTACGGCAGGAGGTTAGCTGGGTTAGCTGGTGTGTGTGTGTGTGTGTGTGTGTGTGTGTGTGTGTGTGTACAGAAGGCCAGAGCTTTTAATGCTCAGCACTATACATGTGTTTCTAGCAAAGTGTCCGCAGTGACCATCTGGTCCAGGCTAAGAATACGCCGAAAACACAAGCGGTGTTTATTTAGCCTGCTGTATTTTACTCCTGGGTTGATGTGTGCGGTGAGACTTTGCTTTAATAATCATTTCTAAAGGCGTGTGTGGCATCCCAGCGACTGGGAGGTGAGCTGCTGGAAGTAAGAGAGACCACCTGGAGCAGAGAATTATGGGAGTAGTTTTTCAGCTTGAGGTTTGAGAAGGTTTCTCTATTATCTGTGTGAAGGAAAGCGAGTCGAGCCTATACTTTAGAGTAAAGTGTGGAGTGAAACAGGGAAAATAGTGCTTGTGGACTAATAAATTTTAAAGCTGTTGGCTGTTTTTTAAAATAAAGCTTAAATGAATGTAAATTTAGCCTTGCAGATATATTTACAATATCTAACAATATACAATATGACCACTGGAACTTTCCTATATTTCTGTTTTTCTTGTTTCTCTAGACTTTAAGGCTTAAACGCAACATTCTGCCAAATGTCCATGACTTCCTTTCCCACAGCTTTAACTGACCATCCATTATGTCTGTTATTAGCTTCTTTAGTTTTGCATTACAAGGCTAATATACTGTGTATAGCAATGAAAATCTACCTCGACCTGTTCAAATCAGTACCGAAAAGACAACGTTAAACTACTTGATATATATTTTTAAAACAAGGAGTTCTGTAAAATAGTAGAAATTGCTTGTATTTCCAAACAACAGTTCAAGCCAGGGGAGGCACAATGGTCCTGGGTTTGAGCCCCATGCCTGACGAGGGCATTTCTGTGTGGAGTTTGCATGTTTCCCCCATGCTTGTGTGGGTTTACTCCTCCCTCAGTCCCCCCAAAAAAATGCACACTGGGCTAATTGGATATTCTTATTCGCCCCTTGGGTGACACGGTAGCATAGTGGTTAGCAGGTCCGCCTCACAGCAAGAAGGCCCTGGGTTCAAGTCCCATGCTCGGCGAGGGCGTTTCTCTGTGAGTTTGCATTTTCTCTCTGTGTTTGCGTGGGTTTCCTCGGGGTACTCCAGTCTCTTCACAGAGTCCAAAGACATGCGCATTAGGCTAATCGGCTGTTCCAGTTTGCTCCTAGGTGTGGAGTTGAGTATAAATGGGTGTATGTGTGTTGCAATGGACTGCGGAGCTGTTCAGGGTGTTCCCTGCCTTTGTGCAGTGTCGGCTGAGATAGGCTCCAGCATCCCCGCGACACTAAAAGTAGGATTACGCAGTTTGGCAAATGAGTGAAGTGAGTGAGTGATTGCCCCTTGGTGTGAATGTGAGTGTGAATGGTTGTGTGTGTGTTGGCCTTCACCCAGAGTCAGCGGAGACATGCTCCAGTGACCCTAATAAAGAATAAAGCAGTTTGGAACATTATTAGGCCAAATGTGGAGTATTTTCAAATAGTTTATTTATTTGGTAGCTCTTTTGACGTGGTCAGGGTCCCGGTAGATCTGGATACCTTATCCCGGCAACTCTGGCTACAAGAAGGTATAAATACACACTGTTTTTGGTCCATCGTTGATCACCACGCAGGCATGCATTTAAACTTTGTGGCAAATTAGAGTTTCTAGTACATTTACTGACATGTTTTTGGGATGTGGGAGGAAACTGGTGAACCCGGAGGAAACCCAAAGGGATGTAGACAGTAATGAAAAATCAGGATGAAACTGGAGACTGTGGATCCTTGAGACAGCAATGATATCTACTGTACCAGCTAGGAAGTGAAAGTTTACTGAAGTAAGTAAAAAACTGCATTGAGTCTAACGGCAAAACCCTGTAACCAAAGCCATGAGATGAAAGTGCAGAAGTGAGTGTGTACCTTGCTGCAGACTCTGGATGGGGACTTGGCTAGGTTGTATTCCGACAAGTCCTTGCCTCTGAAGGTTGAGGATGTGCTGCTGCTGCAGTTGCTGCATCTGGATCAGCTGCTGCTGGAATGCCAGCTGTTTGCTGCCCAACTGCTGTTGCTGAAAAGGAAAAAAAAAGGAAAAAAACATATAAACAACAATCACACTGTATATTCACTCAGAGATGGGGTGGGGTCCTGAGAGAGAGAGTGGCAGGACGGGATGGGAGGTACATAGCGGACACTCATTTGCTTTTATAGGCCTTCAAACCTTGTGTTTAGATAAGATACATCCTGGAATAGAAAGATTTTCCCGTTTGGTCATCATTGCACTTCCTGAAGTGATGGAAATCAAGTGCCAGGCTAAAAGAGCAGGCTTGTGTGTTTCCTCACCCCGGCTATGAAAGTCAAAGTTTGCCTCGAGTCGTTGGAGATAACAGTCAATGTGAGAGTGACTACACCACGTGGTCTGGCAACACACACACACATACACACACGCACACAAAGCCACAGTCACCACAACATGTGTAGCAATCTGTTAGCATGCGGCCGCTACGCAAATTAACATGGCAATAAACAATGACAAACGACATCTGTGTGCAATGTTAAGCGCAGTTCCAAATTACGTGACATCAGATGTCTAATGGTTTACAATAAGCCAGGATTTCACTCTTCTCCCTCTGTCGAAGGCGCTAAGGAAGAGCCTCAGTTTAAGGAATAGGCCAGATTCGACAGAATCAAAAGCGTGCCTTAAGCTATAATGTAACACTCCCAATAAAAGAGAGAGGGGGGGGGGGGGGGGGGGTTGGGGTAGTAGAGAGAATTATCCTATTCGTTATCAGGACTATGATATAAGGGCTGGAACGGCAGGAAGAGAGCGCAGCTTCTCAGCTTCATCAAAAGAGGGCAGGCTGTTTATTTGAAGCATCTCTAGAGCCAGAGCAAGAGCGCACGCACACACACACACACACACACACACACACACACACATAACTGGGAAGCCAGGATAAATGTGTGTGTGTACTGTGAGCATTTTTCTATCTTTGTGGGGACCAAATGTCCCCATAAGGATAAAAATACCATGTGCGGACATCCAGCTGATCCCCAAGAACATTTTCCATTTTTATTTGGTTCTAAGAAAGGATAACAAAATTAAACAAGCCAAAAGGTTTCCTAAAGTTACTGTGGTTAAGAATTAATTAGCTGCATTAGTTATTCTCGTGGAAGGTCCTCACAAGAATAGTAACACAAGCTTGTGTGTGTGTGTGTGTGTGTGTCCAGAGGTAAGGGTGAGCACCACAGACTACATGGCATGTGCTGATAATGTCAGGCAGCGTCTCCGTGATAAATGTCCCCCTTCCTGAACAGCTTTTCCAACGAGACACTTTTTGATGTCCCCCAATGGAAGATGGACCTTATCACGTGCCCGATAACAAAGAACAAGGAGTAGAGAGGAGAGGGATTTAAAGAAAAAAAATAAAGCAAGAAGAGAGAAAAATAAATAAATAACAGTGAGTTCTCCGTCGCCGAGTAAGGGGGTGTGGGCGGGAGAGAAGCCGACTAGTCGGGTCGAGTCTATGATCCCGAGCTCAGATCAGCCTGAACACTACTGCACTCATGGTCTGAGACTTTGAAACAAATCTATGGCTAATAGATTGCAGATTGCACATGGATCCTGTGCTATTAGCTACAGATCACAGTCAGATTGTGTGCTATTAGCCTTAGATCACTTTCGGACCAGTCGCTATTAGCCACGGATCCCATTCAGACAGAGCACTATTAGCTTTAAATCACGTTTGGATAGTTTGCTCTTAACTACACATCACTTTTGGATTGTGAGTCATTAGCTGCAGATCATGTCTGGATTATGGACCATTGCAGGGCAATTCCGTTCGTTTCTGGCAGGTGGGTCACATTAAAAAGCATATGGGATATATTTATGAGTGCATCGAGTTGGATGCAAAAGTTTGCACACCCTTACTTCAAAAACATGAACACACTAAAACTAATACTCATCACTCTCACTCTGTCATTTGCCGAACCGTTTAATCCCACCATGGACGCTGGAGCCTATCTCAGCCGACACGGGGCAACAGAGGAGTACACCCTGAACAGTTTGCCAGACCACCGCAAGGCCAACACACACCCAACCATTCACACTCACACTCACACCTAGGGGCAATTTGGAACAGGCAGTTTTCAGATTCGCTTCCCTCTCGAGGCGATTTCTCTTTTTACATGCTCCCCTAGTGCTTGCGTGGGTTTCCTCCTGGTACTCCAGTTTCCTCCCACAGTCTAAAAATATGCACATTATGATAACTGGCTGTTGCAAATTGCCCCTAGTAGTGAGTGTGAATGGTTGTGTATGCATGTTGACCCTGGAGAGATGTTCAGGGTGTACCCTGCCTTCGCCCAGAGTCGGCTACGATAGGCTCCAGGAGATTAAATGGTTTGGAAAATGGATGGATGGATGGATGATAAATAAACTGTTTTTACATTTACATCATTACTTTCCCGGAAATATTTTTATGTTTCCATTAAATCCTCATTTTCTGACACAACGATGGACAGCGTAACTCTGTCTTACTCTAAGAGCGCACACCTGTTCCACATCTGCAGAACAAAATGGAGACAAGGGCAAACGTGACAGAAGGGAGGAGAAACGTGCTTCTAAACAACTCCTGGAAGAAATTAGTCAAACCCAGCCTTCTCACTTTCTATTATTTTCCCTGACACTTCGGTCCATTTTTTTCCCCCTTCTCACTCCTACCCTGTCCATCCACCTCCCCCCCTTTCATCTCTCTGTCCATATCCTATGCTCTCTTCTCCTCCCTCTGTTCTTTTTCCTCTCCCTGGCTCAGTCTCCTGGGACACGGTTCGAGTTCTTTAACACATTGTGTCTGCGCACTGTTTACATTAGATGCACTCGAGTGGCCAAAGCTAGCGGAGAAGTGCGCCTGTCAGCTTGATTTATGAGCACATCAAGCAGAGTTTGGGCACGCCAGCTACGACTGACAGGCCCACTTCATTAGGCTGACTCCGGGCTGACTCTGTGGCCTAAGCGTCAAACATGCAGAGACACACACACACACACACACACACGCACACACATATACAGAGTCAGAGAGAGGGGAAGAGAGTGAGAAACATAGGCAAGAAAAAAGTTTAAAATACCAGAATTGACAAACGTGAGTGGTAAGTGTCTCACACTCGTTCTCTCTTGTGATCTCTCACCTCGTGCACATGCCGCTACCCTGACAAGCAATTACAGCTTGCTTTGCCGAGACAGAGAGCAGACTTCAGGCCTCTATACATTTTTTTAATGCATTTTCAAGTCTAGAGTTTTAAGTGGCCCTGTCAGAACTTTGACAGCCTTTATTTTATTTTATTTTTTTTCCCCTTCTTTCTTATGCAAACCTGAAAGAAAGGCACAGGACTCATATGATTATAATCTATTTATACTCATGAAAAAAGTCTGTGTGTGCTGTGGAATACACAGTGCTGTACAGGACTATGGTATGTACTTATAAAACTGAAGGCATACACAGGCCCTGGTGTATTTATCATAAAGATGGGATCAGTTTTGTAATCTGAAAAAAAACAAAAAAAAAAAAAAAAAAAGGAAAAAACAAAAAAGCCGCATGAAATCTCAAGGACTTGAGGCATTCAGTGAAAAGTTTGTGTATATGTAAATTTAATACCAACTTCCTCGACATGGTAGACCTATTTTCTTGCGTTAGAAGGCTGGGGTTGATTTGAGAGTTTGCCTTTTGACTCTTGTTGCAGCACAGCTGATTGATTTATGCCGGTTTAAAGCCCAGCGCTGTCCGTTCACATCTATTCAGCCATTAATATTCCACTAAAGACTGAAAGGGAAATGGAGGAAACTCCCACAGCTCGCTGTTCTGCTCAAATGTCCGAAGTCCTTTTGCTCCCACTTTCCGCTGGTTCTCCTTAAGGCTTTGGTATATCTCCAACACAAACACGCACACACACACACGCGTGCGCACACACACACACACACACACACACACACACACACACACACACACACACACACACACAATGCAGCATTTTATCCCACAGAAAAAAATCCTCCTAATAGAAATGAGTTTGTTCATATATATGTATATGTATATATATTGTGTATTTGTTTTGGTATTATTGCCACCCGTTAGCTTTCAGATCTGATTATTTTACTCCCAGTGCATTTCTATTTGCAGTTTCAATGCTCATACCATCGCTATGTTTGTACCCATTTGTATTGGAGTGTTAGTGTATCAATGATTTATTTCCAGTACATTCAACCCACAATAAAGATCTCTATTAAAGTCCACACACTGCATTGACTGCTCCTACATTTAACAGCATCACTTAAAATTTTGTGCATTATTGGTCGATCAGGATTGAATTAGGGGCAACCATGGCCTAATAGTTAGAGAAGCCGCTTTGGGATCGAAAGGTCGCTGGTTCGATTCCCAAACCAGCAGGAAAAATGTGTGGCGGTGGGGGAGTGAGCTGCACCTTCCCTTCCTCCACCTTCATGGCTGAAGCGCCCTTGAGCACGTCACCGAACCCCCAACTGCTCTCCGGGTAAACTTAAAGTGTGTGGCAGCCCACCGCTCCAAGTGTGTGTGCTCGCTGTTTACGTGTGTGTGTGCTCATTTTGGAAGGCTTAAATGCAGAGGCAATCATTTCCCTTGCAGGATTATTCCAGTGTATAAAAAAAACAACAACAACAACAAAAAAAAATGCACTAGAATCAAAACAGAATCAGCATAAAAGTTAGCTGAACACAGAATGAAGCTTCTGCTATGATGCTATCTCATCCCCTGACCTGGGGAGATGGCTGCAGCTGAAGAGGAGCATGCACATGAGAGATGATCTAGAGAGATTTTGTTAAAAGGAATGATCTGCGATGCTCTGCTGTGTGTTCCCCAAACTTAAAAAATGTTATAGAAAAAAACTCAGTACTGTTTTACTAGCAAAAGAAAGTTGGACGGAGTATTAAAGGAATCCAGTCACCTTGACCGTGCACACGTGCAGAGCACATCAAACCACACCTCAGTCAACTGTAGCATGCACTTGCCAGAGTAAAGTAATTACACGGGTGATTTGGAACAGCCAAGTAGCCTACTGTGCATGTTTTTGGACTGTGGGAGGAAGCCAGAATAGCTTGAAGCACAGGGAGAACATGCAAACTCTACACAGAAATACCCCGAGCCCGGTAATCGAACCCAGGACCTTCTTGCTGCAAGGTGGATGCGCTAACCACTGCACCACCATGCCACCAACACTCATTTAGTTAATTACGGAGGTGTCCGCTTCTTTGTCACCTTGTTCTTGTTGGTGTTGTCGTTGTGGACAGTTGGCTCTAAAAGCCCTACACCTCCATTATTACTGAGCGGAATCGCACAAAACTTGTCTAAACAAAACTAGAAACAGAATTATTTGCTTTACCAGCTATGCAGCTGATTCCGAATGTGTCTCAGATATATCCCCAGTGTGTGGCTCAATTTAGCTTGTTTTAATTGCAGTTATTGCGGCACATGTGTTTTTGGTGGAAATAATTGTTTTTTATTGAGAAATTAATTTTTAAAACAAAGGTATTTTAATGAACGGTTGGATTTATTTATTTATCAATCATGCATTTTTTCAATGTTACACCAGTGCTACTGTTATTTGCACCAAAATAGTCCATATCAGTTTCTTATATTCATTTATTCATTCATTTTTCGAACCATGGCAGGAGCCTATCTCTGCCGACTCTGGGCAAAGAAGTGGTACACTCTGAACAGCTTGGCAGTCCATCACAGAGATATTAGTTTATAATATATTATATATTCCCTCGAGCCTGCTTATACAGACCAAACCCTAATCCATCAATTTGTACCGATTATCCCAGATAACACTGAGAGAACATCGCAGCCGTTAGTGGAACTTTGGCTTTGATTATACCCGAGCATGCAGTAATTCCTCTGTGCCTCTCTTTCTACACTTAAAAACCAATTCATCTCCATCAATACCTGCTGCTCTCTGATAAAAGACAAGATGCAGTGCAGTTCTAATGGCCTTCTGGAGATTTCCACCAGCCTCTAATCACACCACCTACACTCCATTACAGAGACAGAACATCCTAATATCAAGGTTACAGTTTCTCTTTTAAAAACAGAATGAATAGTTAATTGCTTACACTGAAACACTCATTCAAAAGAATTTATTTTCCCTGTAAGGGGTGAAGAATTAACTGCAGACTTCTTTTTGTGAGGCGTTCATACATACATGAAAATCTCCTGAGGTAAGAGGAATCACAATCATCTTTAATTTTAACTCATAAAAATTAAAATAAGTTATTGGCGTTGATTATACCCAAACACCACATCACCGTAACGTAATCGGCCACTGGGACACTGGGTGAAGGTGGTGTACACCTTGAACAGCTCACCAATCCATCATGGCAACACACACAACACGCTTACACTTAGGGGCAATTTGAAGGAGCCAATTAGCCTAATGTGCATGTCTGTGAAACCATAGTACACCGAGGAAACCCACGCAAGCACAAGAAGAGCATGCATTCTCACCGAGCCCGGGACTTATACCCAGGACCTTCTCACTGTGGGGTGGACATGCTCACCACTACGTCACCATTTACTGAACTGCTTCATCCTATCAGGGACATGGGGAGGCTGGAGCCTATCCCAGGTGACATTGGACGAAGAGGGAGGAACTGGTGGATGTCTTCACAGACATTTTAACCTTTCCCTGCTTTTGTCTGTCCTCCTCACATGCTTCAAGAGGACCACCATCGTCCTTGTCCCGAGAAAACCTAATGTGAGCTGCCTGAATAACTATCGTCCAGTAGCTCTCATTTCCATCATCATGAGGTGCTTTGAGCATGTAGTCAAAGCTCACATCACGTCTTCACTGCCTGCTACACTGGACCCATTTCAGTTTGCCTACCGGTGTAGCAATAGTGCTGGCCCTGCACACTGCCCTCTCACACCTGGACCACAAGAACACTTATGTGCGGATTTTGTTTATTGACTACAGCTCGGCTTTCAACACCATAATTCCATCCAGGCTTGTCATGAAGCTCCGGGATCTATGCATCAGTGTCTCCTTATGAAACTGGATCCTGGACTTCCTGACAGGGAGACCACAGGTGAAGCTCAGCACCGGTGCCCCCCCAGAGATGTGTGCTCAGCCCCCTGCTGTATACCTTCTTCGCCCATGACTGTACGGCCACACACAGCTCCAACACCGTTATCAAATTTGCAGACGACACCACCATCATCGGCTGCATTTCAGATGGAGACGAGTCTGCTTACAGAGCAGAGGTGAGAGCCCTGACATCATGGTGCCGGGACAACAACCTCATACCTCAACCTCAAGACCAAGGAGCTCATCGTGAACTACAGGAGACTGCAGGGTGGAGGTCACACCCCTATGCACATCGAGGGGACGGAGGTGGAGAGAGTCAGTTGCTTCAGGTTCCTGGGGATCAACATCAGTGAGGATCTGAGCTGGTCACATCACGTGGGTGTGATCATGAAAGCAATGATACAACGGCTCTTCTTTCTTCGGCGGCTGTGGAGGTTGGCATGGACTCCAGAATATTCACCAACTTTTACCTACTGCAACGTCAAGAGTATTCTGTCTGGCTGCATCACTACCTGGTACGGCAGCTGTAATGCTCTGGACCACAAAGCTCTACAGAGGGCGGTCAGATCAGCAAAACGCATCACCAGGACTGAACTGCCAGCCATCCAGGACCTCTATACACAGCGCTCTAGTAGGAAGACCCAGCGGAGTCTCTCTGATTCCAGCCACCCCAGCCGGACTCGCACCAGCAGATTCAGGGACACGTTCTACCTGCAAGCCATCAGGCTACTGAACTGCTGAAATACCGGACAATCTGCACACTTTTTGCACGCTCATTGTTTTTATCCTGCTGTGTACATATATACACATAGTCACATTCTTTTTAGTTTATGTGTATATATAGATTCATATAGATTTTATTCTTACTTTATATTTTAATTCAATGTTATATTTATGTGAAATATTTCTTTCTTGTGTGTAATTTTGAGGGGGCTCTGAGTCCAAGAATTTCATTGCCGGCAGTGATGTCTCATTGTTACCTGTAAATGACAAATAAACTTGAAACTTGAAACTATTTGAGGTCAGTGAAAGTTTTCACAGTAGAGAACAACACAAGGTGAAGGGCTGCTTGTAATTCAGAGTTAGTCTCTAAATAAACACCACAGATCCTTTTCTTTAGACATTTTAATCACATCATGTTAGAGAGAGAATCCTTACTAATTGTCTCTCTTTGCCTGGGGTGTGTGTGCGTGTGTGTGTGTGTGTGTGTGTGTGTGTGTGTGTGTGTGTGTGTGTGTGTGTGTGTCATGAATTTGTTCATCTGATGAAGTGATACGACCTGAAGCTTGTCCAAATAAGTAAACAACAATCTTCAGGCCTGTGATTGGTCCAGAGGAAAATAAAGATAAGAAGGGATGTGAGATGTATCCTCCAACCTTAGTGTTTGTTTTTCGAACACACTCACCAATCTGCACATTTCCATCTCACACCACACCATACCACACCATACCTGCACGTTCGGGTCTCTTTCGTATCGGTAATGATTGCCTTTGTGCTCTTCAGAGCCATGACAGCCCTTCAGGTCTGATTTTAGGTTGTTTCTCATCCAAAGATGTTTGACTGATGTTGCACTTCTAGAGAAAAACAAAAGCAACTCTCTTATTACAGACACGGCCACCGTGGCTCTGGGATTTGAAAGCCTGTCTGGGGTCTCTGGTGTGCTTTCTAAATGTCTGAGTCATCCTGAGTGTCTGGAGCTTGAGGACATGCAGCTCAATTGCTGGAATACTTGATTTGGATGAAGTTGAAGGTGGAAGATGAAGATGTGAGGAGCCTGCAATAGAATATATTCTGGTTTTGGTTGTGATTATTTAAAGGTTATGGTTATATTAAAGGTTCTGAATCAGCTGCAGACTGCAAGTTATTAATAGGGGTATTATAGAAATGTCACACTTTGTCCAGATATCACAATAAGTCAAGTGTTTTTCTTTTTACCCCTTCACTGCGTTGTTGACGAGAGCCACTCGTCATAGTAATACTATCTTTGACTAAGACTCAGCACCATACCACTTCGTGTAACCAGCCTTGAATGAGGCCTGCAATATCCTCTGCATTCACCAGGGGCAGGACGTTACAGAGCTGCTGCCTGGAGCCGGAGAACAGGGGTTTTCCAGGTGGTTATTTGCAGAGACATTCCAAGGACGAAATTTTCAGGGATGACAGCAGAGACGAAGATTATTATCCTAGTGACGAAGATAATAGTTTTAGTGAGGAAGATAATGAGGAGGAAGACGAAAATGGAGAGATTTCAAATGATAATAGCCACAGTGACCCTAATACAGAGGTGAGTGAGTGGTGTAGTCAATGTAGTTATATACAGTGCATAGAAAGCACGTGATTTTGAACTCTAAAAGAGAATTGACTAATATAAATAATAATATTAATAATAATAATAATAATAATAATAGAATTAATAACAACAACAATAATAATGATAACAATAATAACAACAACAATAATAATAATAATAATAATTATAATTATTATTATTATTATTATTATTATTGGCCTGGCGAGCTGTCCAGGGTGTACCCCGCCCTCGCCCAGAGTCGGCTGAGATGGGCGCCAGCCTCCCCGCGACCCTAATTAGGAATAATCGGTTCAGAATATGATGATGATGATGATGATTATTATTAATATTATTTTATTTAGTATGTGTATATTGCCCTGTACACGTGTGTAGCAGCAAAAAGGTAAAAATTGAAAATAGGGTGGCACAGTGGCGTAGTGTTTAGCATGTCTGCCTTACAGTAAGAAGGTGAGGTGTTCCTTTGGGAGAGAAATCAGGAGACAAAATATTTAGAAGCAGCAAGAAATTTTATCATCCTTCCAAAGAGACGCCTGTCATACGTAAGTACATAAGTAGAGGTAGGAATGACATACTTCATCTTCTGTCAGTCCCCATATATACCCATTTCAGCTGGTTCATCAATTCTAGACCATAAGCTTGGCACTTGCACTCTTCTTTCATTGGTTAGGCGGGACGCGCCTAACCAATCATCGTCCAGGAGCAGCGCATGTTCACCTAGTGGACTAGAACGTATTAGACAGCAATCACAACTCATTTTACATCATGTACCCACTCCCGTAACTAATAATTCCTGTCTCCCTCTTATTGTGAGGAACAATGCGTGTGTGTGTGGTTGGGTAGTCAGACCAAATAAATTCTCTCAGGGTTAGTACATCATATCCCTTTCTGGTTACAGCGTCACATAAGGTAAAACTTTAAAGTATTCCCACTACACGGCCTCCAGTAGGAACAGTATCAACACACGGCATCAGCACTAATTAAGGAAAACCTGGAACTTTAAAAAATTTCACTACAAAGATTCTGGGTTCAAATCCCTGGCTTGGTAAGGGTGTCTCTGTGTGGAGTTTGCATGTTCTCCCCATGCTTGTGTGGGTTTGCTCAGGGTACTCCAGTTTCCTCCCACAGTCCAAAAAAAACATACACATTAGGCTAATTGGCTGTTAAATTGGCTGATTGCCTCGAAATGTGAGTATGAATGGTTGTGGCCCTACGATGGGTTCAGGGTGTACCCCGTCTTCGCTCAGAGAGAGCCTAAGATAGGCTACCCGCCCTGTCAGTAGTAAGATTAAGTGGTTCAGCAAATGAATTAATAAATGCAAATTTAAATACAACGAGTAAATAAATAAATAAATAGATAGATAAATAAAATGATTATTATTATAGATATATTCCTAAAAGAAATATATTATAATAATAAATTTATATTTTAATGTGGGTCACATGAGGAGAACTGATTTTTAATTGAAGTAATGAGCCATTCTGTGTTGTGATACAGTGGTGACAGTGATGGGAAGATGAAGTTAAAATACTTTATTACAACCCAGGGGGAAATTAAGCTCTGCATGTAACCCATCCATTCCCGCTTTACTTCGACCGTGGCATACCTCACAATCAATACAACACATATATAGTGTTTATCCATTTATGGTTACATTTAATATCGTGAAAAATTCATAAGAAATAACATATTTTCTGTTCGTACTTTAAGCAGGCCTCACACGGGGGAAGTTCTGAAGGCAGTTAAGTGCGTTTCCAAAACATGTTGGACTGTAGTGACATCATCCTGACATCGTAATGGTGTTCGCTGTCGACTGGCACTATTGCATAAACTGCTAGATTTTCAAAATGTTTGAAATTTCTTGCCGGTTCTCGAAACCATCTAGCTGCATCAAAACTTTCGAAAACTTTCTGAACCACGTTTAATATGGCCGCGTTACAACCTATTCACACCTACTGCTCACGAGTGTTCTGACACCGCCATTATTTAAAAAAAACGTTCAAAACCGTCCCCATGAGAGGCTGTTTTTCCACACTGCTGTCATATTTTATTGGTTTAGTGTGGTCGTGATCCCTGCTTTAGTCGTAGCAGCTATAATCAGTCATCTCCACATCTGCCCCTTTTTTTCTCAATAAGCAAGTTTGACCCTCAAAAATTTGGTTTATTTGCGCAGTGGAATTCCATACTCAGTCACATTTCAGCTGGCCTGCTTGGAAGTGGTGGATGTGGACATGGGTTAGTCAGATTCAGGCATAGTATGCATCAGTGTGTCCATCAACCATCAAACTCAAACACTTTGACTTGCATGTGTGTGATGGTCATTGCAATGGTGAACACAAATGGTAGTTAGGAAGTAAGGCTTCAGCCTCACCGTGCGTGCTGCACAATTGATTAAAAATCCCTGCGCTGCGTTATTGAAGAATCTGTATGGCTTGAGAGAGGGCCTTGTGTTACCGCACCCAAAAATGTCTCCAAATAAACTATGGTGTAAAAATAGTCCACCTGTGCTATCGTTGTATATAAGAACGCTTTTCCTAAACACAGAAAGTTGCATCATGATGATGTAAGTGTCCTCAGGCTCAGAATAATGCGAGCACAGGCCAGCGGGGGATTAGGGAGGGGCATATTTGTACTCAGGTTCTACTTCAGTGTGAATACAGCCTAAACAATTTTTAATTTTCATTTTCCAAACCGTTTTATCCCTTATTATTCAGACCACAGGGAAGACCATTGCAGGACCAACACATACACACAACATTTCACACTCACATTCACCCACATAAGCATGGGGAGAACATGTATACAGAAACCCAGGACCTTCTTGCTGTGAGGTGGAAGTGCTAACCACAACACCACCATGCTAATAATATTTGCACTGTTGAAAATAATGAATTATATACCATCTATTACTAAACCTCTTGTTTTCCATGTTGAAAGGTTAAAGGTTACCCCAATTTTGGAACTTTTTACCATAATTATGTGAAGGAGGCATATGTTTCAGCTTGGTACTGGAGACTCCTTCAACAATAAATAAAACTCTTATCACATATTACTCCCTGTGGTTCGGCCAGTGATATGTAAGTCCCTGTGTAGACTAGTACTCGAGAGAAATTATAGTATTCTAAAATAGTATAGGCAGCATGGTGCTGCAGGGGTTAACATGTCCACCTCAGAGCAAGAAGGTCATGGGTTCGGTTCCTGGGCTTGGGTGTTTCTTTGCGGAGTATGCATGTTCTCCTGTGCTTGTTTCCTCTGGGTACTCCTGTTTCCTCCCACAGTCCAAAAACATGCACAGTTTTGCTAATTGCCTATTTCAAATCACCCCTTGGTGTGAGTGTAAGTGTGAATGGTTGTATGTGTGTTGGCCCTGCAATGGTCTGGCAAGCTGTTCAGGGTGTACCCCGCCTTCACCCAGAGTCGGTTGAGATGGGTGTCAGCCTCCCTGCAACATTAATTAGGAGATTGTGGCGGCACGGTGGTATAGTGGTTAGGATGGCCACCTCACAGCAAGAAAATCCTGGGTTCAAGTCCCAGGCTCAGGTGTTTCTGTGTGGAGTTTGAATGTTCTCCCTGTGCTAGGGTGGGTTTCCTCCTGGTACTGCGGTTTTCTCCCCCAGTCAAAAGACATGCACATTAGGCTAATTGGCTGTTTATTGTCCGTAAGTGTGTGATTGTGAATTGTGTGTACGTGGTGGCCCTATGATGGTCTGGCGAGCTGCTCAGGGGGCACCCCATCTTCACCCAGAATCAGCTTTTCTTCTTCTTCTTTTTCAAACGTTGGTGCAATGATTCACAGCCAGCGTGTGATCATCACCTGGGTAGCGTCAGTGTATGTTTTACCTTCACAATGCGTCAGATCCTGGTGAACTTTTGAAGCTTCTCTGTGTCCGTGGGTCTTTGAAAGTCTTGGATCTGATACACAAGCTTGTGTCTCTGTTTGAAGCCGAAGAAACAACAAAGACTCCGCAGTCTAACAGCTCAGAGGCTCAGTAAGTGAGATAACATGAAATGTGAGACTCAAACGTGGAGATCAAAAGAAATGTCAGTACCTTATACCTCTTTACTTTTGATGGTATTTCCTCATGCTAAACAAACTCATCATGATCGCTTCACCAAGAAGAAATGTGTCCTATATCATATGATCTGGCCTTGCAGCTCTCTAATCAGACAATCCAAGGATGTAAACTCTGTCCACCTCCTCTGGGCTGAACATCAGTACCATGTCAGATGGTTCTACTCATTCATTCTTTAATCCTGCTAGGGTCATGAGAAGGTGGAGTGTATATCAGCCAGCTGTGGGCAAAAACAGGGTACACTCTGACATCGCAGGTCCAACATACACAACCATTTACAATCTCACTCACACCTAGGGGCAATTTGGAACAGCCAGTAGTCGCCCACTCTTGTAGTCATTCAGTCATTGCAGGATACCCCATGTAATGATCAGCTCCACTTGATGGCTGGACTGTGTCTCCGTATCTCTTTAGCTGTTTTCACATGGGCACTTGCGCTGGAAAAATAAAAACGATTTGCTCTGGAACTACCCAACACCAGGGGACGCAACCTGCTCCAATTTTTGAGGTGGCGCAAGTTTTGTTTTGGGTGAAGTTTGCCGTCTAAACACAATCAATGTCAAGTTTTTGCAGGCTTTCACAGTAGATGAACGCTTCATCACAAGTGGTTCCTTGTTCAACGCCTGGCTTGACCCTAATTTGAGAGTGACTGTGTAAACATGTAGAAAAGTGGGTGTGGCTTGCTGTTCCGAGGGCAATTTGTTCCCTTTGCCCATATTATAGTAGCTTTTGTCTGTCACGATGTCATGGTAAACTTTGTAAACTCGCGTTGTATCTCCACAACCGCAGAGATGTGCTATTAGGTTCACATGAAAGGTCTTTGGGCAGGCTTTCAGAAAATAAGTCGATTCGGTTGATATGGTAACCATGCTTGTGAAAGAAACATTCTTTATTGTATATCTCCACAAATACTTATGATAGAGACTTAATGTTAATGTATAAAGGAGCTTTTAAGTCATACGTTGGTGTAGATTCTCAATCATCCAGGTCATGGTAATCCTAAAAAGCTTGAGTCATGGCAACTGGACTTCTTTTTGTGGTTTTTTTGAAGATGTTTCGCTTTTCAATCCAAAAAGCTTCGTCAGTTGGAAATTCTGGTGGAAATTCTGGTGGTTCTCCAGTATCACCCATTGTTGCGAACCTTTACATGGAGGAAATGGAAAGCAGAGCCCTCAATTCATACAAGGGAACAACACCGAGCCATTGGTTTAGATACGTGGATGACACATGGGTTAAAATCCAAACCCAGGAAGTGGAGGACTTCACCAAGCACATTAACTCAGTGGACAGCAACATCAAGTTCACCAGAGA
>JAQMYF010000023.1:22467606-22482417 GCA_030014195.1 Neosilurus mollespiculum | reverse complement strand
TATGTGTGTGTGTGTGTGTGTGTGTGTGTGTGCGTGTGTGTGTATGTGTTTAGTATATATATATATATATATATATATATATATATATATGTTTTTGTGTGTGTGTGTGTGTTTGTGTATGTGTGTGGTGTGTATATATATTGTATGTGGGTCTACTTCGACGTATCGAGCACTGTTCTACGGAAAATCAAAGAAAAATCGACGGAAAATCGACTCAGGATTTTATATATATATATATATATATATATATATAATATGCAGGGGATCAAAAGTGTGGCTTTTGTTTATATATATATATATATAAACAAGCCTTTTTGACTTTTGACCTCCTGCATATTTTTCATACATATAGCAGCCCTTATAAACTCACTCATACATGAGCATCCCAAAATGCCAATGATGGAGAGCCAAAATGCTCCCATTGTTCCTCAAAAAAAAAAAAAAAAAAAAATCTCTCCTTAATCCTGAAAGAAAAGGCCAGAAGGTCACATTGCTCAGGTGGAACTGATGAGGTAGGCCGATCGGGTCACCGAGAACGGAGGGGGGCTTTTAAAGCATCACAGCGCTACCTTCAAACAGGCTGGAGATATTAGCCAGCATGTGGAGAGTGAAGGGTCTCTATTGAGTGGGACGTGCCGCTGTCATGTTAATAACGGCCGTGATGAAAGGCTCCAGGCACCGGGACCAGGTGGATCCATAAATACAAACTCCCAGGCAAAAGAGCCATGAAGCATGACGTCCCTCTCCGTTTCAGGGGTTAATTCGTCCTAAAAATAATCCGCGACCACCTTCCTTTCGATCCTGCAGTGTTTCTGCACTTCTGTGGGGCCTGTCTCTGTGTAACAGTGCTGTAGGCCGGCTAAGCGGAGCTACAGAAAGTAATGAGAGCCAGACACTGGAGGGATCCATGACTGAGAGAAAGGGATGAGGAATGCAACCGTTTTGAAATGTCCAGGGAGCACTTTTGTGACAGCGTTCGGACAAATGTAAAAGCGGCGCTTGTGCGAATGCCCTGAGCTGAGCAAGTTCAAGTGGAAAATCCACCACCACCACCCCCCCTCCCCATCCTTTTCCACCTCCTCCACAAAGCCCCCCCCCTCCTTCTTCCATTAGTCTCTTGTTCGTCACACACACACACACACACACACACACACACACACCCTTGTGCCTCTATCTAACGCCCCACTGCCCCAGAATAAAAATGACAAAAAATTTCCAGTAGAACACAAGAGAAGCGGCTGACGCTGGTGGGGGGAAGCATAAAAGCCCCATTATCGACTGGCCTTCATTGCACATTTCACTCATGTTTCAGCTTTAAAAAAATGGACTTTCACACTCGGCTGCGCCGGAACCCAAACTGCGAAACGGGCACTGCTGCCCAGCACTGTTCTGCCTCTACAGCTTCTGTCGTCCGTCACCCTCCCCACTTTTTTCTCATTCCGTCGGACTCTTTTTTTTTTTTTTTTCCAACAATTCTCTCTTCACACCAGTGAAAAAAAAGGAGAAAAGTTCCAAGTAAGCACTTCCACTTAATGGATAAAAAAATGATGTTTCAGGAATCAAAAGTTCAAAAGAAATTTGAGCATATCAACAGCGGATAGCTTTTCCTGACATGGCTTTAAAACACTAGTGAAGAATTCTGAAGCAGGGACCATCTCCGAAACAAAACTTCTCTAGAAAGGGTTTGGATCACCACCCAGAACCAAGGAACCAAGATACTTAGCAGGGTTGAAGAACTTTTCAAAGTGTGCTTTAGCAAGGCTGTAAGAAGAAAACACGGCGTGCTCGGCCGTCGCTAAAGAAGTGAACCAGCACGTGAAAAAAAAAGCATGAAGAGAAAGGAGAGGGGGATTCAGAAGATGGGCGAGGCGTGCCAGCTGGTGACACACATCTCTCCATCAGCTCATTTAAATGTGGCACTCTGTGAGCACAATGGCACGATGGCAACGCAGCTCTTCTGTTAACACGCACAAGAAGGAAACTAATTAGCATGTCTCTAATGAGTCTTTTCATTTTTTTAATTAAATAAGGGCCTCAATAATACATGAAAAGAGGACTTTTTTCCCTTTTCAATTACCAACTGATATGTGGCTGCTGCCACGTGCGTGTTTTGTACTGTATATGTCTATCTGTAAGTGTGTGTGCGTGTGTGTGTGTGTGTGTGTGTGTGTGTGTGTGTGAGTGAGTTTGTACAACCCGACGTACATTGTACACACTCCCTGCCATAAAAAAACATACTGGCACACACAATATTTAATTTATTTCTAGTTTATACTGGGCGGCACGCTTGCGTGGTGGTTAGCATGTCCGCCTCACAGCAAAAAGGTCCCAAGTTTGAGTCCCGGGGTCAGAGAGGGCGTTTCTGTGTGGAGTTTATATGTTCTCCCTGTGCCCGTGTGGGTTTCCTCTGGGTACTCTGGTTTCCTTCCACAGTCCGTAGACATGCTCATTAGGCTAATTGGGGGTTCCAAATTGCCTCACATGTGAGTATGAAGGGATGTATTTGTGTTGCCCTGCAATGGTCTGTTGAGCTGTTCAGGGTGTACCCCTCCTTCACCCAGTTTCAGCTCAAATAGGCACCAGCCTCCCCATGACCCCACTATGTGGTTCTGCAAATTTTTATTTATTCATTTGTTTTGTTTTGATTGTGCTATTCTGTATTAATCCCACAGGGGAAATGATTACCTGTGCATTTAACCCATCCACAGTGAGCACACACACGTAAACAGTGAGCACACACACACACACACTCTCGGAGCAGTGGGCTGCCACACACACTGGGGGCCCCGGAGAGCAGTTGGGGGTTCGGTGCCTTGCTCAAGGGCACTTCAGCCATGAAGGTGGAGGAAGAGAAGGAGCAGCTCACTCCCCCACCGCCACACATTTTTCCTGCTGGTTCAGGAATCGAACCAGCGACCTTTCGGTCCAAAAGCCGCTTCTCTAACCATTAGCCATATCAACCGAGTGAGTTTATATTGGACAAACAAATGAATTTGATCCTGTATGACTCAGTAGCAGTGTGAAAACTGTGTTCTTAGATAACTATTAAGGACAAAGCTGCTCCTGCTACCAAAAAAAATGAAACACGTCCACAGCCTAGAGAGCAGACTTTGCCAAAATCATGTGGACCATTCAGACAAAAGGCTGTCGAATGTAACTTTAGTCTCCTCCGGAAAAAAAGAAGGAAAAGGGGAGAAAGATCTAATTATCAGCCAGCAAAAAGATTATTATTCATTCAGCTCCATTTGAATCAATGTAAAACCTCCACAAGGAGTTAACCCGTTTTCGGATTTGTCTGTCATGTGTGCTTTTTTTTTTCTGCACTTCTCTCAAATGCCCAGGTCACCCAGCTTTTACATTCTAAACTACGTATCTGTGACTGAATGATTTAATTCACTCCAGCATCCAGGCTGCTCAAACACACCTCCCACTGCAGCGAGCATGGGGAACGATGAAGGACTCACAGACTCAGATCAACGTCAAATGTTTGTTTGAAAAGCTGTCCAACTCTGCAAAAAGCAAAACATCCTTTTAAAGAGCATGTTGTCTTTACAAATAAATGGTTAGCACATCTGCCTCACAGCAAGAAGGTCCTTTGTACGAGTCCCGGGCTTGGCGAGGGCATTTCTGTGAGGAGTTGAATGTTCTCCCAGTGATTGCGTGGGTTTCCTCCAGGTACTCTGGTTTTCCTCCCACAGTCCAAACACGTGCACATTAGGCTAACTGGCTGTTCCAAATTGCCCCTAGGCGTGGGTGTGAATGGTTGTGTGTGTGCTGCCCTGCGGTAGTCTGGCAAGCTGTTCTGGGTGTACCCCGCCCTCACCCAGAGTCGGCTGAGACTCTCCACAACCTGAGTAGGATTAAGCGGGTCATCAAACGATGATTGAGTAAATACTGTTTCACTGTATCAATACTTTGAGGCTTATAGCCCAGGTTGTTACCCCTGCGATGGACTCGCGAGCTGTTTAGGGTTTACAGTCGCACATTGTCGGGTGGGATAGGCCCCAGCCTTCCTGTGGCCATAATAGGAGTTAGCAATTCATAAAGGTAAAATGCTACATGCACATTAAGCTGCTATTGTAAAATTCCTTTGATTTATTTAGATCTTAAGTCCGCCTCACATTAAGAAGGTCCTGGGTTTGAGTCCCAGGGTGTTATCGTGTGCATGTTCTCCCCATGCTTGCGTGGGTTTCCTCTGGGTACTCAGGTTTCCTCCAACAGTTCAAAAACATTAACATTAGGCTAACTGGTTGTTCCAAATGGCCCCTCGGTGTGAGTGTGAGTGTGAATGGTTGTGTGTGTGTTGCCCTGCGATGGTCTGGCAAACTGTTCAGGGTGTACCCCAACTTTGCCATGTCAGCTGATATAGACTTCAGCCTCCCTGCAACCCTAGTAGGATTAAGCGGTTTGGCAAATGAGTGTGAGAGAGTGATGATATTAATGTACCTAATGTAATATCTCCCAGCTGGAGTGCTGCAGCTCACTGAATTTACCCTGCTGTAAAAATCCTCATGCTTTTAAACTCTTAGCAACAAAACACATATAAAACAAAAGCCACAGCTTTATACCTGCATCAACATCATAATCATGTTCGGATATTTTATTTTACGGCATCCTTATGATTTTGTGATTTTATCCGAGTGGGCTAGCTGGGGGAAGGAGACAAGACTTGTCGATGCAATTGGGACTTGCCTTGGAGGCAGCGAGGAATTTCAAATTACAAACTGCTCTTTTAGGTTAATAAGCAGTGCGTTTACACATAAGCTATAAAGCCAATGATATAATGATGGCGTTTAAAAGCGAGACACTAATCTATCTTCAGTAAAAAGATCTGGATGAGTGCAGGGCGGCACAGTGGCGTAGTGGTTCGCACGTCCGTCCCACAATAAGAAGCTCCTGGGTTCGAGTCCCGGGCTTGGCGAGGATGTCCCTGTGTGGAGGGTGCATGTTCTTCTCATGCTTGCATGGGATTCCTCCGGGTACTCCGGTTTCCTCCCACAGTCCAAAGACATGCGCATTAGGCTAACTGGCTGTTCCAAATTGCTCCTAGGTGTGAATGTGAGTATGAATGGTTGTGTGTGTGTGTGTGTGTGTGTTACCCTGCGATGGTCTTGCGAGCTGTTCAGGGTGTACCCCGCCTTCGCCCAGTGTCGGCTGAGATAGACTCCAGCCTCCCTGTGACCCTAACAGGATTAAGCAAACGAGTGAGTGAGTGAGTGAGTGAGTGAGTGGATAAGTGTAAAGGCAAGAGGGAGATATACTGTATGTAATAGGAGAACATGGAGCCCAGTGTGATGTACAGACTGTATATACAGTACTGCTGTGTGGTATCAAGCCGAGACCTGCCTGTTCTCCCGTCTACAGCTTTGAAACTAATGAATCTAACGAGGGATTAATCATTAACAATCCACCACCACCGACTCCAGATCTATCTCCCTGACATATGTGAACTCTTTGTGCTTCTGCACACACACGCACACACACACACACACACAGAGCGACTGTAACACAGAGGTCTTGTAAAACTGTCTCTTTATTCCCCTCAACCCCTTCTTCACTTTGCCTTAACTCGACATGCCTGCTGTAGCAAACTCCGGCCCGGAGTTCAATCTAATTAGTGTGGTTTGTTAATTAAATGAGCAAGCCACTAACGAGGTAACCTGCTGTTCCTTGATAATGTTAATTACCCTGAAGGGAAAACCTCTCAACACGGCCATTTAAACTGTCAGTCCACATTCCCCGCAGGATTATTGATGATTTGAAATACTGAAGGCTGCTCTTGAGCAATACGTTGCTCGCTGGTTCGAACGCCGCCCATTCATTTTTCACCTTGTTTGAGTTTTTACCCTCTCGTTTCCTACTCCTAGTTTGACGGTGGTCTCTCTCTCTCCCTCTCTCTCTCTCTCTCTCTCTCTCTCTCTCTCTCATTAGCTGTCTCTCTCAGTTTTATCACAGAGACCCATCCGTCCCTATTACCTGAATGTCGTTAACAGTTTATATTAGCAGCTCGGCTCTATAGTTATCTCTTCTGACTAAACATAGTACGTCATGCACTATTCACTTACTAAAACTCACCGACACACAAATCAGAGCAAAGGTATATCCTGCATAAATCCATTTTTCTCCCTATGACTACAGTCCACTCAACTCACACGCAAGCTAACAGACACACTTGACACTTCTAAGTGAGGTTTAGGAGAGGCCGGGAGATTTATAGGAGACGGGGAAGAGAAGAAGGAAGTGAGTGGAAGACTGCTGCTCCATGCCTTGGTTCCAGAGAACCCAGCTTTACATCCCCTGGACTGTTCTGTCCCACTTCAACAAACACACACATACGTTCTGTGTGTGCATGCACAAGGTCAGGTGGGGGGTGGGGGGTGGGGGGGGTTGGTTGTCCTCCACTACAGCTAACTTCCTGCTCACAGAGGGAATTGTGTTTGGTCTCCGAGCACTGCCTATTGTGTGGCTGGCTCTTCAGTACAAAGACACACATTCAGTTGACTGCTTTTTAATACAGCTCGGAAAGAAAGAAAGAGATAGACTGAGAGAGAGTAAAGGGGGGAAAAGAAAAACAAAGTGGAAATAGATGTAAATTAGGTTACAGTTAGTTACTGTAATGAACAGTAAGGTGGAAGAGTACGGGAGGAAATGATTGGGCTTTGTGATGGCTATTTTTACAGTGTGTGTGTGTGTGCGTGTGTGTGTGTGTGTGTGTGTGTGTGTGTCACACCTGTACTGGGCTCTGTTTGACCTCGTTACTGCTGGGCGAGCTGAGTCCTGTGGCCTGTTGAAGAAGGAACTGGCGTGCGGCCTGGAGAGCCTGTAGACACAGAAGAAACAGAGAGTGGTGAGTCTCTCTCTCTCTCTCACTCTCACACTCTCTCACCCACACACACACACACACACACACACACACATACACACAGCTTAATTTTCCTTAAAATCCCATATAGCTTTGCACTACCATCTTAAAGGTCTCAGTGCTTTCGTGTCTTTCTATCAGTGCATCTGTCTAAAATCGAGTGCAAATGTTTTCACTCCCTTAAAATAAAAAAGCAAATATTAAAAAAATGTTCAGCGCAAACTTATGGATGTTCCTTTAATATGACCCTCATAATATATGTGTGTGTGTGTGTGTGTGTGTGTGTGTATATATATATATATATATATACATTATTTTTGCTTGTTTTGTTTCAGCAGAGACCCATAAGCCTGGAACATGAGTCGATCATTGTGCCATGTCCTTCTCTCAGCTGATGCTCGTGCAGAATAAAACACAATCTAATTCTGGTAGGCAGACATACACATACATACAAGCAAAACAACACATTAACGGGAGCACTGAACATGAACTTGTTAAACGGATAATTAAACTTACAAGGCAGGTGGTACAAACAGGCCAGTGAAAGGCGGTGAACAAAAAAAACTGTTAACCTTTCCTTCTTTCACTCCAGACCGTAGTCAGGCAACACGGGGAAGAATTTTTTCATTTATTTCCTCCAGGGCTGAAGTCAATTCAACCCTTAAAGGACCAGTACCAGCCTCAGGCAGCTATCAACAGAGATATCTAGTAGGAGCTCCATCTTTAGGCAGTGCACTGTACTCTGTAGACTGTAATTTGTATACATGACAATAAAGCTTAGAATTCTGCATATCTTCATATAATGTGTTTAAAAATAATCGAATTAAGGAAGGATCCCTGATTTAGCACTCCTCTAAAAGCTTTTTTTTTCCTCTTCCCTTCTGAGAATGGATATACTGTACACACACATCTATCTATCAATCTATCTACTGCACCTGTACAGCACCATCCTGACTCCTGTCCCAACAGCACA
Source organism: Neosilurus mollespiculum (assembly GCA_030014195.1). Lineage (NCBI taxonomy): Eukaryota > Metazoa > Chordata > Actinopteri > Siluriformes > Plotosidae > Neosilurus > Neosilurus mollespiculum. The sequence continues at coordinate 22,474,582 of JAQMYF010000023.1, read as the reverse complement.
GGGCATTAGTGTCTAAACGGTCTGCGTCTAAGCTCAGGAATTTTAGTTGCCCTGTTTTTGTTTGAACACACCGAGCCGGGGGCATTGGGCCAACAGCAAAACATGCCTCTCCAAACAAAAACACCAGGCGGCAGTAAATCAGGGGGCAAAGCATACTTTTTGAAGAGCGTCGTCAGGATGCACATTTGCTTCCTGGCTCCGAAGAGAGGGAGGAAGGCTACATGGTAAATATTGATTTATGAAAAAAAAAAAAAAAAAAAAGTGGGGCCAGAACGCCAGTTCACAGGGGGGAAAAAGAGTAAGCATTACACTTTAACCTGACACTGTGAGACAGAGATTCCACTAAATTCAGATCCTCTGTAGTGCATAAAATCGTAACTCTCTGGAAAAAAAGACACACTGGTGAGTGGGCTGCATTACATGTAACAGGTCTCTGATATAGGAGACATGGACACAATGATCCAAATGTTATTTTTTTCTTTCATATATATATATATATATATAAATCAATTAATCCACAGGAGCAGTAATGAAGACAATTTGAAATATCTGGCTCCCACTGTCTGAGTTAATCATGATATCAATTGCAAAAAGCACTTATGTGTGTGTGGGAGGGTGCATTGAGAAGTTAACAGCACTGCCCTCTACATAAAAGATGCTTATTCTTTAAAAAAAAAAGAATATGAGAGTGACAGAGGAGGTGGGGGCATCATGCAATCAAACGTATGGCCTGCATGATGAAAGCCATCTGCTGTATCAAGAGCACTTGTTACTGTTGCTGAGGTCGCAACTGAATAGTACACACGCACACACACACACACACACACACACACACACACACACACATACAACCACACATACATATATCGCCCACACACCCACACCCTGAAAAAGCCCCTCCGTCAACCAGTATCCATGTCCTGTCAGAGTGTGACCTCGGCAATAGGCTTTACAAACTGAAGTGGACTAAAAACACCTCCCAGTCTAGCCTCGGCCAGTACAGCTGCACACACACACACACACACACACACACACACACACACACCAGGCATGTGGTGGTTATTAAGTACCCTTGCCAGATATGACCGCATACGTATGTACGCTTAGGCACTCATCTGCTGGCACACATCAGTGGATCAGTGGTGGCCTGGAACTAGATCTGGCAACAATAAAGACTAATTTGGTCCAAATTACAGCACTGATTACAACACTTTCTTAATAAACTGGTCATGCTGCTAATAAGCGCAACTATTATCTCGTGGTGGTCTGTCTCTTCTTGGCCTTTTCAGTTCCTTTATATGGGCGTGCTTGATAGACTAAGAAAAATGTGTGGTCAGTGCCTCGGTGCTTCTGTGCTTCATCAGGCTGAACTGAGAGCAGCTCAGGGACAGAGGTTGGGCAAGTCAAACATGACTGGAAGGAGCCGGGGCTGTCGCGGAGTCTCGGGCGCACTCTCCCTGTGGAAACCGCTTACAGGCTCGCCGTTCAGGGTGGATGAAAAGCTATTGGATTAGTCTTGACAACGTACAAAGTTTGGACGAGGTGGGTAAACTTAGAATTGGAGTTGGAAAGCAAACAATAAGAAAAAGAAAGTCTTGGAGCCAGAAACACTATGAAAAAAAAAACCCCTGACATCCATGTTGACTTGATTTCCTTCGCTTTCACGTTTTGCTTTGTCGAGTCTTTGATATAAGTCTTTGAGGGAGAAACTGTCGTACAGTGACCTGCAAGACTTTGGCCCTCCCTCTGCATGTCCTTCTAAAGCCTCATGGCATTCACCAGCGCGCGCTGCACCTTTAAAGAAAATATGAGGGAGGCGGCGGGTGACTAGGTCCAACAACAGCTCCATTGTACTGCGACGTTAGACAGGTTTTATGGCAAAAAGGGCGGGTGGGTGCTAAGAGAGAGAGGGGGGGGGGGGGGGAGAGAGAGAGAGAGTGAGCGGGAGAGCGGGCGAGAGGGGAAGGGGAGGGTGAAGAGGTCAAAGCCCAGCTTGGAGGCCGAAGTTTGCCTGTGTGTGAGTTCTCCTAACTTGTCATCGGCCAAGCCAACCCCCACCCTCCCCCGTAAATCAACACTCCTGACATGGGTTTTAATAACGGAGCTTTTTTTTAATTCAGCAGGGTCGGGGTGGAGGGTTGAGGGGTAGAGGTGGATGGTGCGGGGGTGGGGAGACGTTTCAGGGTACCCTTTTTCTTTCTTTCTCTTCTTGCCCTCGCTGTAGGTGCACACAGGCGGCACTCTGCTATTCACTCGAAGGTCCATTTATGGAAAGTAATGAGAAAAAAATTATTTTTGGCATATGTGCCTAGCAGTCCATATTCTCTCCATCTTACTTCCCATTCTACAAGCTGGGGTGTAGCATCTACATGTGGTCCTCGTCCACCAAAAACAAATTCGGGCAGAGCTCTTTTTGCCTGTTTAACAGGCGTTCCAAAACAAGGCACCAAGACACACAAACAGGGCATGATTGGGCGCCTCTTCCCTGGCGGGCCCAGGTTCTATTCATTAGGCTCAGGTTGCTAAAGCAAACAGTGCAGGGAGGTGATGAATCTGGGCAAGATGTGGGGTGTTTCCTCCCCTCTCTCTCTCTCTCTTTCTCTCTCTCTCTCTCTCTCTCGCTCGCTCTGTGCTGTAAATCCAAATAGAGCAAAGTTGGCTTGTCTGTGTACAGGTGGGCACCATATGCTGGAATGATCCATCATCGCTGACAGAGGACCATTGTTGATGCTTGCAACAACCCCCATGACTACCCCCTTAGAAAAACAGGAGCCTCCGTCCCCATGGTAGGCTGTCCCTAAGTGTGGGTGGATGAGTGGATGGTGGGAGTACTTGAAGCAGACCGGGTCAAAAGATATCAGGTTACAGAAGCTGGGTGCACGACTACAGACACCTTCAAATAGCTTCCAGTGTCTGTTGGAAGAAGTCTGGATTGCATATGTTGGGAAAGGAAAAAGGAAAGGGAAGTAGGACAAGAGAGGAGAGGACAAGCACTCCCCATAATCCATGATGCAGAAGCTGGGAACAAGACCCAATGTTGAAACACGGTACACGTTACAACCCAAAAGGAATTACTTAGCACTCGAACAGAGTCTTTTAATTAAACAACCAAGTGAACGCTCCTTTCTGGCTTCCGGTGCGAGTCAAACAAATCTGGCGTGTGGTGTGTATGCAAATCCAGAACAGACCTTTTTATAGGAAGCTAGAGCACTCAAGACATTTTCAGCGTCTTGGTTCTACAATGGCTGTTAAGCAGTTTAATAAAGATTTGGTCCAAAGAACAAATTAGAGAAACATCTTTGTCATGTTTTCATAAACACACCAGATGAAGGCGAAACGCTCCGTGTAATTTGTTCACACTGTTTAGAAAAGCAGCTGGGTGTGACCACTGTGTGATTAATGTAACCTAACCTCATGTTAGCACATATGGATGAATATGGTCAGCCTTTTTTTAGCAACAGACCAAAGAGACCTACTGGAAGGTCTGTTTTAAAACCATAAGGAAATCATTTTTTCCAATTAACAAAATTACACACCATAAATAACTAGTAACTGATCTTTTTCCTTTTGGTAGGTTGAGAATTTAAAAAAGTTTAAGAAAAACAGAACAGTTGATTCATAGAGGGGAAAATATCCCCCCCCCCCACACACACACACACACACACACACACACACACACACAATCGAAATCAAGGCTGTTTTTTTGGAATAAAGCCTGAAGAAGGACTTGTCACACTTAGATGATTCCGCCTGCTTCTTCAGGATCAGTAAGGAGACAAGAATGGACTACAAAGGCTTCCCCTTCTTCAATTGAAAGCATTCAACCTTAAAGGAAAATCCAAGCTATGCTAAAACTTTCTTTGGAATGTGATCCTGCCAGACTTCATTACAAGACCGCAATTGTATTAGCGCAGGAAAAACACACGATGCATATGAGGAGAAACCGAGTAAAAGCACAAGCCAGGAACCAGTGTGTCACTCATTTCAGAAAGGAGCACAGTGGCTGGCAGTGACATATCATTAGAGATACCTCTTCCACCTTCTCCTGGTAATCTAGTGCCTGCAGAAGTATGATTAGGGATAGTCACTCGCAAAGATTGCTCTGTCAATGTCAGCTGTGGAAGAAACCTGTGGAAGTTGAAACAGTTGCAGCAAACCAAAATGTTGATCCACACTGTCTTCACATGTCAAGTATCACCTGAGAAAAGACTTAAATTTCAAGGCCTCCCACATTTACAGCAGAGGCAGCAGAGTTTCAGTATCTCTAATCTTCCTCTGAAGGCCTGCCTGGTTCTTTTTAAAAGCTGGAATGTTGCAATGCAGCTGGCCACCAAATGAGCAACGTCTACAATCACTCCAGTGCGTCTCCACTACTCCGGTCAGGCGCACTGGGCCTGTTAGCAGCTGTCCACCATGGGCCATGGGGCAAAGTGTGCAATCTTGGACATGATCAACTCCACAGGCCCATGCCAAAGTTTTTCTAGATCTTAATTTTGTCTCAATGACTCATTACCAAAGCCGTAGACTGCAGAGCCGGCCAATTTCACGGTGGGTTACAAATAAACTGCACTTCTGACCATTTTTCTCTCCTTTTCTTCCCACTCTTTCCCTCCTGTTGGCCAAAGCTGGTTTTAATTTGCTACTTCCTGCTCCAGTGTGCCGTTCGTAGGCCCTTTCAGTTGCTTGTCACATTTGTTTTCATTCAAAACCATTAGAAAGTTAATCTCAGAAAAAGAAGAAGAAAAAACCAAGCAAATTATCCAACGTTGAAATTATTTAAAGAACCTTCAAAAACATGACATGCTGTCCTCTTGCCATTTAATGTAATGTTTCCGCAATATAAAGGCTACAGCAAAACCTTAAATTTTAAATGGCTACACCAGGCCTCTCTGGACTCACGCTGGCCATTAAAATGAAGAAAGGGTGAAATGGAGCCAAAGCAATAAAAAATAAAACTTAAAGAGGAGGTTTAAAAAAACATCAAAAATAAGCTACGGTGTTTAAAAAGCCTGACCGGTTGTATGTTTTTTTCATCCTATTTTTCACTGCTTGAATCTTACAGCCACTTGCCACTTTCCAGATGGGGCTGCTCACCTCCAAGTGATTTAGAAAAAGAAAAAAAGCCCAAATAAAAAATTGCATCCTGGGGGAAAAAAATATGGCAGGAAAGGTAATAGCAAAGATATAGAACTAAGTTATCCCCATATCCTGCTCCAGAAGAGCCAAGGAGGATAATCCACTATGGCAGGACTCTCTGGGCATCATTACTTTCTCTACCGCTAACATGAGACAAGCAAGAAGGAGGTAAAGGGATAAGAAGAAAGAGTCAAGACACAAAAGTTTATTTTACTCTACTGGATATCTCGGGGCAATAGCATGGCAGTGGGTGGCACGATGATGTAGTGGTTAGCACGTCCACCTCACAACAAGAAGGCCCTGGGTTCGAGTCCTCTTCATTTGTGTGTGGAGTTTGCATGTTCCTTCTGTGCAGGTTTTATCCAGGTACTCTGGTTTTCTCCCAAAATCCAAAGAAATATTATACTAATAGACTTACATATTAGACTAACTAGCTGTTCTAAAGTGCCCCTAGGTGTGACTATGAATAGCTGTATGTGTGTTGGCCCTGTGATGGTCTGGCAAGCAGCCTCTCTGCGACCCTAATATGATTAAGGGGTTCGATGAGTGAGTGAGTAAGTGAGGATGGCAGTTTCATTCCAGTTTTCTTCCCACCACAAACAATACAAAGACCTAGTTGATAAACATCTTTTGGATACGAACACTGCAGAAATTAATAACACTGTCAGTGTGGAGATCTTTTCAGGATTTTAGCACATCTGCAAGTATGAACTTAGGCACTACAGGGGTGTTAGGGTGTTTTACGGGTCTGTCCCTCCATTGGACAATGAAAACTGGCCAATATTGTTGCACTCTATGCACACTGAGCTCAGGATAGCTCTGACCAGTAACTGAGCTTCCCTTCCACACCGCGCATATGGAACATATTTCAGTGTTGGTATTAATAAAGAAAGGAAAAAAAAAAAACTAATAATAATGCACACATGATGCTGCCAAAATGGAGCTCTGGAAGAATGGAAACATATACGGAGTATTGTTTAAACAGATGAACGCTGCGTGAATATTCGAAACCATTCACTTGGAAACTCATTACCTAGCACGTCTGGTCAAGAGCGAAAAAAAAACCTGAGAGATCTTTTATGTTTTTGATTTAAATTTTCTACACCTGGTAATGGCTGAAAGCGCAGGAACACAGACCTTCCAAAAATAAAGGGCGGACAAAAAACCCCCCAAAAAACCATAAGAAAAGAGGGAGGTTCTCCAAAACTCACCGTGTGTGGCTGGGTGGGAGTGGTTCCATTTGAAAGAGTGACTTTGAATGTGTGTGTGTGTGTGTGTGTGTGTGTGTAAAAGTCAGAGATTTAGGAAGGGATAAATCTTACTGGGCAGAAACAGGGATTTCGTCGCCAGTGCTGTGAGGCCACGTTTCATATCTGTGCACAGGCCAGTGAGAAAAGAAAAGATCCTGCACTCATCTGAGTATTTCTCAATGATCTTTCACTCCCCCGTGTACACTTCGAATGGTAATGAATAATAGGTTTATCAAGTGGTAGTAAATCTTACTGTACTGAACAACACTACAGCAACTCCATCTACTGATATATTATTATTATTATTCTCACTCTCTCATTTCACGAACCACTTAATCCTATTTGGGTCTCAGCCAACATTGGGTGAAGGCAGGGTACACCCTGAACAGTTCGCAAGACCATTACAGTGCAACACACACACACACACACACACACACACAACGATTCACACTCACATCCACACTCACATCCACAACTAGGGCAATCATGCCACCCATTATTATCATTATTATTATTATTATTATTATTATTATTATTGTTATTATTATTATTATTATTATTATTATTATCATCATCATCATTATTATTAT
>JAQMYF010000023.1:22446265-22459120 GCA_030014195.1 Neosilurus mollespiculum | reverse complement strand
CTGTCCCCCCCCCCCCCCCCCACACCCCCGCTCTCCGCTCCGCTGAGTTCCACCACTCCCACTGCATCCAGGTGAAAGAGTCGGGTTTGTTAAAAGAGGTGGATGAGAAAGGAGCATCAGGAGGGGAGAGACAATGAAGGAGCGATAAACAGAACGAGGGGGAGACGCTGAGGGCTTAGTGAGTGTAGGAGTGAGTAAGAAAGAGAGTGTGTGTGTGTGTGTGTGTGTGTGTGTGTGTGTGTGTGTGTGTGTGTGTGTGTGTGTGTGAGTGTGTAGCCGCAGGTGGGTGGGTTTGCGTGGGACTGAGTGGCTGGGAGGCACTTCCTGAGAAAACTGTGGCAATCTTTGTTTTTGCTTTTTTTAGGTGAGCCAGAGAGAAGTGAAACACAAACCATCAACGGACTGAGCCTGCCGTATGAGTTATTAGAAACTTACAGGAAGTCGTGGTCATTGAAAATTTTCAGGGGTTTCTTACAGAAAAGCAGGATATTTGAACGACTCAGTTTTAGTCCTCTGGATACTATGTTACTGCTTGTTTTGCTATTTTCAGACTCTCTCTCTCTCTCTCTCTCTCTCTCTCTCTTTCTCTCCAAGTCCGTTTTTATCCAGAACAAAACCCAGCAATGAACATACAACAGTTATAAATTTTAAAACACCTCCAGTTTATGGTTTGCTCTCTCACTGTACTCTGAAATGAAATCAACTAAAATGACAGGAGGTTAAAAAAAAGTCATGAAATTGTTTCGTTTAACACAATTTAAATCAAAACTGTTGGCTTATGATGGTGCCACCTTTTGCTGATATTCCAGCTAACCACACCTGTGGCGTTCTTTCAACAATGGAAATCCAGCATTACTCTGGAAGTTTCTTCCCAACACAGTCGCACACGTTTCTACAAATGCCCTGCACTTGTTGGTTGCTTGCCTTCACCCTTCTGTCCACTTCATCCCAAACCAGCTCCATGGGGTTTAAATCTGAAGACTGCGCAGAACCATCTTGTTTTTTTTTCTAAGGCGGTTCTGATATATCGCTTACTGTCGCTTAGTGTAACTTACTTAGTGTGTTGAGATGGGCTGAAATAGCATGGAGATGGTGGGGGTGGGGGTGGGGGTTTAAAATGAGGAAGACCAGTTAATGAGATGGTCCAGCACACTGTGATGCACCAGTGTGCCCAAAAAAATGTTTACTCCCAGTTCAAACAGCCCAGAGGGAGAACATAGACATGTGCTAACCTCTGGTATCTTCTAACATGGCCATTCAACACTATCAGCATTCATGGGTCAAAACCATCATATCTCCCCTTAAAGGAATATATTTATGGTTGTGGGCAGCACTGTGGTGTATGGTTAGCACGTCTGCCTCGAAGCAAGAATGTCCTGGGTTTGAGTCCCGGGCCCAGCGAGAGCATTTCTGTGTGGAGTTTGCATGTTCTTCCCATGCTTGCGTGGGTTTCCTCCATGGTACTCCAGTTTTCTCCCACAGTCCTCAACAGTGTTGTGGTATCATATAATTTTGGCACAAGTTTTTTTGTGAGCTATTACAACCTGAAACGGACTGGAAAAAAAAAAATAAACTAGCCAGGTGGGCAATGTGGAAAAAAATAAAAGTAATATTAATAAGTCCAAGACAAGCTCAAAAAGAAAAACAGACAAGGAGGACAAAGAGAACTGAAGTATTTCTGATGTTGGTCTTCAGACGAAACCGCCATAAAACATCAGGAAGAAGAAAACGGGTCAGCCATGGATCTAGATTATCCAGAACAAAGCTGGGACTCCTTTCTCAGGGAGTGAAACAAAAGTGTTTTCTCCATCTTTAGTCCCTTTTTTTTTGTAGGTCTTAGTTTTTGATCCAGTATCTCAATCATGCAATTATAAAGAAGTACTGCGGTTAATACAACCATTTGTGCATTAAGTTTCCAACATCAAAAGTGACAGCAGTTCAAACAGGCACCCTGCAGGGAAGAAGGCGGGGCCTTCTAAATTTCTGTCTTTAGGGAAGAGTCAGGAATACGACACCTCATGAGAATGATAAAAAAAAATAATCAAGGGCAGGAGAAAAAAGCAGGTGTAGGGAGCTTCATATACTCCGTCCTAAGGGCTTTAGAAACACGTACAAACTGCACGCCTGCACCCATCCGCACCCATCCACATACGCCCACCTCACACAACACCACACACTCTCTTTTGAACTTTTATATGACAACTAATGCCATAGGTTATCATGAAAGTGCTCTCTCTCTTTCTCTCTCTCTCTCTCTCTCTCTCTCTCTTGCTGTCTCTCCCTCATGCATTTAAAGTCAGTAAACAGTAGAATATCAGTGGAAGGTTAAAAGAGGGGAACATTAAAATGATGATAAAGAAAGGAACCTTTTTTCCCCTAAACTACTGCTTTGCCAGTTTTTGGTTTGATAATATGAAACAAATATCTTATTGATGAATTAAACGCAACCTTGGGCTGATGGTCTGATGAAGTCGGAGTCCGCTTCGGTTGAGTCGAGAGCATTAGAGCAGAGAAATCAATCACTGTACACTTAATTCAAGAGGCCTCTAGGGGCAGGCTTGTGAAACACACGTCCGAGACTGTTCACACAGCAGAACAAATCTGATTTATTTATTTATTTGGCTTTAAGACTGAATGTTCCGGTTACAAATTACAAGTTACCACATGTTCCTGTTTGTTTGGAGTAGTAACAGTCTCATCTTCGTTCATGTTGGGTGGAACTAGTTGCGGTGCAGATCGACTGTGTTCTAAACAGGTGGAAATAATCCGTTTTATCATCGATTCGACTTTACTTGAAAGAGAGACATTTCTGAATGTTCACTCTAAAAAATAAAGCCATGGTTTACTGGTGAAACATTTTTACACTTAAACATTCCGAGAACATTTAAAAGTTGTGAAATCAATTTAAGTAGATCTTATAAACTGAGGGAATGAACGTGGAAAATCTAAGCGTATCTGAATAATTTCATTTATTATAGAAATATATAAAATGAAATAGATATAATTGAATTTCTAAATCAATGCAACAGTAATATTCAGTCAAGACCACTGAAATATTACCAGCTAGGGAGATGTAACTGAAAATGAGATGGTTATTCAACAAAACCAGACAACCATTCACACCTAGGGGCAACGTGGAACAGTCAATTACCCTAAAGTGCATGTCTTTGGGCTGTGGGAAGAAACCAGAGTACTCAGAGGAAGCCCAGTCAAGCACGGGAGAACTTGCAAACTCCATACAGAAACACCCTCACGAAGTCCGGGACTCGAACCCAGGACCTTCTTGGAAACCAATACACCACCGGGTAGAAAGGAAGAAGGGCGGATTTTCCGTGAGGTGGCTCTTTTAGCATGCAACTGTCATAATTTTTTTTTAATGGTTCTCAGAAATGACGAAGTGGTATGAGTCATATTTCAAGTTACTGCAATCAGTAATTATTATTATTACACTTTTCTCAAATCTTTCAATAGAAATGTACCAAAAACATTAAGGATAAGTTAAAAATATAATTTGATAATTGAATACTAACATCTTTCGATTAAATATATTTTCAATTTAAATAACAGATATAAATTTAACAGTTGGATGTTTAGATATTAACGGTAGTTTGTCTAACTCAATCACTCCAATAATGTTCAGGTATTTTATTAAGTTCATGTAAATTTTATTGTTATTTATTTAAAAAAAAAACATTTTTTATTTATTAAACCCCTGAATTATTTTTAGACAGTAAGTGGGGTGATTTAACTGTGTGAATTTCAGCTATTTTTTATTATTATATTTTTTTCCCAAGTTATTATTTTATACTTCATTTTATTTTAAAAATGTTTCAAAGAATTTTCTGATTTGTTAATCCAATTAATTTATGACCTAAAAATGTTTACTTAAATAATTATTATTTAAAATTGTTTGATATTTAAATTACAATAACATAAAAACATATATCATTCATGTCTTTTAACACTAAAAATAAACTGTTTTCTTTTATATTTTGCGTGTATCACCACAACATAAGTCCAGTTTAACAAAAATTACTTCTGAGATTAAATATAATGATCTGAGAGTGTGGGGGGAAAAATCCACATCTTTTTAAAATTTTGCCATAAATACATTAATTCATCTATTATCTACATGTCAGTAAAATATCATACTGTAAAATCAATACTATGACTCTGAAGGCAAAAATAACATTAGTGCTATAATTTTACTTTACACGTCCCGAGGTAGCAGCTGATTTTCTCCAAATCTAACTTATGAATCTAACTAAGATGATGATCATTCAAATCTTTACACTCATTCTCTAAACTGGCTGCAGCTAATGTGAGATATGACCCCTGATTGTAAAGATAATGTTGAGAAATGTAGATTTAGAAAATCCAGTACGACACAACCCAAATATTTTCAACAGCTCAAATCTGTTTATATAAAAAACTACTATTATTATTACTCTTATTATTATCATTATTATTAGCTTTATTATTATTAGTAGTAGTAGTATCGTTATTATTACTATTATCATTATTATTATTATTATTATTACTCTTATTATTATTATTATTATCATTATTATTACTATTATTTTCAGTATTAATATTATTATTATTATTATTAGTAGTAGTAGTATCATTATAATAATAATAATTATTATTATTATTATTATTTTCATTATTATTATTATTATTGTTGTTGTTGTTATTTTATTATTATTAGTAGTAGTAGTATTAGTAGTAGTAGTAGCAGTAGTAGTAGTTATCACAATTATTATTACTATTATTATTATTATTACATCTGTATGTGAGTTAATTCAATAAAAATAATCGCAATAATTTTATTTCACATTTATTTACTAAATTTTTGTTTGTTGCTTCGTTTGTCTATGTTAAAGTCCTGTAGAATAACGATTTTTTTGGTTCTTATGTATAAACTACTTATAGTTTATATACCATAATTACTATAAATACAAAACAAATTTAAGAGATTTATATTGAAGTTTATTAGGGAGACAAAGCTCACATTTATTTTAAATTTTTATCATGAATAGAAATCAAATAAACAAAATAAATAAATAAATGAATGAATGAATGAATGAATGAATGAATGAATGAATGAATGAACTACCAGTTATACAGTATTTTTTTCAGATTGCAGAAAAGCTTTTCTATTAAAAACTGATCTGATACAACTGTTTAATACATGCAGAACAAACATCTGCAACAGTTTAACTATAATCACAAGATAAGTTACATCAGAAGGTAAGCTTTATATAAGTATATATTGTATATACACAACCATTCTGTATTATTATCCATTTACGTATTGGATTTGCAACTTTCTAGACATCTCAGAAACATTGAGTGAGTGAGGCAATGAGAAGCGGAAGAAGAAAAAAACAGTGTGCATTACTGAGGCTGTGGATGGCATATGTTTGACATTGGGAATGGTTTGGAGTAGGACTAACTGGCCATTTCTCTTTCTAATTAAAGGCTTTGGCTCACGTGACCAAACACAGGTGCAATAACACAGACCTGCCAAGGAAGAAAGGGCCGCTTGTGTGAGGTAAAGCCTCTCACTTACTCTGTGGGAGGCTCCGCACACACACACACACACACACACACACACACACACACACACACACGAGGAAAGGAACCAAAGAGGAAAAGCAATTCACTTCAATTACCTTCATTAGAATTCCTCTTGCTTATTTCAATTTACAAAAGCAGGCAAATGTGACATGTGTGTGTGTGTGTGTGTGTGTGTGTGTGTGTGTGCGTGTGTGTGTGGGTCCATTCCTCTCTGTCTCTCTCTCTCTTTCGGTAGAGATCCTCACACTAAATGGCATCTGTTAAGTTTTAAACTTTTTGGCTGTCTGCAGGAAGCTAATAGAAATTGATCATTCCGCAGTCAGTCTGCGTTATCCAAGCGCATATGTTCATCTGTTCTGTGACTCATACATTTGCGACCCTTTTCCTTCATAACATTCTGAAATTACTTCAGGAAGAAACCAGTGCAGCCAGCGTCACTTCTCAGCTGAAACTTGGCCCTTGCTCTTCAGTTATGTTTATGGCCGGAGATCGCTGCCTTAACTTTTGTGCTATCGAAATCGCAGTGTGGCTTCTGTTGGCCGGATGAGAACGTCTGGCCTGTGTTTAAGGGGATGGTGTGAGCGAAAAGTGAAAGTGTTTCAGCCAAGAAGGTCCGGGAAGCAGTGAGGAAATTCCAGCTGACGCGCTGGACAGGGGAGACGCTGACGCATGGGCCAGAGCAGAGAACAGAGCAGGGTGCAACATTATTCGTGCTGACGTGTCATCTAAAGCAACATGCTATTGAGAGCATTAACAGAATTACACTGTGGTCTGGGACTGCAGCAATCGTTAAACGACTGGAGAGGAACCAAAGACCGGAAGATCGAATCAGGGTTCCCTGGTCCCTCCATTGCTTTTATTAAGCGTAACATGAAAGAGATTGTGGAGCCAGGAGAGCTACTTAGTCCAAAGTATCTACTTTGAGTCCAAAACATTACGTGATTTGTTTTGGTGTTGATACTATTGGGTTGGACTATTTAATCATTAATCTGGGCGGAAGGACAAGAAAATAAAATATTGCATTAGCAACTTTGTTTAGAGGAGGCTCCCAAGTGGATTTCATCATAGGCTCGAAATCTTGATGAGCACCCTCTCTGTTTCCTGATTGAGGGACTAGCTCATGAATTCGGATGTGGGATGATAGGTGACGAGGGTTGTCTTGGAGGCAGCGTGTGTTAGCTTTTGCTGCAGTCAAAATTGACAGTTGGCAATTTCTGTGAGTGGACAGGAAGGAAATGTCATACTACAGTCAGGTAGGACATGTTTGTGGGTCTGCATTTGGCCACACTGACAAAGTTCTGACTCTGTGTTGCCCTATCTTTTCATGTTTGCTGCGAAGTGGCCAGCACCCGTCCGTAGTCTGTTCAGCTGTACCCAGGTGACCAAACATTTATGTGTGGCTTGAGCATCTCAGGCGCTGCTAGCTCTGCCAGGCCTTCTTCTTCCAGGTTGGTTCCTGGTTCTTGGTTGGTACTTGTTGTGGCAGGTGACTAAACTGGGGAAGAAATGGACCTGTTGTTTCACTTCCTTTGTATTATTTTAACTTAATTGATGATAAGCAATCTGTATAATGATGTCAATTTCGGCAATGCCCCCCAGTGCAGCTAACTGGGTTATCAAATGCCAGCCATGTCTCTCACTGTCGAGGCATGTAAAAGAACCATTGCTGATTTTCGTCAAGAGTAGGCTGCATAGCCATCAGCATAGCTGTCCAGGGTGTACTCTGCCCTCGCCCAGAGTCGGTAAGATGGGCGCCAGCCTACCCGCGACCCTAATTAGGAATAAGCGCTTCAGAAAATGAATGAATGGATGAATGAATTTCGGCAATGTCTAAAAGTGGAGCTCCCCATAGATATATCTATTGAAAGGTGTCCGAGGCTGGTTTTATAAGTGTAACGTGACACTTTTAAGATCTGAATCAACTTCAGCCTTGGAGGAAATAAATAAATAAATCTGCCCTGCGCTCCCTGACTACGGTCTGAAGCGAAAGCAGGAAAGGTTAACACTGAGTTTTCTTTTCACCGCCTTTCGTTTGCTGACTTATGCCTTCATTTGTGTCTCGCTAGTTTAATTATCCGTTTAACGAGTTCATGTTCCGTGCTCCATTTAATGTGTGGTGTTGTTTTGCTCGGCGACCTGTTTTTTATTCTGTGCGAATCTGACCGGCGGTGAATGAGCCTCCGATTTTATTTAATGCTGCCCGTCATGATGCAAGACGATACATAACAGCCAATCAACATTCACAAGTTAGGCATGGAAACGAGACAACCATGCCAAGACATGTTCCAAGCCTATGGTCCTACACTATAAACACTTTATTTAGCCTCGCCACATAAGTTTTTGGGAAAATCAAAACAAACATGCTAGCACATCATTTGTAAGGTGGTGCTGCGCTTCACTGGATCATTACAGTATCAGGTTTGGATCATCAGGACTAGAACTCGTTCTGGTGGTGAAGCATGTTTTCAGTATTTAACTTACTCAACTCATTTGTATTGTTTTTAAAAGGGACGTGTGTCGAAACTGTTGGCTCATATCAGCGTCTTTAGAAATGTGAATGTTTGCCAAACGTAGGATATTTACTTACTATTCACCTGATAAGTCAGTGATAATATCTAACCTGAGGGATGAGGAAATCCAGTATACACCTGAACATGTGATAGTGAACTTGTGAAATACGATCTATGAAATGCACTGTAATGTAAAATGCACAGTTTGCTTCTCATAAAACCACTCGGCTATTTGTACATTACACAAGAGTAGGAATTGCACAAGACACAACTACCAGCAACTAACAGTCTTCCTGGGTTTTTTGAATCTCACAAATAAAAAAAAAAAAAGCACAGACACACACCTGCTGCTGTTGAAAGTGCAGTAAATCAACAGGGCTGATCTCCCCATTGGCGTCACCGTTGGACCCACCCTCTCTTCCTCCACCCTCTGATTGGCTGGTCAGACTGCTGACTCCATTTTGGTTGGAGGAAGCTGTTCGAATGGTCTCAGTTGCTGATTCTACCATCATCACGTGGCACCTGAGTGAACGGGGACAGTGAAAGAGAGAGGGGGGTTAAAACAAACAAAGTCTAAATGACCATGAACGATTGCAATTGCTTAAGTTGTAGCTCTGGGCATGTTCAAGTCTCAGCAAGCAAACAAGTTTTGCAACAAAAACATGCAAACACACTAAATCTAACCGCCAGGGAGGAACACAAACTCTATTCATGGTGGCTGTTGAGAATGCGTACTTCTCCAGGGTTTCTAAAGAGCATGACACACAATGTCACATCTGCCAACCTTGAAAATTCTTCGTAAACAAATCGACTGGCTGCCGTTCAAACTGGAGACGGTCAGGACACCACCTGAGCCTTAGTGCCCCATACAGGTCGGGGAAAATACACACCAACAGTACGGAATGCTGGTTCAAAACCAAGCAGGTCTTATGGATGTCTGGTTGGTGAATACTCCTGCACCAGTTCGGAGATCAGAAACCTCAAATTAGGACTTCTTTCCTCAAAAATAAAAAATAATAAAAAAAATTACCATACTGATATAAAATCAGCTCTATTTCTGAGTCCTCTCTCACCCTGAGAGATCTTTCGTGCCTCGGAGTTTTGATGCCGGTGCTACAACAACACCAAAAGTCCCTTTTAATTAGAAATCAATTGCCAAACACATTTTAAAAAAGGATTGTGCAAAGAAAACAGAACAATCAACAAGGCAGGAATGCAGTAGTATAGGTGAAGAAGCAAAGGGAAGAGCGTGGGAGAGGGAGAAAGAGAGAGAGACGAAGAGAGAGAGCTGCTGGAGCGCGGGATCCATAACAAAACCTTCAAATGTGTGAACGAGACCCGCGTCTCCTCTAATAACAAGCACAAGCTCGTCTTTCTGCCTCTTCCAGTTTTAAAAATAAAGTTTTGTTTGGTTTTGTTTATGTCTTTGTGTCTGTGCAACCCCGGGCTTGTCGAACAAAATGCCACGCAGGCATCTGAGCAATGATTAGCTCCTGGGAACGAGGGGCAAATGTTTCATTAGTGGAAAACAGAGTCGAGACAAAGACGGGAAGATGGTGTAAAAAAAAACGGGGGGGGGCGATAGCAGGTGAGGGCTTGACTTACACGTCTCAGACATATTTATTTAAGAAGAATAAATAAAGGGAAGAGAGAGTATAATGTGGCGCTGTGTTTGTTGTGGGAGCGGATTTATCGGTACATGGTGCTATCTGGCACATGTGGCCAGCCACAACAACAGCTGCACAGTTAAAAGATAGAGAGCAGCTTGTCCAAAGCACTGGTAGAGCACACACACACACACACACTAGCACACACTAGCACACACACACAAACTTTGGACTCTTGGACAGCACCTGAAACGCAGAGCTTGAATCAGATTTCAGAACTTTCATCAGGGTTCATAAAGCGTGTCATTCAAAGCCAGCTGGTGAAAGTTTGGCTGCTAACAGCGGGCAAATGAAGCGTTCATGCTTAGCTGGCATGACTGAAAGGGATGCTGGCGTATCCGGAACTATAGAGGCCTGCAAACCAATATGGGGGTGGTTTGATTTTGGATAAAACCTCGAAGGCAAGCCGTGAAGCAACGACAGACAGATTGCAGGCATCCATTTCTTTCATGGGAAGTCATGGGAAAACTAAACCTAAAAAAAAAAAATGTAAAAATGAAAAGATGTCATGAAACAATAAAACAATAGGAAACTGCTCCGGATTCAACTTTTAATGATGCGGTATTCAGTGTTCAAGTGTAGATTCTTGCGCCACTCTGTCCTGCACCACAAACCGCTTAATACTACTTTTAGGGTCACGGGGAGGCTGGGGCCTATCTCAGCCAACACTGAACGAGGGCGGGGAACACTGCAGGGCAAATACAAATACAACCATGAACATTTACACTCACACCTAGGGGTGATTTGAAACAGCCAATCAGCCAAATGTGCATGTATTTGGAGGGTAGGAGGAAACCTGAATGCCTGAAGGAAACCCATGCAAGCACTGGGAGAACATGCAAACCCCACACAGAAACGCCCGAGCCTCAGACTTGAACCCAAGACCTTCTTGCTGTGAGGCGGACATGCTCATCACTACGCCACCGAGCCGCCCACAGCGCAGTCTATTTGGGAAATTTCAGTATGGACGGAGTCATGAATTTATTATTTTACTGAATTAAACTCGTTTTTCTTTTTGTTTGTTTTTTCTTTGTAGTATCTAGCCTGGTTGAATGCTCTGCATTAAAGGGTGAATATGCTTTTAAAAATAAATAAATAAAAAAATTCCTCCCACGGTCCAAGACTGGTGCTCTATCTCACTTACTCCTTCTGGGGTCAAGGGGGGCCGGGTGCCTATTTCAGCTGACATTGGGCAAAGGCGGGGTACACCCTCTCCAAACCATTGCAAGGCACACACACACACACACACACACACACACACACACACACACACACACACACACATATCGGCACACAGATACACACACAGCCATTCAGACTCACATTGACACCTAGGGGCAATTTAGAACAGCCAGTTATCCTAATGTGCACATTGTTGGACTGTGGGAGGAAACTGGAGTGCCTGGAGGAAACCCACTCAAGCACGGGGAGATCATTCTCCCATACTCTTAATCAAACAAATCTAATCCCTTTTTTTTATTTAGTTTTTTTTTTTTGTTGTACAAGACATAAGCTGGACAAGAATGTTTTATCTTCTCCGCCAGACAACTGTGAATGAAAAACCGATAGCCGGAATATACAATCTGCTTGTCCCAGGCGACTGAACTGTCCTCCCCTGAGTATTATCCAGAACTTTAATACGTCTGATAAACAGCCACCTCTTCACCTCAGGGTTCTGCTCTCTCTCTCTCTCTCTCTCTCTCTCTCTCTCTCTCTCTCTCTCTCTCACTCTCTCTCTCCCTTTGTTCCTCCCGCTCTCTTCCTACCTTCATATCCCAGCTTCATCCCCAACACACGAGATCTTCCATGCCGCTAAATTGTAATTCAAAGAGCGTGATAAAGCAGCGCTTCCCCTCCAACAAGCTTGGAAAATGGTACACAGGGCCAACAGCATCAGCCCAGGCAGCGTGACAGAAGCAGTCGGAGGTGTAAGGATGCAAGGAAGTCTTGTCATATTCAGTAATGGGCATAGATCACAGCCATAATGGGAGGTCGCGGAGAGAAAAAAAAGCAGGCCAATAAATCAGCAGTTGGGAACCCCTGATTATGACTGTGAGACGGCGGTTATGCTGCGTCTTGTAATTGTTTTTGGCAGCCGCAACCGGTGCCAAAGCCTGCCGGGTCTCGTTCGAGCCCTCCCCTCTTCCAGCTGAACTTTGACCTTCAACAATATTGAAAGATGCATTCCTCCTCCGAGGGGTGTAAAGAACAGGAGGGTGGGAGGGAAACAGAAGAGAAGGGGGGCATTCTTCTTCAGATCTAAGAGATAAAGAATGCGTTTGTGAGGCTGAGGGGAGAAACTGAGCAAATAAAAATGTACATTTGCCTTTTAATTGGACGGAAAATGGGACTGAACTTGCCTTCGCTTCAGGGAGTCAAAATCAATCAGGTTGCTTTAAGTTAAAAAAAAAAGGCGAGTCTTCCTGTGGTAATGTAACACATTTGTCGATACGCACTGGAAGCATTTTAATTTCAAACTCCTCTTTTTTTTTTTTAAACTTCTCCTATCAGCAGATTTTCTTTGGCACTTATGCGAAAGGGTGGAGGGGCCCATGATTCATTCTCTATCCTGTTTCTGCAAGTACGCCGGCTGCACTGAGCAATCCTGAAAGTGCTCCTAACCGCCTGGTAAAAGACGCTTGTTTATATTGCTGATACTGAAAGTTACTAAGGCGAAGCGGCAACCAGGGAATAAATACCTGGTCCAAGTTCTGGTTCGAAAAAAAAGTGCACAACTGCAGGAAAAAAAGGAAACTAACAGCTTTACAGATTTTTAGTCTTTAAGTTTAGTTGTTGTTTTTTTTTAAACACACATTACATTTTAGGGAAGTGCCACAGAAGAAGAAGGAAAAAAAACAAGCTCAGGAAATGATGAAACAAACCACAATTTGTATCTTTGTATTCTTCATGTTTAAATGTTGCTCTTCCCAGAATTAAATAATCATGTTACTTATTTATTGCCAACAGATCCCCATGCATCAAATCTCTCTCTCTCTCTCTCTCTCTCTCTCTCTCTTTCGTAACTATGGTTATTCCCGAGGCATTCCCTCCCCGTGAGATTAAAGCCCAAAAGCACGAAGCATTACCTCTCCCCC
>JAQMYF010000023.1:22420456-22431489 GCA_030014195.1 Neosilurus mollespiculum | reverse complement strand
GAGAGAGAGAGAGAGAGAGAGCGAATGAGAAAGGAAGAGAGAGGGGGGGGGGGAGAGGGAGAGAGAGAGAGAGAGAGAGAGGTCCTGTGATACTATTTGGAAAATACATACCTCTCTTGCAAATGGATTCCATATGAGTTTTCTGGGCCTCGGCGGACTAACAAAAACTGTCACGCAGCTAAATTGGTGTCACCTACAGGGTCATGATTAATAGTTGCATAAATGTGCTCGCACGGAACAAAAGACGAGGGGTGGGTCCTTTCCTAACGAGGATTTTTTTTGGCGTGGGTGTGAATCTGAAGGCGAAAAGGGTGAACGCCGTTGTCATCAGACTAGCAGGATTTGCTGAGATTAAACGCCTGAATAAAGGACACAGGAAGGGATATCAAAGCTTATCATCTTTATCCATACCAGTGGTGTAGCTACAGAGGATTACAGGAGTGAACCCTGAAACACTGTGGTGACTAGCTAAAATAATACGCATAGAGTGTGGAGTCAAAAAAAAAACTCTGCTATGTGCAGTAAAATACACCGTCTGGCCAAAAAAAAAAGTCGCACACTCTAATATTTTGTTGGAGCGCTTATTTCCATCCAGTGTCGGGTTCATTTCTCATCGACGTCTTGAATCGATGAGGGAAAAACTGAACCCCTCCATAAAGTCGTCTCCAGCACATCCCGAAAACTTTCAACAGGGTGAAGGTCAGGACTCTGGGGTGCCAATACATATGTGAAAATGGTTCCTCGTGCTCCCTGAACCACTCGCTCATTATCTGAGTCCCCATTTTATATCTGTGCCATCAGGGAAGAAAAAGTCCATTGATGTGATAACCTGCTCATTCACTACATTCAGCTCATCAGCTGACTTCATTTTATTGACACATTAATGTTGCTGAGCCTCGACCGGACCAACTGGAGCAACAATACATGGAGACTATGCTCTGTAATCCAACCAAATGATCGGGTAATGTATGTGCTATAATGTTAAAAAAATAACAAACAGGGCGGCATGGTGGTGTCATGGTTAGCATGTTCGCCTCACAGCAAGAAGGTCCTGGGTTCAAGTCCCAAGGTGAAGGTGTTTCTATGTGGAGTTTGTATGTTCTCCCTGTGTTTGTGTGTGTTTCCTCCCACATTCGGCTGATTGGCTGTTCCAAATTGCCCCATGGTGTATGTGTGAGTGTGAGTATGAGTGTGAAAGGTTGGGTGTGGACTGGCAAAGCTGTTTAAGGTGAACCCTGCCTTTACCCAGAGACAGCTGAGACAGACTCCAGCCTCTGAGTGACCTTAGTAAGATAAAGCAAGTCAGCAAATGCATGGAAGGAAGGATGGATATCAAACAAATACATCTGTTAGTGTTACAGCATGTTACTGCTATGGCTACCCTTTTCCATCATGAGAAACACGATGTGAATCGTTTCATGTTTTTCTTTCTTCCAAAAGATCTTTGGAAAGTCTCAGCCATTTCGGTAATTTATTTCCTACACCTATAAACATTATTAATATGGAAAATTTGCACAGCATTAGTTCCTAGCCATGCCACCGATCCAAACAAATGATGGAGGGAAAAAACGTCTGCTAATAATAACTCAAACTAGACTTAAGTGAGAGGACCTGAGGGAGACCACCCACGCCTAATAGACTATTTTACTTTAATTACTCCCAGAGGTGGAGGGTGTGTAGGTAGCTCCAACTCTATATTAAACTATCTGACCAGTCTTCCTGTAGGTTAACCGTCCAATCTCAGACTCAAATTCAGACGAGGCCACCAATTAAAACCCCCTCTTACGCCTGTCACCTCAATTCCAGCCCTGCTATTTATTTAAAACATCCGGAGCCACACAGCGCTTTAATACTTTGACACAATTAATCGATTATCAGTGCGTGTGGACCAAAAAAGACCAAGCGTCATGATTGGGCTAAATAAAATAACAAATGGCACTGTTTGCAGTGGTGGCGAGACAGATGCCACTGGGGTCCGAAGTCACTGTCGACCGTACAAAACCGCCAAGCGATTTTGCAGAGCCGTTCCTCTCCGGTGTCAACCAATTAACATTTCCCCCAAGATCTCGCTGTTCTTTGATGCTAGCTGTCGCCATTGTAATGGGAGGTTTCTTAGGTCAATGTCTTTTATAGAGGCGTCCTGTCACATTGTTATTCCCCTCTGTAGCGCCTTATAATTGCGTTTCCGCGGCATCTCGTTGCGTTTACAGTAATGCGAGTGTTTGTTTTGTGCATTCCGTATAATGACACGACAGACCAGCTTGATCTCTCCGCCAACGATCTCTTCTGACACAAATGTAAAATCAGTCTGTGTGCACGCACAATAAAAGGGAAGACAGACGCTCGCAAGCTGCTCCGATCCTTTTATCCGTCGATGCTGTATCTCAAACACACACACACACACACACACACAAAAACCCTCATTTCCCAGTATTTTGTGGTGGTGTGGAACACAGCTGGCAACATCTGGAGGCGTTTTGAGTCGTTTATATTTCCAAAATGGTGAAAAATTGTGCAGGTGACAAGGGAGTCATAAAGAAATAGGTCCCCAATAAAAGGGACTCGGCACTCGAACTTTGAGTCCGTTTTTCATCAGTGAGTTAATGATGTAGATTTGGTCAACAAACAAACTTGAAAACAATGGCGGACAGGCCACTGATGTAAAGAATAAAACATCACAGCGTACGTTACAAGAACGTTTTCCTTTTATACCACGCTGATTTGTCAACAATTACAATTTTAACTGCTTTAAAAATGTCGCGTTCTACTTTTAAACAAGCCAGTTCCTCTTATCACTTACTTTACAGCAGCTATTCAGAGTTGTTCTCTCACTAGTTTCCCTCTCAGAGTTAAAGCTACAGAGTCTTCCATTCTCATCCAATACAACTTTTGGCAAATTCACATACTACCTCCTGACGGTTTGCTAGCTGTCCATTCTGTGTGCAGGCTTATAAAAAAAATCCAATGTCTGTACACATCCCAGGGTCTGTAGATGAGAAAAACAAAGTAAGTGGCTCAGTGCAAGCCACACAGCACTATTCCAGCCCGTCACCAACAATTTGTGCATTTGTGCTTGTGCACAACCTGTTTCTGATTGACAGGACGGTTTAGTATTGTTGTCTTGGTAAAGCACATGAATTTGGTAGGCGGGACTACTACAGGAGCACACGGTGGTAGTATGTATTTAATTGGCTGTTCAGTTCAAATATTAACAATCTGGAATTGGTGACCCCCCACCCCCCCACCCGACTTCAATTTGAAGAGACTGACTAATTGCTACTGAGCTTCTGACACTGGAGACTCCTTCCATGAAGTCCATAAACATAACAACAATTTTTTTCACATGGCGCATCCACTATATACAGTGACATACCAATGTGCAGTTACTATAGAAACAAAGACATATTCAAACCTGCTCTCCTGATCTAGCCGGAAAACCTATTGACCAATCAGATTTGTGAATTTGACATCGCTTGTCGTGTCAATAAGAATTCACCAGTCTCTATTTTCTTCACAAGTACACCATTATTTTCCCACACAGCCTTGCACATTCTCATAATGCCTCATTCATTTATTTTCAAGCATCACCTTCTTTGCAATTCTCCGGAGCGAGTGACATTTAAAAAGAAAAAGAACTACCTTTATTTCAGTCGGAGATTGCACGCACGGTTCGAATGGCATGCAGATGGGTGTAAATGTCCTTGTGCTAATTGGACTGAACCAGATGCTCAGCACAAAGCAAAAGCAGAGGCTTATCACGTCTGTTTTTCAGATTGCCTTCTGAGACACATATGTGAACCATACAAGAAGGCACAAATGTCCTCCACATGTTATGAATCAAAAAAAAAAAAAAAAAG
The DNA here is from genome assembly GCA_030014195.1 of Neosilurus mollespiculum. NCBI lineage: Eukaryota > Metazoa > Chordata > Actinopteri > Siluriformes > Plotosidae > Neosilurus > Neosilurus mollespiculum. Next base: position 22,427,632 of record JAQMYF010000023.1, on the reverse strand, counting down.
GCACACGTGTAACGTCTATAGGCACACAAGCTGCACTTATGCTATCTCACATTCTGAAGTGTGCAACGATGACCAAAAAAAAAAAAAGGCAAAAAAAAAAACAAAAAAAAAAAGGCTTGGGTTTCATGCCGCCTAATCAAAACAGACACAAAATAGAACCGAAAAGCTGACATCACATCAAGCACTGCAGCAGTTTGGGCACGGCTCAAGAGCCTGACACACAAAGGCACATGCTGTGTAGGATGCAATTATGGTGATTCAGTGTAATTTACCCCGTGTAACATGAAACCACTGGCAAATGGGGGAGAAACCCCAGATTAAACCCTGGACCAATTGAGGCATAAGGAGCACAGCCCTTCACCTTTGACCTCTACGGAATATGCTATGATGACATGCTATCATCAGGCCTTTGTGTCTGTCTTGAGGAGTGGTTTGACTTCAGTAGCGCATCGACTTGTCTACTTGATTCTAATTTTGTGGGGAAAAAAAAAAAAAAAGAAAATTTTCACCACAACAGAGCAGCCATCGGGATTTCAGTTCCATGATTCATCAGGTGTATATTACACTTTCCCCTGTTAAGGATCACACATCTTCCATAAATTAAAGAACTGAAAAATATGGGGGGGGGAGACTGAGCTTCGCCAACGTCTTAACCACCAACTTTCCTTTAGTGGAGCCTCATAGACGTGGAAAATGACTTCTGTCCTGTGTCCCCATCACTAACTCAATGCTGATTGGCTGTTATGTATAGCCCACACATGAATGACGGTTATGTATAACTCGCGAAATAACAAAACCAAAACCCCCCAAAATAAAGGCTCTCACACCACCGGTCAGAATAACAGAATAATACAAAAACAAACAAATAATCTAACTCAGGTCTATAAACAAACTTTCAACAAACAAAACAACACAGCAGCTCGGAACACAAACTCGTCAAACGGATAATTAAACTAACAAAACAGGTGATACAAATGAAGGCGCAAATCATTTAGGGAAAGGTGGTGAAAAAAAAACCTCAGTGTTAACCTTTCCCTCTTTCGCTCCCGAATGCAGTTGGAAATGGAGGCTAGATCTAATTGTTTATTCATTTATTTCCTCCAGGGCTGAAGTCAGCTTATAACACCAGCCTCAGACACCTAGCAATAGAGCTATCTATCAGGAGCTCTCGTTTTAAGGCACTGTCCAAATCTTAATATTACTTTTTTACCAGAATAACTTCAACACTGACTGCTGTGTTTTGAACAAAGCGACAGGAAAATTGTCTCCAGAACTACAGAGGCCAAGATGAGCAGCCACCACACTTGTGCAGGATCATGGGAAAGGGGTTGACTGGAGAATGTGGAGTATGTGTGGAATTCAGAAAGCGTTCAAGCTTGACATGAACCTCAGTTTTGAGAACCAGTGTGCAACAACCTCTCTTCGACATCTTTCTGCTTATTATTTCTGAATGTATACCGTGGACCTCAATCAATCTACACCATTATTGGTACAGCAGTGAAACGAGACGAGACACGCTAGCAACAAAAACATACTACATTTCACATTACTATAACACTGATCAGCCATAGCATTAAAAACATTATGACCACAGCCAGCTGAAGCTAATAGCATTGATAATGATATTACAGCGGCACCTGCCAAGAAGTGGGATGTATTAGACAGAAAGTGAACAATCAGTACTTGAAGTCGATGTGTTGGACGCGGAAAAAATGAGCAAGTGTAAGGATCTAAGTGTGATATGATGATGATAACTTTATGATGGATAAATGACTGGGTCCATTCGCCTCCAAAGTGTTCCTGGTATGTAGGCCTACCTAGCAAAGGTGAACTAGCATCCAAACACTCACTGATGAAACGGAGGCTAGAACGTTTGGTCTGATCCCACAGAAGAGCTACTGTAGCACAACCTACTGAAGGAGTCAGAAGACAGCTTGCTATGTATGGTCCTGCCTAACCTCAGACCAGTCAGGTGGTGTTAATGTTATGGCTGATCAGTCACCGAGTTAGATCAGGCTGATATGATGACACAATCTCATGATAGTTGAAGTTATGCAATTTCCAAAGTTTATAAAATCCTGCTGATGAACCAAGTAGCTGATTGGAGATTAAGGTTGATTTCTGTACTGAATTTTTCCTTTCCCTTCATTTTTATTCTAAATCACTTCATATTTATTCTTAACATCTACAAAGAAATATAATTTCAAGCACCTTGAAAGAAAATGGCTCGAGCTGCATCAAGATCTTTCGGCTGACAGTCACATAAGGCTGGGTGATATGGAAATAAATATCCTATCACGATTATATTTTTATCTTGATATTTATCTCGATATGAATCCAATCCCTGTTTTTGTTAGGCTTAAAGGTTCCACTGTGAAATGTGACAACGCTGAAGGTGACATTGATCCATTCATATAATTAGATAATGCTGCCATTTTCAGGAGTATCATGATATTGCCTGAAGCTCGGGCTGGGCGACATGACCTAAAACATGATAAGGAGATATTTCTGCTCATGATATTCAGCATGAATGGTCATATCGCGATACAATATTTTATCGGTATATATCGCCCAGCACTACAGTCATTCATCACCTTCTAAGCCACTTAATCCTAATTAGGGTAGCGAGGAGGCTGGCGCCCATCTCAGCTGACTCTGGGCAGGGGCAGGGTACACCCTGGACAGCTCGCCAGGCCATCGCAGGCCCTACAGTCACATGACTGTTAAATTTGCAGTTAATAGTTTTTACAACTTAATTCAGCAGAAATCCTAATAAGATCTCAAAAACGGGTTGGAAGATTTCCATTTTAACCCATCACCATAGTCCAGGTATAAAAGAGCTGTGTACTGTACACACTGATGTGGGTTCTGTCTTAGTGCAACAATAAATCTGGTACAAAATCCGTTTGTGTGCTACTCTAAAATAAATATTATACTGGAATCCCAGGTTCCAGATTTTGTGTGTTTATAAAAGCAAACATACAGAAAAATCCCTCCTATTTCTATTCAAAATAAGCCGTGTATCATTACCCAGCAATTCATTTACGTTAGACGTCCAATGTCAACATGAGACCGACTCCAGCTCGACTTGCTTCAATCGAAAGAAATTACAAATCAAAGTTTGTGTTTATGGGAGCTTTGCACTCTGGTTTTATTTACTCATCATTTAACACAAATTAAAACAAGTCTCTGGCTTCATGTGCCTTTAATCCAAGTTTGGGTGAAAGGCAACCAGAAGCCCACTTGATTTATTATTTGTAGGAAGTGCAAAAAAAAAAGAGCTGAAGTGTAAATACTTGAGCGAATGTTTAGTCCAAACTGCACAGAGTCACAAATTGTAACGAGCTCTTTCCTCTTCTTAATCCCGACAGAGAGCACTGGAGAAAGTGACTCCTCGCTAAACTGGCAACTCAATAAACCTTTAATAGCCGGCGGTCGTTTGCGGCTGAGTTTCAGATCTGCGCCATGAACAACGCCTCCTGTGGCCTTCTTCCGCCTGATACTGCCTTCAGGAACATACAGCTCGTTTTCTCCACATAAAGGTGTGTTTACACGTTTGTGTGTGTGTGTGTGTGTGTACCAAGGTTTTGAGAGTTTTTTGGACAGTGTGTGTGTATGAGCCTGTGTGTGTTGGCTGGCCTCCATTTCCACCTTCCAGGTTCCTGTTCTAAAGTCTAAATATCTATTTGAGAAAACTGCTCTCCACCTGTAGGTCAGTGTGTGTGTGTGTGTGTGTGTGTGTGTGTGTGTGTGTGTGTGTGTGTGTGTGTGTGTGTGTGTGTAAAAAAAGAATTATCCCACAGAACTCTTACATTCATGAACCTGATAAGTCACTCTCATCACGGCCAAACCACTTAATCCTACTATGGTCACGGGGAGGCTGGAGCCTATCTCAGCCAACCACAGGCGAAGGCGGGTACACCCTGAATAGATCGCCGGTCCGTCACACGACAACACACACACAACCATTCACACCTATGCTCACACCTAGGGGCAATTTTTAACAGCCAGTTAGCCTAATGTGTATGATTTTGGAGTTTAGGAGGAAACCGGAGCACCCGGAGGAAACCCACATAAGCATGGGGAGGACACGAAAACTCCACACAGAAACACCCTCGCCGAGCCCGGGTCTCCAACCCAGGACCTTCTGCTGTGAGGCGGACATGCTAATCATCACCCCACCATGCCGCTCCCTGTTTAATCAGGTGTTATTGATTGATAATATATATATACACACACACACACACACACACACACATAAATAAATTATATATATATATATATATATATATATATATGCTCTATCTAATACAGTGGGATTACTGTGCTCGGTGGAGGTTTGCGCTCTCCACATGCGCTTTGATTGAACTGTTGATATGAAGAAGATTTCCCTCTATGGAAGGAGTCTCTGGAGCCAGTACTACATTTACATCTACACCAACAGCATTCGGCCGACTCCCTTAACCAGAGCGACGTACATTTTTATAGCAATTAAAAACTGAGCAATTAATGGTTAAGGACTTTGCTCAGAGGCCCTGTGGCAGATTGGTGATACTGGGGTTTCAAGCACCAACCTTCAGATTAGCAGCCCAGAGCCTTAACCACCGACCCACCACTTACGACCCACTTTACTGCCAGTACTTTGTAACAGCTACTCAGTTCTCCCTCTCGGGGAGGTTTGGAGAATTCCACTTTCACAGAAAAGGGCGAGGAGAAAGACGGACTTCGCTGTATAACTTCTACTCTTTTAGTGATAACAGGAACTTGCTTTGTGGAAGCTCCCCAGTTTATTCGCTGGAGGAATTGAACTCTTTCCTACATGCTGTTCTTGGAAAATAATCAACTTCATAGTGGCAGTAACTCTCCTGTGCCTCAGGCTACATTACATCACCCTGGTATTGATTATTTGAATATAATAGCACACCCTGGTGTGTTTTATACTTTATTTATGTCAAATGTACTATAAAACTGAATCTTCTTCTTTTTTTCTATTAAAAATAGTACACACGAATAATTATTTAATAGTATCTTAACAAAATATATATTATTACTTACAATGATCAAATGTACTTTCTCTCACATGCCCTGCGATGGCCTGGCGAGCTGTCCAGGGTGTACTCTGCCCTCTCCCAGAGTCGGCTGAGATGGGCGCCAGGCTCCCCGCAACCCTAATCAGGATTAAGCGCTTCAGAAAATGAACGATGAACTTTCCCTCACATTTTGTAATGATGATGGTGTAGTGGTTAATGTGCTGGGCTCATGAGTGAGAGGTCGTGGGTTCGAATTCCTGTTAGACCCCCACTGTGCCCCCTGGGCAAGGTCTCAAACACAAGTGTTAAGCTCCGTCCCTGATTAGCCAGTAGGCTTAGGTGTTAAAGCCCAACAGACCTTACTTTTACCTTTGTAATGTTTATGTTAATGAAATGTATCTCGTCTTATTTACCGAACTGTTTAATCTTACACTTGTAGAGTCGCTTGGAGGCTGCGCCTATCTCAGCCAACACTGGGTGAAGTCGGGGTACAGCTCGTCAGACCATCGCAGTGCCAGCACACACAACCAATCACACTCACATTCACACCTGGAACAGTCAAATTATCCTAAAGCTCATGTCCTTGGACTGTGGGAGGAAACCGGAGGAAACCCATGCAAGCACGAGGAGGACATGTAAACTCCAGACAGAAACGCCCGAGCCGAGCCTGTCCTTCTCGCCGCGAGGTGGACGTGCTAACCACTATGCCACCGTGCCACCCTTAATGATATTATTTAAAAATGATTAGGGGAAAATTTAATATAAAATAATCCTCACGGTCACATAGTGAGCTACATTTCTGCTGGAGATTTGTTAGCAGATATTATGATTATGCATCACACATGGTAAAAAAAGGTAATCTTATAAGATATTGACGTAACAGTGGTACAATATCTAAACCGCTATATCGTTACAAACGTCTCAGAGAAGCGTGATGATGTAACATGTCACCGTACCAAAACATATGAGGCGCAGAGATCACATGAGAATCCAGATACGACATGCCAACATGAAATGCTCTGAGTGTACTTCAGTGGCTTATCGTCTGTCATCTGTATCGGCCCTGTTCAATAAAACAGCAGTGTGTGTATGAGTGTGTGCAGTTCCATGAACTTCAAAACATCTCTCTCTCTCTCTCTCTCTCTCTCTCTCTCTCTCTCCTCTGCTTGCTTTCAAAAGGTAACGGAGGGCATTTAAACAGCCTGTGAAAAGAAGTCAATATCCTCGGGAGTCCTGGGCAGATTAGAAAAATGTCACTTTCTTGCAGCAGACAGAGAGAAGCAACACACACACGTACACACACACACACACACACACACACACACACTATAAAAATGCGTCCCTTCTTCAAATTCCTCTCTCTCTCTCTCTCACACACACACACACACACACACACACACACACACACACACGCACACACGCAGACCACCCTAGGGTATCACAGTAAGTTGCTGCATTCATACACCACCATCCCCTCCTGTCACAAGCATCTCACAATCCTCCCTCGGTGTCCGAGCAACCAACCAACCACGAAACACACTTCCACAAAGCTACTCTGCCTGAATGACTGGATGCCCATGTGCATGTGTGTGTGTGTGTGTGTGTGTGTGTGTGTGTGTGTGTTGGGTATCAGATTTTTGGACCAATCTCTCATCATATTGCACCCATGTTGAGCCCGGCTACTATAAACAGTTTTGTTTGAAAGCTCATCCGGCGTGCCAGAACAGCGACGCAGACCATGACGGGACCGCGAGAGAATGTCAACTTATTACAGCAACGGTGTGAACATGAGACACTTTTTTTGGTTCTCAGCGAAAATAAAAACTCAGAAAATTTAAAAATGCGTCAACAGGCGATTAAGGTGGTGCTTGAGGACGGTGGTGAATCAGCAGTAGTCTAATGTAAGAACACGTTTCTCTGCTTGAATACTATTCACATTTTCATAATATTTACATATATTTTCATAATGCCAATGTGACTTTGATGAAACATTTCATGCATTTCCTAAAGGGTTTGATGGAGAGGAAGAGCTGGGAATGGCAGTAATGTATGTATGTGTGTGTGTGTGTGTGTGTATCTCTCGCTCACTGACTGTGTGTGTGTGTGTTTCTGTCTCTCTCTCTCAGAGACAGTGTGTGGGGGTGTG
>JAQMYF010000023.1:22363320-22365820 GCA_030014195.1 Neosilurus mollespiculum | reverse complement strand
ATATATTTTGTGGGATGTCCCAATTTAATGGAATAGAACACTTAATGATGCTCATACAGGGGCCGGCCTCCATATCTCTCTGTAACTTTGTCGATTTGTCTCGCCGTCATGATGATGATGATGTTTCTGCCCCTCTGACACACCATCACCTATTGATTGACCTTTACCCTCTGTGATTCTACCACCCTGGGACATTCCCACACACAGAGCTTTATACACTGATTTGATTTTATTGGGTATCAGAGCCTAACCATCAGGGCAATTCCACCGTGACAGATGTTACATTTGTAAGGTGTCTGAGCCATTTCGTTCAGTCTCACACTAAATGTTAACGCCATAAGTCGCTAATCTTGTGTATGGGCATAGTTAAGGTCTTCATGTGTTTAGGCAGGAAAGAAAAGATATCCGATGATGCTTCTGTTTTATGAAAACAAAAATATGAGTGTGACGGACATTACAAATTCTCAGAAAATTTATAACGATATACAGTATGATTGTGAATTCATGGAATGACCCATACCATACTCAACTGCTTTTTACACTCACAATGCTATTAGTGTCCCTCAGAACAGTAAATTATATCCTTAAATAATAGCAAGGCCAAAAAATAAAAACGACAGGTCCGGTATTTATGGTCATCCTTCCATATACACACATAGACTGAACATAAACATAAAAATTCTATTTTACAAAGCCCATCCCGAATCAGAACCCGGGCTTTCTGCCAGAAGACATGAAGAGTTCAACTAACATAAGATGTGTGTCCGACTTCCCGGGATGTCTGAGAGACTGACTCATGGACTCTCCTGGTTAGGTTCCACTTCACCTAACCACTAAGCCCACCATCATCTGCTTACCCCTGAAGTCGAAGTTCACAAGGACATTCCTGAAGAACCATGATGTCACTAATTGCTTTCCCAGAACGTGTTAAAGAGGAGGTGTAGGTTTACGAGACACCAGAACACTGTGGGGGAGATAAGAGAGGAGCGAAACACACCTGAAAGCTTCCCGTGAGACCTGTTGCTGTGAGAATAGCAACCATCCGTACACTCCTTTATACGTTTATTATTCTTTGATGTAAAGTATAAAATAACAGTGGAAAAGCAGATGGAATATATGGAAAGCTCTGGACGTTGATTACTACAGGGATGTTGGGAGTGAGCTGCTTAGAAGTTATTGATGACTAGACTTGGTTAAAAATGCTAATAATTATCCCTGCGTGGTGCAACAGAAACCTGTTTGAACTGCCACTGCTACAGCCGTCAATGTCCAGGAGCCAAGAGAGCCAAATTGGCCGTGCTCTCAGGGGAATAATTTATTTTTCCTGTCAATCACAGTAATTCTAGCATAACATTAACATGGGTGTCTGGGAGCTCATGGATGCATAGAAGGCGACATTACGCGTTCCTCCATGTGTGTATTGCTTGAGATGAAGAGAGATTTTACAGTAAATTACTCACTCACTCATTTGCGGAACCGCTGGTGCCCATCTCAGCCAACATTGGGTGAACTAGGGGCATACTCCAAACAGCCATCACAGGGCATCATAGGGGGTTGTTTCCATCAAGAACAATAACCTTGTTATAAACTTAGTTGCAAAACGCTTTATTTCAGAGTCACATTAATTTAAACACATGTATGAGATCAGCAATTTAGCAATTCCTAGTACAACAGTACAAAAATTTACTTCTAGCTGAAAATTATGTTAAGGGTTCTATTATAATTAGGACACAAGAGTATCTGAATACATACTGGCATTTTTTTTAGGTCATGTAACTAAACAACTTGATCAAAATCTGACATTCACTTTGTGAGGAAGTCCCACTCAGCTCATAAGGTTTTGGTATGTTTCACACCTAAGTGTGTTTGCTGAGTCTAAATTAGAATGCAACCAACCAACAAATTAACCAACCATCTATCCAACCAACAAAGTAACCAACCATCGAACCAACAAAGTACGCAACCAACATATTAACCAACCATCCAACCAACCAACAAAGTAACCAACCATCCAACCAACAAATTATCCAACCAACAAATTAACCAACCAACAAATTAACAAACCATCTACCCAACCAACAAAGTAACCAACATAGTAACCAACCATCCAACCTACCAATAAAGCGACAAACTAACCAACCATCTAACCAACTAACAAATAACCAATCAAAGCAACCAAAAAACTAAACACCATCTTAGCAACCAACAAAGTATCCAACCATCTATCCAATCAGCCAACAAGCTTACCAACTAACTACCCAACCAACTAGCAAATTAAGCAACCAACAAACCAACCAAACTAACCAACCAACAAACTAAACCTGATTATTATGATTTGACTCTAACCATGATAGAACGTGGGAATCATAGTAGAGCGCAGTAGAGCCTAAAAGACCTTAACAGAGTGCAACCGACCTTGATGAGCCATCGTAGGGGATCTTGATGAACTTGGAAACACGATTCCTTCAAGTTTCATGTCTTGGATGCACGGATCCTTCTG
>JAQMYF010000023.1:22355820-22358320 GCA_030014195.1 Neosilurus mollespiculum | reverse complement strand
GCCTAGAATGAATAGCGGCCATTTGTATTATATTCTAGTGAGATGGAATACAATGTAATGAGGGATGCATAACGGCGTACATTCCTAAAGGGCTGATTTACTGGCAGAGATAAAACGCACAGGTGCTGATATAATATTACTGGAAAGGCTTGTGGCTACCTGAGTAAGAGAGGCTTGGATTCTGTTTCAGATGTGTAAAATAATCAGAAATACAGTACATAGTTGCATACAGTAGCATGGCTAAAAGTCAGTATGAGATCTTTTTAATGCATAGTTATATAAGGAATTAAACACAATGGCCTTGCTGTGACGGGGCCCAATGAGAAGTTCTTGTTGCCACCCCAAAGTTGATTATTTTTCCAATAACAGCACTTCCACTCACTCACTTATTTACTTATCTGTCGAACCGCTTTATGCTATTAGAATGGCGAGGAGGCTGAAACCTATCTTAGTCGACACTGGGGACAGGTAGGGTACACACTGAACAGCTCGCAAGACCACTGCAGGGCAACACATACGTAACCATTCACACTCCCATCCACACCTAGGGCTAATTATGGAACAGCTAATTAACATGCCTAATGTACGTCCAAACGTCCAACGTCCAAAAACATGCCTAATGTGCATGTTTTTGGACTGTTGGAGGAGACTGGAATACCCAGAGAAAGCTGGAATACCCAGAGCAAGCATGGGGAGAACATGCAAAATCTCCACAGAAACACCCGGGCCGAGACCAGGACTCGAACCCAGGACCTTTTTACAGCACTTCCAGAATTAACATTTTTTTTATATACCACAGCAATTTGCCAACTACTAAATTGTTTATTAATCAAAGACAGACTGATATAAAGCCTTGGTGGTTAGCATGTTCGGCTCACAGCAAGAAGGCTGGGGTTTGATTCCTTCTAGGTTTGAGTGTGAGTGTGAATGGTTGTATGTGTGTTGTGCCTGCGATGGCCTGGCAAGCTGTTCACGGTGTACCCCGCCTTTGGCCAGAGTTAATTGTTTTTAGACAAGTAGGCTTAGAAAATGAATGAATTAATGAATATATCTATATCTGTAAATATTTAATATTGAACAATAACTGTTAAAAGAACTGTTAATATAAATAACATTTAAATTAATTTCAGCTTCAGTAAAATAATAAATAAATGGGGTTTGAATAAAAAATGTTATGCATGCATGTATACTGAACAGATGAAAAAAATGCCTTTGTGGGTCAAAGCATTCATTTATGTTGCCGTTTTTATGTTACACTACGTTGATAAAATACATATTGAATTCCATCGAAATTTCTCAAGGGAATGCCAACAAAATGCCACAAATGCCAAAGAATGAGAGATTAATCAATGATCCATGACCCTAATGACCCATAGGTAGTTTTTCAAAGTGACAAAACGCTCCAGAACACGTTGACAGGCTGCATCGTTACCGCACGCCCTTCTGTCACTTATTAAATTATTCCTTCAAATCTGTTGGATGACTTTTTTTATTATTCACACCATTCTGAAATATTAAGGCCTTGAAAAAACCTTTTGCACTACTTTCAAAAGCCAAGGAAAAGTCCGAAAGGACTTTGCCAAAACAGGCCGTGAACTTAAGAGCATGGAATTTACAAGTAAATCACACTGGAAAATTTGTTTATAAAGGAGCAAGGATATATAAATGTAGTCAAAAAATATAATATATGGTGGCCAGGACAGGCAGCTGAATCTGTGGTTCAATTTCAAGTTGGAATTGAATTAAAAAAATCATTTACATAATAAAAACATTTTTTACGTCCATGCTCATATGACTGTGAACAACAGGATATAAAAACTGTACTTCCATTAAAACATTTACATTTATGGTATTTGGCAGATGCCTTTATCCAGAGCGACTTACAGAAGTGCTTTGAAGTCACTATCAGTGAAAACATTCTTATGCTGGTTCACTAGGACACAAGCTCAGTATACCATCAGCCAAAACTCAGCATGTATGGTTTTTATTTATTTATTTTTTTAATATAAACATAGTGCAAATCCAGGTACTTCTGGAAAAAGTAGGTTTTCAAGACCCTTAGTGAATCATTTGTCCAGACATCTAGAGGAAGTCAATTCCACCACCTCAGTGCCAGAACAGAGTTTAAATGCATGTTTTTCTTGAACCCTTGATAGAAGGAGGGACCAGTCTAGCTGCGCTGGAGGACTGGAGACAATGTGGTGCAGTGTGGGGTGTGATAAGTGCTTAGTAGGAGGTAGGAGTGTGCAAGTCCATTTTTGGCTTTGTAGGTAACCATTAGTGTTTTAAAGTGAAAGCGAGCAGCTACAGGAAGACAGTGAAGAAAGTGTGGCAGTGGAGTGATGTGGGAAAACAATCACTTACATTCGCATATTAAAGAAATACTAGACTGAAGTAACTTAGCACCGTCACAGTTAACAACCTGTTAGACCTGGTACACTCAACTCGATAGACCCAAAAGCAGGACAGACACGACAGGGTGCGGTGAAGGGAAGTAATC
>JAQMYF010000023.1:22283608-22297508 GCA_030014195.1 Neosilurus mollespiculum | reverse complement strand
CACACACACACACACACACACACACACACACACACACACACACACACACACACACACAAAACCATTCACATTCACACTTAGCTAGCGGCAATTTGAAACAGCCAATAAGCATGATGTGCATGTATTTGGATTGTGGGAGGAAACCAGAGTAGCCAGACAAAGCTGGGGACGACATACCCGATCTCGAACCCAGGACCTTCTTGTGTAAGGTGGACATGCTAACCACTATGCCTCTGTGCCACAATAGACCATCTCAGATCTTTAGAATATTTATTATATTTTAACAAAAGCACAATACCGTCTTAACACAACAGTATTCTGAAGATTTTTTAGCTTTCACTATCTTAGCACCAGACACGCATTATAGTTTATCTAGCTAGCCTGTGTACAAACATTCTAATCTGCATTTACCCTTTTGAACACTACATAAACCTCTGAAGGTGCGTTATCCAAAACTGCTGACGTTATGATGAAGCAGAAACATTTATTTAATCATTCATTCATTTTCTAAGCCGTTTAATCCTAATTAGTGTCACGGGGAGGGTGGTGCCTATCTCAGCTGACCCTGGGCGAGGGTGGGGTACACCCTGAACAACTCACCAGGTCATTGCAGGGCCAACACACATACAACCCTTCACACTCACACCTAGGGGCGATTGGAACAGCCAATTAGCCTACTGTGCATATTTTTAGACTTTGGGAGGAAACCGGAGTACCCAGAGAAAACCCACATGAGAACATGCAAAGCCCACACAGAAATGCCCGAGCCCGAGAATCGAACCCAGGACCTTCTTGCTGTGATGCGGATATGCTAACTACTGCGCCACCGTGCTGCACAGATACATTTGCTTTAAATGTGGAGTGATCTAATAACCTAAATAGTTAGATCTGTTTAGTCCTGTGTAGAGCATTAGCCAACATAGAGGCTTTTTACTGTTTTTTATTAATTAATTAATTATTTTTTTTTTAGCAATTTAACATTTTATTCATTCTGTTTGTTTCCTCCTTGCACCTAGTTTGTTTAAATGATCTTCAGACCAATGGATTCCTGATGATGCACGCCCTCCCTAGTTCATCTCAGGGCCAACACACACACACAACCATTCAAACTAAAACTAATCTCTGGGGGCAATTTGGAACAGCCAGTTAGCCTAAAGTGCATGTTTTTGGGCTGTAGGAGGAACCCAAAGTACATGGAGGAAACCCACATAAGCAAGTAAAAACTCCCCACAGAAATACCCTTGCTAATCCCGGTACTCGAACCCAGGACCTGTTTGTATGCATGTGTGAGGGCGGCACGGTGAAGTAGTGACTAGCTCGTCTGCCTCACAGCAAGAAGGTCCTGGGTTGGAGTCCCGGGCTCGGGTGTTTCTGTGTGGAGTTATCCTGTTCTTCTTGCTTTTGCGTGGGTTTCCTCCAGGTACCACGGTTTTCTCCGACAGGCCAAACAACATGCACGTTAAGCTAATAGGCTGTTCCAAATTGCCCCTATGTGTGAGTGTGAGTACGAATGGTTGTGTATGTGTTGGACTGCAGTGGTCTGGTGGGCTGTTCAGGGTGCACCCCAGCTTTGCTCAGTGTCGGCTGAGACAGGAATCAGCCTCCTTGCGACCCTGGTAGGATTAAGCGGATCGGCGAATGAATGAATGCATGTGTGCCACTAGTACTATACTAATTGAATATAATGAGTCTCTGTTTTCATTGGTTTTTGTTTTGCACTTATTTGTCAGATAAGATCACTTAGTTCTGATAAGCATTCCACTAACCTCTCGCAAGACTTACCAAAAGATTTGAACCTCTTTCTTTACCATTTCTTGAACCATTTTAAGTTATCCGGCCATGTTATTGATGTATGCACAGCCTTCTACATATCATCTGCATTATATGTACTCTATACTGCTGGGATGTAACTGAATCCTTTATTTGGGCTGATCTGCATGACTCTGGACAGTGGGAAGACGCCAGAGAACCTGAGGGAAACCCCCACAGACATGAAGAGGCCGTGCAAAATCCACACAGAAAGACACAAATAAGATGCAGTGCTACCCAGTCCACCACCATGCCACCCAAACACAAAACAGCTCCAGATAATGGAATTGTATTACACACCTAAGGCAAGACATTATGTCTGTGTTAATAACTTTATTCTTCAGTACTATGGTTTGTTCAAATTATTAAATGCTTCTGACCTGTTTGAGTGTGAATTTCATCTCACACTCTGATAGGTAAGTCTGTTGGGCCTTTTCCGTTGCATGAAGCGACTAGGGGTTTAACTCCTCCTGGATGGGACACTAGTCAAGACAAACCCACACACAACCACTCACACTCATACTTAGGGTCAATTTGAAACCGTCAAGCCTAACGTGCATGTCTTTGGGCCGTGAGAGGATCCCGAAGTGCCTGTAGAAAACCCATGCAAACATGGGGAGGACATGCAAACTTCATACAGAAACGAGCCTCGGACCTTCTTGCTGTGAGGCGGACCATGCCTCTCCAGTGTTATATGGTGCCATGAAAATGAGAATGTAATTGTGGCACCCATTATTCTTTACAGTACAAGTGTTTTTCTTTTCTCGAGCTCATACTGGGAGTTTAAAGGATTCCAGAAGGGACATGTGGAAAAGTGGGTGTGGAGGAGTAGGAGACAGAGGAGCCTCCTCAGCGGATGAAATAAACACTGACGTGATAAACAGTGAGCTCATACTCCAATGTACCTTCCATACACGCACATCAAACACCCACACAGGCATATTTAGTATCTGTGAGAGAAGTTAGTTCGTGCGCAGACACACTCAATTGTGTGATGCTAATAATTACAGATCTTTTACAGGGGGCCAAAACTTTGGAATCTACAGCTGTAGCCTCTTAATCAAATATCTCGATGGATTTCTATTATGATGTGAACTTTAAGTGTCCACATGGAATTTAGCACACACACACACACACACACACACACACACACAGGACCATCCCATCAGTGGAAAATCCCTCCCTCACTCTTTCTCGCATATCCCGCAGGAAATGAGTCATTCTGAGCTATATGGCGAACCTTTGCTAAACAAAACTGATATCACTAAATGTTTATTATTCATGATCGAATATGTGATTTATTAAACTTTGCAAAGACTTACAAGACTTTTTTTCCTCCTCTTTTCTCCATTATACAGCACAATGTACTGTTACAAAGCTGTATACCTCACCATTAAAAAAAAAACAAAATAATAATCCTAAAGCAGGGTGGCACGGTGGCGTATTGATTAGCATGTCCGCCTCACAGCAGGAAAATCCTGAGTCCTGGCTCGGTGAGGGTGGTTCTGTGTGGAGTTTGCATGTTTTCTCCATGCTTGCATGGGTTTCCTCCAACAGTCCAGAGACATGCATGTTAGGATGAAGGCTGTTTAAAATTGCCCCTAGGTGTAAATAGTTGGCGCTGTGATGGAATAGTGAGCTGTTCAGTGTCTACCTTAAGATAGGCTCCAGCCTCCATAGTAGCATTAAGCGGTACAGAAAATTAAAACTCTCTCATGAGCTAAACCACTTACTCCTACTAGGGTCACGGGGAGGCTGGAGCCAACAGAGTCTCAGCCGACTCTGGGCAAAGGCAGGGTACAATCTGAAGCTCACCAGACCATCGCAGGGCCAAGACACACATACTCATTTACAATCACATCCACACCAACCAATTAGCCTAATGTGCATGTCTTTGAACTGTCGGAGGAAACTGGAGTACCCAGAGGAAACCCATGCAAGCATAGAGAGAACATGAAAACTTCACACAGAAATGCTGGGTCTTGAACCCAGGACCTTCTCACTATGCTAAACACTACATCTCCGTGTTGCCCTAAACCAGGGACAGAATATGCTCATTTATCAGTACTGTGTGTATTTGAAGTATTACCATCATTAAAGCCAACTGTGAGTTATTACGCTTGAGGATGAATTGATACTCCGTTGAGTTGACGACTGGCAATTTAGAAACAAACAAAACAGTGTGAATGGACACGCATTTACCTTTAACAGTGACAGGAGACTGGCGTGAATAAAAACCCATAAGCCCAAAGCCACTGTCAAAGCATCAGAAGGTAGGGCTGGATTTCAGCTAGAGACCCAACAAACAGGCCCTGGGCTACTGTCCAGAGTTTATAAAGAGGAACAGGAGGAGACCATCTGAAACAGCACAGAAGAAAGGTATGCCAGGTGAATCCTCTCTGACATTAACTCACCATCAGGAGCTCAATGAACGTAGCTGCTGGGGAGTAACGAAAACCGTATGGGCAACCGCACAAAGGGAGGGTGGGGAAAGCAGAGAACTCTGATCTTTAAAAACCTGATCTTTGTTTTCTTTTCAAAGCAGCCAAACAAACCACTCACTCGCAAAGCACCTGGACGCACTCACTGCATTACAACACTAGAGATAAACACGCCAGATACTCTTCATGGATTACAGTTACATACTAGGACAGTACATGCAGCATGAGTTAAAGTATGCACAATAACGGATCACAACAATTATAAGGTCAGTGCCAATCCTTCATTTGCCAAGCCGCTTCATCCTATTACGGTCATGGAGAGGATGGAGCCTATCTCAGCCGACACTGGGTGAAGGTGGGGTACACCCTGAACAGCTCGCCAGAACACTGCAGAACAACACAAACACAACCATTCACACTCACTATCATACCCGGTGCAATTTGGAACAGTCAATTATCCTAATATACATGTGCATGTCTTTGAACTGTGGGTAGAAACCAGAGTACCCAGAGGAAACTCACGCAGGCACAGGGAGGACATGCGAACTTCACACAGAAACAACTGAGCCCTGGACTCGAATATGAGCAATACTTGAAAATGTGCAATCATTTTACACACAAAAGACTTTAATTTAGGTGCAAATTACTAGCGTCTAGCTACTGTCTGGATAAAGACAGGGGTCTTTAGCTGTTTGTCCCTGCAGATCGAAAATATCGCAAAAGAAGACCTTTAATGAAGGACTGCAAAAATATTGTAGTACTTTAATGGCAGCATTTTAGTAACTTTTTTTTTCTAAACTGTGGGTTGCCTCACAGCAAGGAGGTCCTGGGCTCAGGGATCATGTCCCGGGCTCGGTCGTTACTGTGTGGACTCTGCGTGTTATCCCCGTGCTTGTGTGGGTTCACAGTAACAGTCTCTCTGCAAATCATGGAATGCTGCAGAACAGGTAACTGATGTTTCTATTAAAAACAACTGGGCTGAAACTTCCAGAATTGTAGGATTCTAGGACCTTTTATAATGTCAGTGATACTATTAATAGGATGGTTTGGACCCATCACCGGAAGCCTGTTGCTTGTGGTAATAAATCCTTTGACTTCTCTATTCCTATGGGTATTCCAGTTTCCTCACAAAGACATGCACATTGGGCTAGCTGGCTGTTCCAGATTTCCCCGTGTGTGTGTTGTCCCTGTGATGGACTGGTGAGCCGTTCAGCGTGTACCCGACCTTTGACAAGAGTTGGCTGAGATAGACTCCAGCCTTCCCACAACCCTAGCAGGATTAAACGGTTCAGCATATGAAGGAATATTTTATAAGATGCACCTCAGGTTGACTGCTTAACCTGACCTTTGACCTTATCTAACCTTTGTAAGTAAACAATTTTATGTTGCTGGGCCTTGACAGGTGAGCTACATCCTCCTCAAGTCCTAGTGGGATAATGCAGTTCAGTACTGTGCTGTTCTTTTATTAAATTTAAGCGGTTTCCTGGTGAAAAGGGCAGTGTGAGGAAAAATCTCCACCGGAGCCATGACAGTGCAAGCCTATGCATGAATCATTGCCTATTAGGGGTTTGTGTACTTGCTGTTTGAATAGGAAGACAGATGAATTCTCATTGGAAAACAAGCTTTCAACATGTTTACTGCGTAACGAACCATTTGGTTTCTATTTTCTGATTACGAATATTGGTAGATCTGGAGCCTTGTCACTAATTGGCAATTAGTAAATTATAATGGCTGGATCTCAGATGTGTAGTTTGGGTAGAATTGAATAAATACTGCAAACAAATTGTAAGTATAAAATCGTTTAATTATTAACATTCATTTCTGAATTTCGTAGTTTATAAGTTTAAGTTTCGAGTCATCCATTTCTTCCTCAGCTAGAAGCTTTTGAAATGAATGTCACCAATCAGAAGACTAATGTGCTAATGTTGATCTGATTTCAGAAAATAGATTTTAATTTAAAAGTCAGGGAGATAAAAAAAGGTCCCTTTCAGCTGTCTTGGAAACGATTATCTGTGTTTATTGTGCATTTTAGATTAGAATGATATAGTTCATAATAGAAAGTTGTGCTTCCCCTGTTTTAATAGCCGCCAGCCGTCACTGGAGAAGGCCTATGGATTTTCCCACTATGGGTTCTGAGCAAGTTCACGGGAAATGCCTGAATAAATAGACTCAGGACATGACATCCCACTGAGTCTGGCTCGCAAACAACACAAAAAGCTATTTATTATTTGGTTCTTC
Source organism: Neosilurus mollespiculum (assembly GCA_030014195.1). NCBI lineage: Eukaryota > Metazoa > Chordata > Actinopteri > Siluriformes > Plotosidae > Neosilurus > Neosilurus mollespiculum. Next base: position 22,291,020 of record JAQMYF010000023.1, on the reverse strand, counting down.
CACCACCTAAATAACAAGTCCATTATACTACATTCAATACTGCATTAACAAAAAAAAAGGAGGAATGGAAGATAATATAGAAAGAGAGCTTTTCTGCTAGGACATCCAATGGGAAGGCAGGAAGGACAGAACAACAAGCAAGCAACACTGTCACCTTAAGATCTTAATCTTCAATTCTTTATCTCTGTGTTCAGATTTAAATCTAAAATAACAAGGTCTTCAATCAAAGTTAGAAATCCTGCATTTGCTGAACAGCTTTATCCTATTAGGGTTGCAGGGAGGCTGGAGCCTATCTAGCTAACACTTGGCGAAGGCAGGGTACACCCTGAACAGCTCGCCAATCCTTTGCAGGGCCAATGCCGTCACACACACACACACACACATACACACACACACACACACCTACAGACACACACACACACACACACACACACACACAAAACCATTCACACTCACTCTCACACCTAGGGGAAATTTGGAACAGCCAGTTAGCCTAATGTTCATGTCTTTAAAATTTGGGAGGAAACAAGAGTACCTGGAGAAAACCCACACAGGCACAGGGAAAGCATGCAAACTCCACACAGAAACACTCTTGCCGAGCCCAGGACCTTCTTGTTGGGAGTCGAACGTGACAACCACTACACCACCGTGCCACCACTTACAAGAAATAAAACAATCACAGTATAAGAAGCAGGTACTGTATATATAGTAAGTTCGGGGTTATAAAGTACTTACTCACTCATTCAATCATGTTCCAAAGTGCTTACTCCTACCCGTGTCGCGAGAAGGCAGGAGCCTATCTCAGCCAACCATGGGCGCAGGCATGGTACACCCTGAATAGTCCATTGCAGAGCCAACGCACACAACTATTCACACTCACACCTAGGGGTGATTTGGAACAGCCAATTAGCCTAAAGTGCATGTCTCTGGACTGTCAGAGGAAACCAGAGTTCTCAGAAGAAACCCAGGCAAACACCCCGAGAATATGCAAACTCCACACAGAAACGCTCGAGCACAGGATCTGAACCCAGGATCGTCTTGCTGTTAGGTGGATGTGCTAACCACCCTGTTTACAAAGTAATTGCTCTTTAATAAAAATCATCTCATGTCTGTCGCCCAGCTGAAATCACTGTTGCATACGGTATCATATAAATTGTTGGAGGCCTTCATCCAATGCTGAGCTCTTAGACCCAGGATCCGTGGGTTAAATCTTCCACATTCTAAGTTCCTTTTCAATCTCTGGTATATGTTCAGACTTGCATATTCCCTCTTACCTGATCTTCCTGACACTTGGGGTTGTCACTACTGCTGTTTCTCTACTGCTTATCTATTATTGCTGTGTCTGGTTGGTTTGCTATTTCACGTTTATCTGCTCAGATCTGGAGGTCCCACTGGAAATGAGCTGTATTGTTTTTTACTATACCATTTGGACTATAGACTGTGTAACCCATATTACTTGTTAACTGTCCCTCTCAGTTTTTTGCAGTTCCTGGATATATCTCGATGGTTTTCTCATGAGCCACTTTGCAATGCACCTTGGGTTATGTCTTACATGCGATACCTTAGCTTTAACTGATCTAATATTGTTCTGCCACAGATACAACTCTGTGTTCTCCACAAGTAATTGGAGTTTCCCATTTCATCCAGCTGATACAGTCACTGATACAGTCCATAAGGGGTGTCCTGGAGTGGTACAGTCTCCGTTTCCATCCACACCTCCTATCTATTTGAAGTGTTCTCTGAGCAGCTCATCCATGGGCTAATGATTATTTGTTCCTCCTGGATCTCATCAGATTGGAGGATTGGATCTCTTGTCTTAGCTCACTTTCAGCAGCTCTGGTCACCATCTCTTTATTGGGAACGCTCCTCTAGTGTGGACAGGATCGTAAACTTCGTTTGACAAGTGCTGAATCTAGCTGAGAAGGCTAGGGAGGAGGGCAGCCTGGTTCCCCCTCCTGATGATGCCACAGCCTCTCAACATATTCTGAGGCAACACATACAACTAGAGTCACGACATTGCAAAGACACTTGCCGCTGTTGGCATCCTGGGTCGAAGATGGATGGTGGGAAGAATGGAGAACCTCGACACATTCATCGAGACCCCTCCACCAAGCCTAGGGGTCACCAGCTAGGTTGCAAGGCCTGTGTACAGCTCAACCACATTTTGCAAGGATGACTGGGGCTGTGGAGAATGTGGAGTTGCCCCTTAGTCACCATTGCACCCAGGTCCTCTAGGAGGGGTAGCACCTGCCCAGGGTGCCAACTATCGCTCAAATAGCCCCTTTTTGTCCTGCTAGCTCTGCTGCAGTGGTACTGCTGCTGGGCAGCACACCAGGATAAGTCATCCCTTGCATCCATAGGTACAACGGCTCTGAAGGCAGGGACAGCACCGCGTTGCAGAACACTCAGGGCATTGGGTGACATGGAAGACCACATAGCCATCCGCTGCGCCTTGCTCCATCCCAGTCATCTTGGTAGCGCCTTGCCCCTGGATCCAGGCGGAGCATGGGATGAGAGAGTGAGGCTAAGGTTGCGCAACTCTCCCTCACTTTACACAAATTCAAGCGCACATCAGGACTCAACTTAGGAAGTGTTTCTAACTGCCGTTAAAGAAAAGTTAAAGCTTTAATCATGTGTTATGTACAAAAATATTTAATGTTTTACCTGCTTACCTTTGATCAAACATTCTTATGTCTGTTGATGTTTACATTCATTTGCATGTTGGGTCTGTTGCATGCCTTAATCCATCATAGACCCGTATCCAACTGGGTTTTCATCTCTGGAAAAAAAAAAGGACGAGCTCCTTATAGTTTTTCAGAATACCTTTCGTCTGAACTCCCAAACGCATCTAAAAAGCATTTCAGCAGTAGCACTGAAAAGCTGCGTATGATTTCTGCATCAGTCTGCATGTGTTTGCAGGGTGGGAGGCGGGTCCTTAAGAAAATAAGGTGTTTCTACTGGTTAAAATTCTCTGCGTGATTGACAGCAGGAAAGGGTCCATTATCTGAAAGGTATGTGAATACTGTAGCTTTAAGGTGGGCAGTGGTGGGTCAGTGGTTAAGGCTCTGGGTTATTGATATCTGCCAAAAAGATGACCTCTAATTTCACATGTATTGCTGCTGATTCTTGGACCTCTCTCCATGGGCAGACTCTATCCTTGGTTATCAGTCTTTATTGCCATTGTAATGTGGACTTATCATAAACTACCCAAACTTCTGGACTGAAGGTCGAATGTGAGAGTCTCAGCTGGAAAATCTTTAAACAAGCTCAGTGTGTTTTTTCTCTTGTTTGTCTCAAGCAGAGTAAATCTTTTTAGAATTTGGTGGAATTTGGCCTAACTTAGTTTGGGAAATAAATTAGCCAATCCAGGTTTCTGTCATAGAAAACCAACATAGTCCCCTAGTCTCTGTGGTTAAATTTAGGATAGCGGTGTGTTAGCTAATGGATAAAGATTGTGTACTAGTAGTGCAGTGCTTGGGTGCGAGGTTAAAAGAATCTGTTGAGGGGTGCAAATGATGAAGCTTCAGAAACTCATTTAAAATGGAAAAAGGTTCTGAGGTCATACCTAAATACATTACCTTCACTTACCAAGTATATATCCTCCATTCAGCCTCCATTCTATCCTCGGAGAAAACCCATGCAGTCATGGTGAGAACATGAAAACTCCTCAAGAAAACACCTTCCTCGAGCCCAGGACTCGAACCCAGGACCTGTGAGGTGGACGTGCTAACCACTGCACCGCCGTGGCACCCTGTATACCATGACTAATGCAGATAATTCTATATTTGTGCACACAGCCAGGGATTGCAGTAGTATTGTAACTCTAATTAGCAGGTTGTTTAAAATGTCCTTTATACCAATTAATATATAATAACTTGCATATTTCTGTGAATTGTCTGTGGTCTATAGAGAGTGTGTGTGAGTAAGATAGACATATACTCTGACAGAGTGAGAGAGGGAACGTGAGCCATAATAAAAGAGAGCAGTGGCTTGGTTTAGTGACCTCCATGAAAAGACTCTTCAGAATGGCCCATTCTGTCTCTCCCCTCCACTGGCCTGTCTATCAGTAGAATAAAATCAGAAATGAGTGTCGAGGGCCTTGGGTTCAAACCAGCAGCTTTAATTTCAGATTCGATAATTTGGGCATGTCTGTAGAGGTTGTCAGCCACCACACCTGCCCTTTTTAGACACTGCCCGGCTGCTAAATAGCGTTCATCCCCTGTGCCTGGGTCAGCTCCCGGCTCTCGCTTTCACACTCTCCATCTCTCTCTGTCCTTGTCGCATGCTTGTGCTCAATTGCTTTCTCTCATATTTCATCACTGGCCCATTATTGTAAATTCCTCTCGGGTTTTCATTTCAAAACTAGTTTCTTTTCTGCCGCTGATCTTCAGCCCCTCTATTTTGTTGTGGTTAAGGGACGGTGTCGTGGCTCATGGTGCTTAGGTGGTAATGGAGAGGAATAACACTACCAGTGAGTTTTTTAGAGTAATAGAGTGATGCTTCAGAGAACCAGAGAGCTAAGAACTGACGAACAGGAATCAAATCACAGTGTTTTCATTACAAATAGAAAAAAGACAGATTAAAAAGGCTTCAGGCAGCACGGTGGCGCAGTAGTTAGCACGTCTGCCTCACAGCAAGAAGGTCCTGGGTTCAATCCCAGGCTCTGGCGTTTCTGTCTGGAGTTTGCTTGTTCTCCCTGTGCTTGCGTGGGTTTCCTCCGTGTACTCTGGTTTCCTCCTACAGTCCAAGAACATGCACGTTAGGCTAACTGACTGTTCCAAATTGCCCTAGGTGTGAGTGTAAGTGTGAATGGTTGTGTGAGTGTTGCCCTGCGATGGTCTGGCGAGCTGTTCAGGGTTTACTCGCCTTCACCCAGAGTCGGCTGCGATAGACCCCAGCCCCCTGTGACCCCATAGTATGATTAAGTGGTTCAGCAAACGAGTGACTGGGTTAACAGGCTTTTTTCTCTATTTATTTAAATCCTCAGAACTACACCTGATTAACAGCTTTGGTCACATGACGTGTAAGATGTGTAAGATTTATAGCAATGATATAAAGATTGAGGCACTGCCTAAAAGTGAAACGCCGAAAAAAATGAACTTCTCCTGATAAAAGGCTTCAATGTGAACATGTTTTGATGACTTCATCGTCATTACATTATGACCGTCCCCTCCACAGAGTTTTGATATTGTATGAAAGTGTTACACTACTGAGATAAGATTTCTTTAATGGAATCCCAGTATCACCACAGGGTAGCGAGATGCCATTCCGCAGGATGGGTTCACTTCCGTAAGCATGTTATACGCTCCAGAAATGTCACGTGATTCCTCAATGTGATTGGGTTAAAAGCCTTTATATTTAAATGAGTAACTCATTGCACGGCAGTTGCAGTTTATTTTGCCAGTCAAAAAAATACAATGGTACCTACTGCATATGGCACATAGAATTTTGTTAAGAAAATGTATTTTATTTTATTTGATTTAAAAGTGTATTTTATTCTATGGCTTGAAACAAGTAATAGTTTGGAGAGAAAGATAGAGTAGAAGAAGTTACCATCGGTCAGTTAGTCATTCCCATTACCACGTTTATATAGCGGCATGAGAATTATCACCGCAGGGTTCCTTCGTGTACACGTACGGACGGACAGACACAATGTTCGAGACTATACCAATTTCTCAGGTATGGTGCTCCACTTGCTCCGGTAAAAGCTATCCGGTGAAAGCTGCACTGGTAGCAACTGAAGATGCTGCAGAAAACCAGAGCTCTTCTTACTTCTTACGTGCCTTTCATTGACCAAGGACATGCACATACATGAAAAGAAAACATGCAGAAACCTCCTTTAGCCCCATATACAATAATTTCTATCACGTTCAACAAGTGTTTTTCTCAACATACTGCTCTATACCTGAATATAAAGCCGTGCGGATGAATGGCAACATTATGAAGTGTGTCTCTTTCTTTCACTGCTTCTATTTTTTGCTTTGATGTGAACACAGCATTGACCTGAGGATGGAGAGAGGGATGCTTTATGTCAAATACACAAGATTCCAACAAGGAGGGGAAAAAAAAAAAAAAAACAGGAGGAAAATCAATATCTGGATCCCAGTAGGTTTCACGCTACAATTACCAAAAAAGAAAAGGAAGAAAGAAATGGTTGCCGCTAACAATTGTTGACACAAGTTACGCGCACAAAAGAGAAATATAAGGGCAAGACAAGGGTAAACAAAATACGCTCTGAAGCTACAAGGTAAGGACACAGAATAGATCTGAAAAGAAAAATTATAATAAAATACCAACCTGTTGGTCACCAGACACCAAATTCTGTCACTGCTTGTGGAACTGGCATGGTGGCGTAGTGGTTAGCACGTCCGCCTCACAGTAAGAAGCACCTGGGTTTGAGTTCTGTGTGGAGTTTGCATGTTCTCTGGTTCTCTCTGGGTACTCTGGTTTCCTCGTACTGAGCAAAGACTGAAAAATATTCACTCATTCATTTATTTTCTAAGCCGCTTAATCCTAATTAGGGCTGTGGGGAGGCTGGCGCTCATCTCAGCCAACTCTGGGCAAAGGCGGGGTACACCCTGAACAGCTCGCCAGGTGAAGAAACTCTTCATACCATACTATTCTTACCATTCACTCTTACACCTAGGAGTGATTTGGAACAGCCAGTTAGCCGACTGTGCATGTTTTTGGATTGTGGGAGAAAACTAGAGTACCTGGAGGAAACCCACACAAGCATGAGTAGAACATGCAAACTCCACACAGATACGCCCTTACCAAGCCCGGAGATTTGAACCCAGGACCTTCTTGCTGTGAGGCGGATGTTCTAACCTTATTACTATGTATTAAGGCATTATTTATAGAAAGTTATTCACGCTTTATGAGGCATCAAGAACATACAAAGAATCCGAGCTTATAATATTTACCCTTCAGGATCTTTCACTGGAAATAAATGTAGCGTTCCCATCCTGAGATGCCTGAAATGAGTGAAACAAATCCAGATCACTGTGACTGCAAGAAGCAGTTGAAGACATTCACGGGTGTGTAATTGTACGCGACCGGTTCCAGGTCGGTTTATGCTGTACATATGCTGGATAAAATCACAGTGGCAATAAACACACTGTGGGTCAGATTTGCAAATCGAGGTCAGGCCTTGTTCTCCAAAACTGGAGGAGATGAAGTATACCTGGGAGATGCTCAGCATGACAGCTGTGTTATTTGTGTTGCCACTGAGCAAGTCCAGACCACCATCTAACTGCAGACGAGAGGAAGGGAAGAGGAAACTGCTTTTCACCATTCATTTCCAAATGGGACACATGGACGTTCTCACATAGGACATTTCTCTCTCTCTCTCTCTCTCTCTCTCTCTCTCTCTCTCTCTCTCTCTCTCTCTCTCTCACACACACACACACACA
>JAQMYF010000023.1:22267571-22281226 GCA_030014195.1 Neosilurus mollespiculum | reverse complement strand
AGAGAGAGAGAGAGAGAGAGAGAGAGAGAGAGAGAAAGAGAAGGAGAGAGAGACGGAAAGAGAGATAAGGTGAAAGAGAGAGAGAGAGAGAGAGAGAGAGAGAGAGAGAGAGAGAGATTTCATATAATACAACTAAAGCACAATTGTTTCATCATCTGTCAATAAGGGCAGAACAGTAGTAGAAGCAGAAAGAAGGTCCTGAGTTTGAGTTCCGGGCTCAGCTCAGGGGTTTCTATGTGGAGTTTGCATGTTCTCCCTGTGCTTGCGTGGGTTTCCTTGGGGTACTCCGGTTTCCTTCAACAGTCCAAAGACATGCGCATTAGGTGTAAGTATGATTGTTTGTGTGTGTCAGTTGCCCTGTGAGCTGGTAAGGGTGTACCCTGCCTTCGTCCAGTGTTGGATGAGATAGGCGGTGTCTCCCCGCGACTCTAGTAGGATTAAGTGGTTTGGCAAATGAGAGAGAGGGAGCATGGTGATGATTATACAGCCAGATGCCACTCCAGTGTGTAATTCACACAGATCATCTTTATGAGACACTTTATCTTCCGTACCTGCCAGCCTTTTTTTTTGACCACAAGTTCTCAGGCCCATACAAAGATTGTACAGTGTCTCCACAATGCATGCATTTATCTACGCAGCAAGAACGGGACACGGGAATGCTTGCAGCACACAAACACACATTCACATATGTCTTCCTCTCCTTGCCGTGTGAGTGAATGTTTGTGTGTGTGTGTGTGTGTGTGTGTGTGTGTGTGTGTGTGTGTGACGGATATGAACCAAGTCTTTGACCTAAAATGTGGGCCTCAGGGGAAGGTTGGATCCTCTTGACCCCCACGTTCCACAGGCTATGGTGAGCAACCCCAAAATGCCTCCCAGACACACACACACACACACACACACACACACACACACACACACACACACACACACACTAAAATATGGTGTCCCACAAGGTTCTATTTTAAGTCCCCCATTATTATCCTTTATATCCAGCAACTTAGACATAAAACCCCATCTTGGTTTTCACTTCGGCACTGATGATAAACAATGGCACAGCAGCATAGCTATGAAAATGAAAGTTTGTTGCTGTAATTATTGTTGACGCTTGTATGGAATCTCATTACAGTTTAGGGTTGTTTCTACATCTATTCTTAATATTATTAATCTCACTTACCCCACACACACACAACTATTCCCACTCACACTCACACCTTGGGGCAATTTGGAACAGCCAGTTAGCATAATGTGCATGTACTGTGGGAGGAAACCGGGGTACCTGGAGGAAACCCATGCAAGCAGAACACGCAAACTCCACACAGAAACTCGACCAGCCCAGGACTGGAACCCAGGACCATGCCACCATGCTAACCACTACGCCACCATGCTAACCACTATGCCACCATGCCGAACTGAGCCATATAGATATATACAAATACAATTGTAAGGCACACCTTTTGATTAATCAGATTCAAGAATCCTTTTTATACATTGCATTATGCTGCTACATCCATGTAGGAGCCATTTGTTTCTGTTTGCATGATGTGTCACTATATCATTTATCCTGTTTTACATTTATGTGTCCGACATCACTCACTATAAAAACTAATTTCAGGGAGGACCCCCACTACCACCAAACAAGCAAACAAACAAACACACAAAATGAACCAAATGAAAGTCGGTCTGTCTAGGAAATCATGTTGCAAAAAATGGATCGTGTAACACGGTTATTATCTTTTATAGCTACAAGGCAGGAGTACACCATTCTGTATATAATCTCAGGTGAGATGCATTATATATATATATATATATATATATATATATATATATATATATATATATATTTTCCCCCAGGCAGTCTGTTGGACAATGCACTAAATTGTTAGATTAGAGAGAGAGGTCGACTGTAAAGCCCTCCCGCAGAGAAAACTGATAGGTGTACTACTTAGCAAAAAAAAGATGATGCACTCTCTCTCTCTCTCTCTCTCTCTCTCTCTCTCTCTCTCTCTCTCTCTCTCTCTTGCTTTCTCTCTCTTCCTCTCTTTCTGTTAATCACTCATTATGCTATCAAGTCACTCACTCTCCTTCTCCAGAGGTGTACCTACGGTGACGCAGTGGTTAGCATGTCCGCCCCACAGCAAGAAGGCCCTGGGTTCCAGTCCTGGGCTCAGCGAGGGTGTTTCTGTGTGGAGTTTACATGTTTTCCCCCATTCTTGCAGGGGTTTCCTCGGGGTACTCTGCTTTTCTCATGAACATTAGGCTAACTGGCTGTTCCAATTTACCTGTTAATGTAAATGTAAATGTACCTGTAGTTGTGAATGTGAATTGTGTGTATTGGCCCTGCAAAGGTTTGGCAAGTTGTTCAGGGTGTACCCCGCCTTCTCCCATGGTCGGTTGAGATAGGCTACAGCTTCCCCGCGACTCTAGTAGTAGGATTATGCGGTTCGGCAAATGAGTGAGTGAGTGAATTTTGTTTATTTAACCATTTTCTTGCCTATTTGGTGTCATGAAAAATGACGCAGAACATAATATTGAGTTGATTTTGAACTGGTGAGGTGGGTCTGTGCCAGATTTGGAATTATGTCAGATCTTAAAGAATTGCATTCAGTTCCAGGTAGATTAAATAAAGAGGAAATACAGTGGTGTCTCTTAGAAATAAAATGGAATCGGCCCCAGTGTCTTTCTGAAACCATTTGTTTCCTCCTGTTTCCTCCCACCTTCTTCTGTTTCTTAACACTTCATCTCAGACTTTTCCACTTTCTACCAATCAGTGTTGCACTAAGAAGTTATTGCACATGCACACTATTGTTCCTCCAACCACATGGTCTTGTTATCGTTTCTGTTATTGTTGTTTTTGTAAACAGATGCAGAACCAAAACAAGATGTAGAACAGGTGAATAAGAGATATGAAGCCCATCAGCTGGAGTGGTTTCACCAGAAAACCTTTCTATTCATCCAAAATGACCTGATAATGTAAGATGAATCATATTATTACTATTTACTAGTGAATGAGGAACTTTAAGGCCAGATTCGTGAACCTGGGTCAGTTTAGATTTGATAAGTGGATCTGTTCCGTTATGGACATTTGTTCATAAAGATCCGGAGTGAATGCTGCACCCTGTTCCAGAACAATACATGATGATATTTAGACCTGTTAGTGCAGTGAAAGCAATGATTTGTTCTGTTTGTTGAGTCGATGTAGCTGTTAGCGGCGTGTGTTGATTTAAAGTGTTAGCACATCGTGTCTGAGAGAGACGGTTGTGTTGACCCAACTTTAACCAGATGTTCAGTTTGCTTTTGCACTTATTGACCTCATACTTTTACAGAATCAAGGTATTGTTGAAACGAGGCGTATAAATGCGTGTCTGACATTCGTCATGCAACTTATGCGCAGGGACGTGGTGTTCCGAACACTTTTTCATTCATTCTACGTACACATCGAGCTTATCCTCACCACCCGAACATACTGCACTCATTTCAGACTAAACAATTGTGACTTGGCTGGGAATTGAGCTTTGAATCCAGATGCTACTCCTCTGGAAGCCGTCTTTGTTGCTTCTCTCTCTCTCTCTCACTCTCTCTCTCTCTCTCTCTCTCTCTCTCTCTCACACACACACACACACACCACCTCATTCTTAGGTTGTGAGTTCTTTAATTGGAGTGGCAGTCACAGACACTCTTTCAACAAACGCAACACATGGGGGAGTTTCTACTCCTGGCAGAAGCTGTCCATTAGTGCTCCAAATAAAAGAAAGTTGAGAGCTATGTTTCAGGTGTTTATTGCTAAAAAAAAGCTCTCGGGCAGCTGCCTCCAGTCCACTCTCCACCCCTTCCACTCCAGTCTGCCTGGATCCTGGATCGGCACGAAGCAAAACTGAAAAGAAAAAGGAAAGCCAGCAGATGTCTGTTCACTGAAGGTATTTTCTCAGTATTCTCTCCTTTTTTGCTGTCGTCATAGAGATGAGCGTTTATCTCTAGCACGTCATTTGTAGAGCCTCACTCATTTGTAAAAACATACCACAGAATGAGGGTTATAGAGGTGGTTAACTGTTTACTTTTATTAGCCGGTGTAATCCGAACTGCACATCTTTCAACAACTCGCGCTTGTTTTATTCTCAGAACGGCTTAGCCACCTGTGGAGGCCAAGACCAACTCTCTTAACTCAATTCGTGTTCCTGTCGCCCCAATAAGAACAAGACTTCCTGCCAAAACAACCCAGAATCTTTTACTGCACAGCTACACGTTGGTGAGATGCAGTTAATACTGTAGTTTTAGGTACAATGTTTTTCTAAGAGGTTTCAGGTTCCAGCCTATCCCAGATGACTTCGGGTGATGGCGGGGTACACCATGAACAGCTCGCCAGAGCATTGCAGGGTCAACACCCACACACACACACACACACCCACCCACCCACACACACACACACACACACAAAACCATTCACACTCAAATTCACACCAAGTAAACCTTCCTCATCTGAGATGAAAGAGCGATTTATTTGTTTATTTATTCATTCATTAATACATTTTCTAAGACGCTTCATCCTAATTAGAGTCACGAAGGCTGGCGCCTTTCTCAGCCGACTCTGGGCGAATGCGGGGCACACACTGGACAGCTGGCCAGGTCATCGCAGGCCCAACTCACTTACACAACCATTCACACAAACACTTACATCTAGGGGCAATTTGGAACAGCCAATTAGCACACTGTGCATGTTTTTGGACTGTGGGAGGAAACTGGAGTTCCCAGAGGAAACCCACACAAGCACAGGGAGAACATGCAAACTCCATATAGAACCCAGGCCTTCTTGCTATGAGGCAGACGTGATAACCACTGTGCCACTGTGCCATCCTGTTTGTTTGTTTATTTATTTATTTATTATATCATCTATTTTACAGTATTGCAGGGATGCTACTATATTTCGAGGGAATGTTACAGTACAGACAGAGTCTGACATCTATTAAATCAATTTCTAATAAGAAGGGAATAACACACCTAAATGCACACAGTCTTTTTGTTCCTCTCACCTTTTCCATATATTCTCCATCCTCTGGGCTTTACATTTTACACCAGGTCCCACAGGCCTCCATCCTATAAATACTTAATTAACATTTCCTCCAATCCAGTTTACTCACTACCTGTACAAATCTGTTCAGAAATAAATCAAGTTTATATATATATTTTAAGGAGCAAACCAGGATTAAAGTTTGCCAAGAACCCTGGATCAGAAACTCAAGTGTGAATTCTACTTAGCCAGCTGTGAGGATGACCGTCTGACCTCTTCCATTTAGGAGCCTTGACTTCCTCCTCATTATCTTCCATATGTATGTAGGAACTTAAAAAAGAGCCCCTGTGTCTTTCACAGGCAAGGTGGGGAATTCAGTCAAATCCCATAACTCCACTCCATCTTGGCCTTTTCAGCACATTTCTACCAGCATCTCGTGGGCTCTTTTCCGAAATAAAACAAAATGTGGAAAGAAAAACAAGAAAAGCGTCGCGAAAGAGGAGGAAATGTTATTTAAAAGGTACTAGACCGCATCATTTTCCACTGATATTATATACTCCCCTGCTGTATTCCAAAATATATACGGGCCCCAGGCCAAGAATGTCAAACTAAAACACATAGACTCAACATCTGGACAGAGGCTGAACAAAACATCCATTTAATCAAAGCTGAATGAAGCGGTTTCCCGTTTACCCCTGAATCCATCGTTTGTTACTTTCGCCTCTGATCCTGCCATTGGCGCACCTTTCAGCCACTTTAGCCACGATGCAGAGCAAACTGTTCTTTTTCATTAGAACTAGCCGCATTGTGTGTGACGAACAGAGAAAGCAGTGTACTTCACGAGCATACCTACAGCACCGATGGTCCAACATCCACTTCTGAAAGTTGCTGTTGGCTAAAGAGGCTGGAAGACTTTTGGAAGGGTGGCAGAAGGTAATAGTTGTTTGAGTTGCGGGTTCGAAGCCCGCTCCCAAAGCTGCGTGGCAGACCTCCAGTGCTTTGGCTGAACAGGAAATATTTACCTACTTAATGAACTGGCTGGACCAAGATTCCTGGCAATTAAGGAGTGAATGATATGCGCAAGGTGTCTGTAACAATGTGGTTTGGCACCAAAAGGGCTCTAGACAGCACTTTATTCATGGATGCCCTTGTAATGTAGGCCTGTATGACTGCATTAGGCATTTTAGTTTACACAAAACCGCATTTAGAAACACTAATTAGCGCTTAATGCAATACTGAGTTCCTGCATAGATTTTTGGGATGTTAAGCGCAGAAAAAAGACCTGTATGAGGCGAACTGGCCTTGCACTGAACCCACCGCCCAGGATGGCTTTCCTCTGAAAGGTAGAAATAACAGGCCTCACTTATAGATCTTCTCGTGAGTTGTGTGTAAATGGTTTAGAAGGTTTAACCATATGAAAAAAATTCCTGGTAGATTCACCAAAGTTCCACTCGTCTCATATCGTTTTCCAAACCGCTTAATTCTATTAGCGTTGTAAGGAGGCTAGAGCCTATCTCAGCCGACACTGGGCGTACACACACAACCATTAACCTTCTCATTCTCAACTAGGGGAAATTCAGAACACCCTATTAGTCTAATGTGCATGTCGTTGGACTGTAGGAGAAAACCAGAGTTCTTGGGGGAAACCCACACAAGCACGGGGAGAACATGCAAACTCCACACAAAAACATTCAAGCCCGGGACTGGAACCCAGCGCCTTCTTGATGTGAGGCAGACAGGCTAACCTCTACACCTCAGTGCCACCCATTAAAATTTATTTGTACTCATGTGTGTATGTTTTATTTAAAAAAGAAGGTCCTGGGTTTTATTCCCAGGCTTGGTGACTGTTTCTGTGTAGAGTCTGAATGTTCTCCCTGTCCCTTTCTGGTTTTCTCCCACAGTCCAAAGATATTCACATTAGGTTAAATGGCTGTCCCAAATGGCCCTGTGTGTCCCAAATGGCATACAGTGTGTGTGTGTATGTGTTGGCCCTGCAATAGCCTGTGAAACTGTCCAGGGTGTACCCCACTGTCACCCGGGGTTGACTGACTTCTGTCTCCCTGTGACCCTAATAAAGGATCAAGTATTCAGAAAATTAAATGATTGATACATGTCACAGTTGATTGACGGTTACTGTTGCTATCCAAACTCAAAGGTTACAGAATATAAATATTCACAAATATATTGAATATTTAGAAAATATCAAAATAATGACTGAACAGCTAGGTCTTCATGTCTTTTGACTCTAACAGTAATGCAGCATGTCAGCACAAACACACATTAACACTATACTCAGTTGTTTTTTGTTTTTTTTTTACAGTAATTTGTAGGACAAAAATAAAATCACAAAACATTCAATATACACTACCTATTGCGTTGGAGGTTAAAGTCAGGACTCTGGGGTGCCAATACATATGTGAAAATGATTCCTCGTGCTCCCTGAACCACTCGCTCATTATTTGAGTCCCCATTTTATATCCGTGCCATCAGGGAAGAAAAAGTCCATTGATTCACTACATTCAGCTCATCAGCTCACTTCATTTTATTGCCGTTAATGTTGCTGAGCCTCGACCGGACCAACTGGAGCAACAATGCCATGGAGATTATGCGCTATAATTAAGGCCAAAGGTGCTCCAACAAAATATTAGAGTGCACAACATTTTTTTTGCCCGGGCAGTGTATTCATGTGTGCAACTGACCATAATGACAGTGTAGCTTGTATGTATTTGCAGCATCACTAATATGATTTAAAGCCTAACAGCTTTAATGAGTCCTTTTAAAAAACCCACGACAATATAATTCCAGGTGTGTTTTCCCCCAGACGAACACCATCTTTCATGTGGTAATTCATTCATTCATTTATTTTCCAAAGCACGTAAGGAGGCTGGAGCCTATCTCAGCCTACTCTGTGTGAAGGTGGCGTACACTCTGAACAGCTCACCAGACCATCGCTGAGCAACACACACACAACCATTCACACTCACACTCACACACAGGAGCAATTTGGAACATTTATTTAGTCTAATGTGCATGTGGACTGAGGGAGGAAACCGGAGTAGCCTGAGTAAGCCCACACAAGCAAGGAGAAGATGCAAACTCTACACAGAAATGCCCTCGCCAAGCCCGGGACTCAAACCCAGGACCTCCTTGTTGTAAGGTGGACGTATCAACCACTACGCCACCGTAGCACATTTCGTGTTTTAATGCCTCTGCATACAATTTGAGAATAAATCTAGGTTGACAAATAAGTCCCTGCCAGGTGTAAAGTCTCCTCTGTTGAGCAGCGTTGAGAACAGATGCATTACCATTTTACCACGAAGACCTTTAGAAGCCGGTACAGATGAACATTTATCTCCAGAGAGATCGACAGGGAGGGAAACCAGGATGTTTGCTATTGTCTGTTTCCATGTGGTGTGGTAGACATGCTCTCTGATGCATCTCCTGCTTCTGCCTGCGTTAAGCCGAGCACAAATAGAGCTGTCAAGAGCAGACAGGTATCAGGAGGTGATGTCTGATAGGCACTTATCACACTAACACACACATTGCAGCTCTTTAGAATCACTGCAGGCCACACATCTGTTTATGGAAGACTATCCGGTGATGTTTTTGAAAAACACCAATTAACAGGACTAACATTACGGATGCTAAAAAAGAACAAAGAAATTAGGCATTAGGCATCATCAGATGAACATCCAGCCACCTGCTTGTGTGCATAACCTTCAGTCGCTGATAAGTACAGAGTGATCATTGCTATATGCTTACTCAATGCTCTGACAGGCCAAATCGGAGATGGGGCTCGGCTGACAGGCGTTTACATGCCTCACAGACCTTATCCTTCATGCAACTTATCAGAATGGCACATTAATGTCACCTGCACAAGCCCTCGTGTGGTAAGCATATAAATATCAATGTGGCTCAGTGGAGACACACGCAAAACACACAAGCCATCGCATAATGCTGACTGTTAGCCATTATGTTGATACTCGACTAATACATATTCAACACCTGTCTCATCTCTCTCTCTCTCTCTCTCTCTCTCTCTCTCTCACATACACGACGCTTTCAGCTTTTATATAATGTACGTACACTATTGAGTGTTAAATAACCCTTTTTTTCAAGTGTCAGAAGCAGTCAGGGATAAAACCGAGTACAAAGCTAGTCTGAATGAGCCTAAATTGTTAAATTAAATAATTGCTGTACCACTGTACAGCTCAAACTCCTTCTGGTAGCATGTCGGTCTTACAGCAAGAAGATCCTGTGTTTGAGTCCTGGGCTTGGGTGTTTGTGTGTGGAGTTGGCATGTTCTCCCTGTGCTCTCCGGGTACTTCAGTTTCCCCCTACAGTCCAAAGTCATGCGCATTAGGCTAACTGGCTATTCCAAATTGCCCCTAGGTGTGACTGTGAGTGTGAATAGTTGTGTATGTGTTGTCCTCCGATGGCCTGGCGAGGTGTACTCCACCTTCGCCCATCCTACTTGTGAGCCTAATAGCATTAAACGGTTCAGAAAATAAGTGAGAGAGTGAATGGTTTAGTTCATACAGCGCAAAATGGACCGGTTCACATTCATAGTCCATTTTTTCAAAGTTCACATCCATTTGTTCTGTTTTCTTTAAATAAAAAAAATAAACTGCTATGCTTTTTTAATTGTACCTTCTTCTACTCATGCATCACCAACTCCAAATCACTCAACTGTGATGCCTATAAACATCTTGATCTCAACTGACCAGCAATCTGCAGATGTGCACACAGTACCTGCCTCAGACAGTTCGGCAGTGAAGTGAGTAATGTTCCCCCTATTGAATTCATTGTTCAGTACCTATACCTGCTTTCTTGAAGGCACATGTTCGGATGGCTGCAACCGAGTCAGCAATTTGATAAATGATAGTTTTTCGATCTTACTCCAGGGCTTCAGATCTCCTGTAATGTAATCCAGTACAAGCTTGTCCATGTGTTGGATGCAGCTTTAAAAAATGCTGCGAGCTTCACTTGGGTGGATGAACTTTGTTGCCTTGTAGTCTTAGCATTATTGTACAAATATATAAGTAGCAGGTCATCCTCAGGATTGCTCCGATGCTTCAACTCAGTGTGTCCTTTAAATTCAATGCAGATGTGGCAAACGTCCTAAATGCTTTTTCAGATCCAGCAGGCATAATTCGCATAGAAGCATGTAGTGTCTTCTGTCCGAGTCTGCACCTGTTTATTTATAAAACTGCTAAAATGCACAAACAGGCTGGCTTCAGACGTCACGCAGCATGCTGTAAAACAGTGCCGTAAAAAGTAAGCAGACCAACATGAACGACGTTCGTTATCGCCAGAGGCAACAAAGTTCAAGTTCATGCTCATTATTTGTAAATTGAATCATTAAGTTCAGCGTTTACAAAGAATATGAAGACGTTCAACCACTTGTATTCTTTTTGAAGTTTTCTTTTTTAATACCATGATTTAAAATACAGACATTCAACCTAGCACAAGCAGACACGGCATCTCTCCTTCGAGCGTTTAGTCACCATTCGTTCATTCATCAGCAGGGTTCTGGAGGCTGGACAGCGCCGCTGTTTATTCACTGTGCCCTGAGTAAATACTTAAGGAAAGTTTGGCCTCTAATGACTCAACCCTTAAATATGTTCCATGATGTCAGTGATATGCAGAACAAGCTTCTGGAGACTGGGCAGTGATGGATGGTGAAACATTCCGAGAGGTGTAAATAAAGGCAATAAGAAATCACATCCTTTCTAGCGGATGGTTATTCACTGCTATTTGTTGTTGTTATATAAATGGCAGAAAAATAATGTTATAAAATGATATATAAAAATATAATGTTATTGATTAAGGTTGCATGGATACAAGCCTAGAGATTAGACACTTGAGCACACGGATTGACGGATAAATGAATCAGCATCTGATTCATGAAACTGTCATCCAATAATCATGGGCCTGGAAATACCCTTTACCTTTTCACTATTGAAATCTTTCAGAACTGTGTTTTAGGATTTTCACCAAACTTGGTAGGGTCCCTACCCTACCCTACCCTACCTGAAAAACGAAAAGCTGTATCAAGAGGTTCCGAGAGTGACAGACAAGATTGCATACTGAAGAATGGTGCTAACTGGTCACTGCTACCGACCTCCTGAGCTGCCAGTAAGTAAAGTAACGCTGTGGAACCCCACACATGGGAGACGTAACCGAGGCTGCCCCAGCTCAACCATGGTGGACATCCTGGTGCAGGACACTGATACAATAAGCCCAGAGATGCTAGCCAGGTGTATGATGGAGCTGAAAGATTGGCAGTGCCGACGGATTGCCCGTCTGTGTACGTCCTGACATAAGGATATATAAGGGATGTAAATTAATAACATGTAGGACAAAGGCATCCTGGTTTGTATCACCTCATAACTAGAGACATGTTATTTTCAGTCTCACTTTTAGTAACAAGATTTAGACATTGCCTAAACGTGAAGTTCCCAATACTGTAGATAGCATGGCTCCTTCATGCTGGAACAAATGCAGGAAAGGTTAACACTGAATTTTCTTTTCACCAGCTTTCATTCACTGATTTCTGCCTTCATTTGTATCACCTGTCCATTTAGTTGAATTATCCGTTTAACAAGTTTATGTTGCTCTTCGTATTTGGTGTTGTTTTGCTTGATGAAAGTTTCTCTGCCTACCTGCGTTAGATTGTGTATATTTTATTATTCAGTTTGAGTTTAAGTGGTGGTGTATGAACCTTCAGTTTTTGGATTTCTGTTTTTTAAATGTTATTAATAAATATTGTTGCTGTGCATTGTCATGCAAAACAGTGATCCATAACAGCCAATCAGCATCAACTGAGCGAAGCAGCAGCTTTATTGGTTTTCCTGTGGTCGGCACGCATGGACACTGGACAACCACACAGCTCATGTTTCATACCTATGGCGGCAAAATCGAACAGGTTTTTTAAACCCTCATAAATATTTGCTTTAATAATTGATTACATTCATATTTTTTTTTCAGGTCTCTAAAGGTTTTAGATACTGTAACACTGACATGCACTCAGATTAGACAACTTAATGACCCTGATTATGGATAAGGAACCTATTTGTGTATGCACACTTTGTGACTGTACGCATATATACGGATATATGCACATGTTGTGCTGAATTGTTCCAGTACAGCTTCAGTGGAGTCACTCAGTTTGTGCCTTTACTGCTTCTTATGAGTGACAATGCATTTCAGATGATCCATTGCCTCTGTTCTGTTTGTTTCCCATAATACCTTGTGCACAGAATGAGTGTTTGTGCTCGTTTAAAGACAGTCAATGCTATTCTACTTAGACACAATCACATAGGTCACGGGGGCCATTTTAATACAGGGGCCCAGAAGGTGGCGGTTGATTCATTAATTCACTCCCTTGCCTTAGGTTAATCAACATCATTTGCAGGTGTCAGAAAGAAAGAAGGAGGAAGGAGGGAAGAGGTGGGGAAGGAGTGGGCATTTGCAATCATACGCATAGAGCAAACATCAAATAAAGACCCTTGAAATGCTTCGGCAAGCCTATGGCAATAAAGTAATGAGCCGAGCAAGGTGTTATGAGTGGCATTCATGTTTCAAGAGGGGCAGAAGTCAGGGTGTTCGGACGAACATTTCAAGGGTCTCCGCTGATGATTTTTCTCTCTGCTTGCACTCTGCTCAAGTATGAGGTGGGTATGCTGTCATATATATATATATATACACACACACACACACACACACACACACACACACATATATATATATATATATATATATATACATGTGTGTGCATGTGCATGTCTTTAGATTGTGCAAGGCAACCAGAGTACATGCAGAGAACATGCAAACTCACAGAATTGCCCTCACCACACAGAATTGCCCTCGTCAACCATGGGACTCGAACCCAGGACTTTCTTTGTGTGAGGTGGATGTGCTAACCACTAAATCACTGTGCTACCCAGCTACAAATATGTTATATGCAATAAAATTGAGGCTGAAGCCTATTTCACTCAACTCTGGGAGAAGGAGGGCTACACCTTGAACAGCTAACCAGTTCATCACAGAGCAAAGACACACAGCCATTCACACTCATGCTCACACCTAGTGGGCAGTTTGGAATAGCCAATTAGACGAAATATGCTTGTCTTTAGACTGTAGGAGGAAACTGGAGTACCATACAAGTCTGGGGAGAACATGCAAACTCCACACAGGAACACCCGAGCTGCGGGCTTGAACTCAGGACCTTCTTGCTGTGAGGCGGACGTGCTAACCACTACACCACCGTGCTGCCCATTACAGATATAAACAGTATTAATGCAATAAAATAGTTTTGTACTCACTGGAACAGTGCATGGTACAAACTGAATGAGTTTGTGATTGCACTCAATGCAAATGTTATGGTGGGTGCTGTCAATGTTAACAACAATAACCATAAGCTGCCAGCAAGTTGCTACACATTTAAAGATTATTTTTACAGCATACTGTAGATACCATTTAGAAATTGTAAATAGTACAATGGGAGAAGCTACAAAAGCTCTTATAACATTTATATACATTTATCTTGCAGAGCATTTTTCTTCTCACTTTTTCTTCTGCACGTCGTAGACTGAACTGAGGGGCGGAAATGTTCCACATTGATGAGAGTTCTTTAAAATAAAATATCATA
>JAQMYF010000023.1:22232562-22244695 GCA_030014195.1 Neosilurus mollespiculum | reverse complement strand
TGTCACCCTATCAAACTTGATAATATATATATATATATAAAAGCAAGTTTGATAAAGTGGCACAGAGGCATAGTCGTTTTGCACTTGCAGCTCATAGCAAAAAGGTCCTGGGTTTGAGTCAGGGGGGAAAAGGCATTTTTGTGTGGACTTTGCATGTTCACCCTGTGCTTTTGTGGGTTTCATCAGGGTACCACTGTTTCCTCCCACAGTCCAAAGACATGCACATTAGGTGAAAAGGGTGCTCTGAATTTCCCCTAGTTGAGAATGAGAGTGATAATGGTTGTGTGTGTTGGCCTTTCAGTGGTCTGGTGAGGTGTACCCTGTGTACTTCGCCCAGTGTTGGCTGAGATAGACTTCAGTAACCCTGTAACGCTTATAGAATTAATCGGTTCGGAAAACGAGATGAGATGAATTTTTCATATGGTTAAACTTTCTAAACCATTTACACACAACTCACAAGAAGATCTATGTGAGGCCTGTTATTTCTACTTTTCAGAGGAAAGCCATCCTGGGCGGTGGGTTCAGTGCAAGGCCAGTTTGCCTCATACGGGTCTTTTTTCTGCGCTTAACATCCCAACAATCCATGACCTCTGTATTGCATTAAGTGCTAATTAGTGTTTCTAAATGCAGTTTTGTGTCAACTAAAATGCCTAATGCAGTCATACAGGCCTACATTACAAGGGCATCCATGAATAAAGTGCTGTCTGAAAAATAAGTGGTTTAAAAAAATGAGTTTCACAGATAAAACTCGGAAGTGAGAGGTGTACTTACTTTTAATACGTCTCTGTGTTTAACTTTAGCTATGGAATCCCCTTTAAAAGTGGTCCCTTATTTATTTTCTATAACTTTATGTGAAAGCACACACTTTTCAAATCCGATACAGTAGCCAGCATGCTTGGTGGTCAAACTGTGATGTGAAGAACGCCCAGAAAGAGATGGACACCATATGCCCACTGTTTCCTGGCCAGGAGGAATTGTGAAAATGGAAAATATTCAGTCTGTTTGCCTGAGGTTTCATCCATATGTTTCTGTAGTTAAAACCTGATTGGAAGCTTATTGGGGTTAAGAGTGCCTTTTAAAATCATGATATTATATGATATAGTGACTAAAATCATCATATTTCATATTTTATCATCATCATCATCATCTTCTTCTTCCGCTTGATCCGAGGTCGGGTCGTTGGGTCAGCAGCCTATTCAGTGAGGTCCAGACGTCCCTCTCCCCAGCCACTTCCTCCAGCTCTTCCGGGGAACACTGAGGTTTGTCCAGACCAGACAAGAGACATAGTCCTTCCAGCATGTTCTCGGTCGACCCCTGGGTCTCTTCCTGGTTAGGCATGCCAGAAAAGACACACTAGAGAGGCGTTCTAATCAGATGCCCGAGCCACCTCAACTGCTCGGCGCGGAGGAGCAGCGGTTCTACTCCAAGCTCCTCCCAGATGACTGAGCTTCTCACCCTACCTCTGAGAGAGAGCCCCACCACCCTGCGAAGGAAGCTCATTTCAGTCGCTTGTATTTGCGGTCTTGTTCTGTCAGTCACTACCCAAAGCTCGTGACCATAGGTGAGGGTAGGAACGTAAATCGACTGGTAAATTGAGAGCTTAGCCTTCCGGCTCTGCTCCCTCTTCACCACGATGGACCAGTACAAGCTCCACTTTACAGCAGAGGCTGCACCGATCCGCCTCTCAGTCTCCCGCTCCATCCTTTCTTCACTCATGAACAAGACCCCGAGATACTTGAACTCCTACACTTAGGACAAGACCTCGTTCCAGACCAAGAGGATGCTGTCCACCCTTTTCCCGGCTGAGAACCATGGCCTCAGACTTGGAGGTACTGATTCTCATCCCGGCCGCTTCACACTCAGCTGTGAATCGCTCCAACGAGAGCTGGAGGTCCTGGCTTGATGAAGCCAAAATAGCGATGTCATCTGCATATCATATGTTAGAAATGTCAAAAACTATAATAACAACGTGAAAAATATTTTGTATGAATATGACTTAATCATTCATTATCAGGAGGAATATAATTGACAGAACTTCTGAATTGTTAAAGTGTCTCTTAAAGAGGTTATCAGAGTACCATTTTCCATTCATCACACCTAAATTGCCCTTTAAACGCCCGTATATACTCCCATCAGTGAACCCCCTTTTTTTTGCCCTTAAGGCAACACGGCATACAGAACTGTAAGGACACATGGACCTGACTTCTGTCCTCTCCACTCTGTACGTGACGTCCCTCTGTCATCCAGACAACCCCCACTCAATATAAAGACAGGGAACAATTAATATGCACTCATACATTTTTAACGCTAAACTCAATTAGAGTTGGAATGGTGAAATACGGCCATGGCAGAGGCGTCTGTTTCAGTGCCAAGGGTGACATTTTCACTAATGAAGTGGGGCTGAGATTCGAGGTGCATCAATCACCAACACAACCATAAAGACATGTAAAACAAAGGGGCTATAAAGAAGAGGGACATGATGTACTGAAGATAGGAAAACATGCGAGCGTCTTGCGGTATATTGTCCACTATGTGATGGCACAAGCCACCTTGGCATAGGACATGGGGAATGTTTTTCACTCACCCTTTTGCAAAATCCTACTAGGGTGGTGGGGATGCTGTCTCAGCCGAGACCGGGCAAAGACAGTGTACACCCTGAACAGCCAGACCATCACAGAGCAAACCCACAAACATCCACAATCACACATAGGGTCAATTTGGAGCACTCAGTTAGCCTAATGTGCAGTCTTTAGACTGTGGGAGAAAACCGGAGGAAACCCACGCAGGAAGAGAATGCAAACTCCACACAGAAACGCCCAAGCCCGGGAATCAAACTCAGGACCTTCTTGCTGTGAGGTGGACTTGCCAATCACTATGCTACTGTGCTGCCCCTGGGGATGTTTTTCCAAATGCTAATTCTTAGCCAGACCACTGGGAGGCCTGTTATTATAATTAAACCTGAGGATAAGCGCCTGAAAGCATCGGAAATAATTGCTTATCAAGTTTTGCCTTTCCCAAAGTACCCCAGATTAGCATAGCTTCAAAGCCCTGGACAAGGATGACCTTCTCTATATCTTTGGTGTGCCGATAAATCCTCAACACAGAAGGCGTAGCTCCTGCTGTTTGTCTAATTGTTTCTAGCTTTGCATTACATTCGTCAAACGAAAGCTAGTCCCATTCAGAGAATTCTTGGGTGATAGAGAGCTTGTAATTTGCTTGCACAGTTAAAATCTGACACCTCTCTTTGGATATTACCAGACACATGCATAAGCCTAATTAAATGATCGCGTACGTTCAGCAGGGAGCATTTGTTTTCACCGTCCTAAGATGGGGGGTGGACGGAAGCCTTGAACTGGGGATGATGGGGCTGTGGGCAAGTGCGTGGAGGGGTGGAGAAGTTGTTAATTACCACATAAGAAGCATTAATGACTTGCTTCACCTCCATCTTTTCGAGAAAAGGTCACACAAACAGTATTTGCTATTAATCTTTGTCAACGTGGACACGCAGGGACCAATGTGACACTTAGAAGTATGGAACAGGCACTGTGATGATATTTGAAAATCATAATATTTACTTTAAAATGAGAGTAAATAAATTCTTAGATAGTGATAACGCAATATCAGTCATTTGAGAAAGAGCATTCCCAAACATCTAGAAACATCACAGCACGACTTTTGACAGACAAACCGACACAAGGTGAAGACTTGTAAACCCCAGCAATATTACTGAATATTGAAATCTTCAGTGGCGTACTTTGGTATAATGGTTATCACAAGCGCCTCACGGCAAGAAGGTCCTGGGTGCTTCTATGTGGATTCTGCATGTTCTCCCCGTGTTTGTGTGGGTTGTTTCCAGGTACTCCAGTTTCCTGCCACAGCCCAGACATGTTAATTAGGTTGTTCCAAATTGTCTTTAGGTGTGAGTGTGAATGGTTGTTTGTGTGTGTTGGCCCTGCGATGGTCTGGCAAGCTGTTCAGTGTCATACTGTGGCGTAGTGGTTAGCACATCTGCGTCACAGCAAGAAGTTCCGGGCTTGGCGAGATTGTATCTGTGTGGAGTTTGCATGGGCTCCCCCGTGTATGTAGGGATTCTTCCGTGTTCTCTGGTTTTCTCTCAGAGTCTTAGGACATGCATTGTTTTAACTTGCCCCTAGGAGTGGGTGTGAATGTGAAAGGTTGTACCTGTGTTGCACTAGCAGTGGTCTGACGAGCTATCCAGGGTATATACCTGGAGATCCAGCCTCTCTGCGACAATAGTAGGATTAAGCAGTTCAGCAATTATATGGATGGTTGAAATCTTCAGTAATGGTCAAATCATCAGTCTAGGCAACAAACTTTATTATAAGTTAAAATTCTTTACCCAGAAATGACAATATAGCAAGAATAAAAACAAAGCATTTATCTGTTCTATTACAATAAAACCCTCAATATGCAAGATATTAAAAATAAACAGGGAACTTAATTAACACCATTAATTAAGCATCTACTGTATTCATTTTCACAATATTTTACCAAGCTGACATTTTTTTTTTTTTAATTTACTTATTTTAATTGTGCGAGCATTCCCACACAATCTGCACATTTATTTCCCACAACCTCTTGCTCCAGAACCAAAAAGTCCAAATGGTCGAGTTAGACCAGATCCAGTTTATCCTACCCGGCCAAAATCAAACCAAAAGTCCAAGGGGTGTAGACAGCTCTGTGTGTAAAATCAGGATGTGTTTTTTTATAAACTTCTTGTTCCAGAGTGCACAGTTACTCGGTTAATTTTTGTCAAAATAATACCTCAGGTGGTGATAGTGGTCCCATGATGGAGCCGATACTACTCTTATATCAGGGGCGGGGCGTTCGGGACTCCCACTGCTATATTCAGCAGTTTCAGTTACTCTCTTGTGTGGCCGCCATATTGCTTCTTGGGATCACTTTCTAAATTAGCTTGGTATTAAGCTACCACTAGCAACGCAATATGAGGAACATCGTGGAATGAGGTCCTGCCCCAAGTGAAGGAGCTCAAGTATCTTGGGGTCTTGTTCATGAGTGAGGGAAGGAAGGAATGGGAGATCGACATTCGACGTTCCTACTTTCACCTATTTCAAGAAGCTATGGGTAGTGATGAAAGAACAAGATGACGGATACAAGCAGCTGAAATGAGCTTCCAGGCTTCAAAGCTCGGCCATCCAGGAGGAGCTCAGAGTAGAACCGCTGCTCCAGCGTGTTGAGATGAGCCAGTTGAGATGAGCCAGGCATCTGATGAATCTGGGTATCAGATCGTGTGGTGTTTCAGGCATTTCCAAGCAGGAAGAGACCCTGGGGTCGACTCAGAACACGCTGGAGGGCACGGATCTAAAAGCAACTGGATTAAGCACTCGGCCTATCAGCTCGCTCAGAAGTGAAGCCAGCCAACCGCCATATTACTAGTCCCAAAACATTAAGCTGTGTGTATACAATATGGCTAACAACCAAGTCTATATACTCAGAAAAGTGGTCAAGATGGTTCTTTTATAAACACTTTATAATTGATTTATGTAATATTCTACTAGCTGTAAGAAGTAATTAACTCCTATTATATATAGACTTAGGCCTATATATATATATATATATGTGTGTGTGTGTGTGTGTGTATATATACACACACACACAAAATGTCACATTTTTAAAAGTTTTATATACTGAGAATGTCTTGCAAAACCATTCTTAACCACAACACGTCAATCGTAGTTTAAGCCTTTATTAATAAAAAATGTATTTAAGCATTTTAAGTTTATTATATATCAATTTATTTAGTGGATCATTGATTCAAGCCCCAGTACCACCAAGCTGCTACGGTTGGAACCTTGAGCGAGGTTCTTAACTCTCAACTGCTCAATTATATTAAGAAAAAAATGTAAGTCACCTTGGAAAACTGTGTATGCCAAATGCTATAAATGTAAATGCTTTGTTCGGTCTGCAAGAACCCAAGATAGCTCTATGCTAAAATGGCGAAGTTCTATTTGATTAGTGCTTGAAACTGCCAGATATAGCTGTGGGAGTCCCAAAGTATAAGGGATCAGGACCAGGATCAGGTCCAGCTCCACCCCTCGACTCTTGGTGCTGTGGTGAGAGAGGGAAAATGTGGGGAAATTCAGAAAGTGTTTTGGTATTAGTATGGGCAATTTAGCTGACAAAACACTACAGCTCGAAATCCGTTGTCTTTATTGCGCTCTCTTACTTTCCCCATTGTGATGCGTCTCAAATTTCATTTTCCAATTTCTGAGAAAATTGTTTTTTTTTAAATCGTTTTAAAAAGAAACGATTGTTCAGTTTATCCTTCAAACCATGGGAATGATTTCTTTCCAAAAGACCACATCAAATTAGCAAGAATACTGGCATTATTTCATAAATCTGACAAAATAGAGTATTAAAAAAAAAAAACAGCATGCATTATGCACACACATTACTTCGATAATAGTATCTCATGGTCACATTAAATTATCCAGTCCCTCTCAGCAGATACCCCTGTCTAAGCTTCACGCTTTCTGCTCTTGTACTTGAAGTTAATAATAGGATATGCTGGATCAAGTGCAATTTTATAAGCTGCTGAATAATGATGGCGCACACCGTATTGTAAAATTAAACCAAATTTGCAGTGATTAATGTGATAATTCCAAGTAGGACTATTCATGGTTATATATATTGGAAATGCAGCCTACAGGGAAAGTTTTCTATCTACTTGTTCATTATATAGAGAGTATATACAGTATACTCTCACTCACCACCAAGGACACCTGTATAATTTGTGGAATTATGTCACAGCATCTTGATGCATAAAATCATGAAGATTGAGGTCAAGAACATGGGTTAATATTCATATCAAACATCAGAATGAGAGCCTCGCATGATCTCAGTGACTACGACTGTAGAATGGTGAGGAGTAAAACATGCCGTGAACAGCAGTTTTGTGGGTGGAAACATCATGCTGCTGATGGAGGACAGTGGAGAATTGCCAGACCTGGTAAAACTGACAGGATGTTTATGGCAAGTTGGATAAAATATGCTTCTGGGATTTAGTGTGGTGCATCAACAAGGTGCCATCAACCTGGAGATAGCCGGTTCGAATCCAGGTTAATGCTAAAGTCAACTGCGACCGGGAGTCCATGGGAGCTAATTGGCTTAGCTCTCACAGGAGGCAAGGATGGTATACACTCACTCCCCTGTCACTCGCAGCGATCACTGGTTACTCATAGCTAGTCCATCACAGGTTATTGTCCCAGTATTTTTTACTGGTACCCATTTATACTGCTGGGTCGACAGAGGCACACTTAAGGCCTTGCCCAGGGTTCTTAGCATAGTGGGGGTCTAACAGGGATTCATGACCCCAGCACCCTAACCACTACACCACAGGCCCGACACTCTGAGTTTGTTAGGCCATCGCTAAATATGTGCTTATGCCCCTCCCTGTTTGCCATTTGTTTTACTATAAGGAAGGTAATACACAACGGGTGGGATTTGGATACGATAGTTATATATATATATAAATATATATACACGTTTCTACTTTTCAGCTGTTTTAGTGAGCTTGTGCTGTGAAGTACGAGATGCTTTTGTGATCATCATGGTCCTAAGAGTGGTTAAATAAGTTTTTTCTCCACTTTCGGATAAGCCGGCCTCACACGGGGGCAGTTCAACGCACCTCCAAACTATGTTGGACCGCAGTGATAGCATTGTGATGGAAATCCTCTGGATGTTCGGACAGCTGAGTCACTGGGTATCTTCAAACGACGGCTGAAAACCTACCTTTTTCGGCAGTACTTAGACCAGCACTATGTTTTTTAAACACACACCAAAAAATAAATAAATAAATACCTGCACACAACACCTATCCACTGAGCTCTTGACTGATGGTATACTTAGTCTGTGTCCTGACAAACCAGTATAAGAATATTTTCACTGACAATGACTTTAAAGCACTTCTGTAAGTCGCGCTGTATAAGAGCGTCTGCTAAATGCTGTAAATGTAAATGATAGAGTTTGCCGTCGACTGACACTGACTGGCATGAACGGTGAGATTTTTAGCCGTCTTGTAGCTCCCGTGTCTCAACTTTTACAAACTGCATTCAACACAACCTCGCTACAACCTCTTTACAGTGTGTTTTCACCCACTGCTCACAAGTGTTTTGCTGCTTTCGAAACTGCGCCCACAATTTATATATACTGTCATGACTTAGGTACAAACAAATTTAGCACATGTAAAGGTCCAAACCTTTTGATTTTCGTTTTAAAACTAGCTAAGCTATAAGATTCCTATTGCATATTCAAGAGCGTCCAAGGTTGCTCATTAAGTCTCACTTGAGGTTTGGGGTGATGACATAGACCCCACATTTATGCAGCCATTTATTTACAGTAAGAAATTATGCATACATCACAGACCATAGCTTTTAATGAGAAAGAAATAGGAATAATTAATTCATCTTTTTTTTATTTTACTTTAAACTTTAAACACTGGTGGGTTTTTAAAGATTTCCTACAGCAACAGCAACCCATGTGTGGCAAAGCGGTGCAACACGCCTGTAACCCTGTAATGGATAAAGAAAGGCGAGGCATGGAGGGGAGGGGGGCACAGACCTGTTTGCACACTGGGGTGATGCTCTGTACCCCTCTACCCACTTTGAAAGCCACTGCTGAATTATTTATTTTAGTTACTTAAAGCAAGATTGCCTGTTTTTTTCCACAACCACATATTGCATCTCGGACTCGTGCAATTACCAAGTTCAGATTTGTAATGAGGGGTGAAATAGAGGAGAGATACGGGACAGTCGGATGGAATCGCTACCCAAAAAATATGCTCTTACCCTGTCAATTCTGCCTCTTTTCACAGCTACTTGTTGTAGTACCCATGTTCACAAAGCATTAATTACGACTGCACATTAATCTGCTGCTTAATATCAAAATCTCAATTCTCACCTTACAGAAATTTGACATTTTATGACATTTTCCATGTTTTAACATTATTTAGATACATTATTCCTAATGTATATTAATGAGAGATCTAATGTGTTGGGATGAGAGTAGCAACAAGGATAGGGGTACAGGAGGGGGGTGAAAGAAGAAATGGTAAGGATTGCCTGCTCATGTCTGTATTGGAATAAGATGAAACAGAAATCATAACTGAATAGGATCAAACCAAAAACAATACAGTAAACCCTAGAAAATGATAGCAGCAAAAGTAGGAACATACAAAAAAGATAAAAACATAACATACTGAAAAACATGGTAACGTAACTAAAAACTCAACAAACTAAATTCAAACCAATTCACCTTTCTTTTTAAAGTACTTTAAAAATCAACACCAGTTGAAACAAAGTGCTGTACAGAGGACTAAAACATAATTATTCAACACAAAAATCACAACAGAAGTAAAACAAAAACACAACAACTACAATTTAACAAAACAGGGGAGAAAACACCCAAAAATACACTCAGAGAGTGCAGACCTCCACCAAGGTAGTGCAATCCGTAAACTGTTTAATCCAGGCCTTACATCCAACACCCACTAGGTGGAGACATTTCAAAAACTAAAATTGCCTTATCCCATTGCCATTATGTTAAATAATCCTTCAAAACCCTTGTGGATCTGGATCCAGTTCAAAATCAGGCCCAAACTTAAACCAGTTCCTTGTTGGCCCAAAACCCACATTTGTTGAAAATTTCATGGAAATTTGTTCAGCAGTTTTAGGGTTATCGTGGTCACAGACAGACAGACACACACATGACCAATCTCCCCTTGGTGGATGTAACAAAAACACACCCACTCACTCATTGACCAAACCATTTAAACCTTCTAGGGTCGTAAGGAGGCCGGTGCCTATCTCAGCCAGTACTGGGTGGAGGCAGGGTACACCTTAAACAGCTCACCAGACTATCACAGGGCAACACTCACACAACCTTTCACACTCACACATAGGGTCAACAGTTAGCCCAATGTGCATGTCTTTGGACTGTGGAAGGAAACCAGAGTACCCGGAGGAAACCCACACAAGCACGGGGAGAACATGCAAACTCAATACTGAAATGCCCGAATCGTCCGGGGAATCGAACCCATGACCTTCTTTCTGTGAGGTGGATGTGCTAACCACTACACCACAGTGCTGCCCAACTGAATCACAGCAAATCCAAAAACATTATATCAAAAAGACAAACAAACAAACAAACAAATAGAGCCTAACAGAGCTAAAAACGGAGGTAAAGATGAGTGTGGCAGAGAAGTGAAGAAGAGAGTGCAGGCAGGGTGGAATGGGTGGAGAAGACTGGCTGGAGTGATTTGTGAAAGAGGGGTATCTGCAAGAGTGAAGGGAAATAATTATAATACAATAAGTCTCATTTGTATTTCTGCAGCTGTTTAGTGTTTTTCGTTTTGCTGTTGCTTTTTTAAAATCGGAAAGCAAAATTGAAAGGTGGGGATGTTACAGTTCTGAAATTGCTATTAAGTTGCTGTGCTTTTCTGGTACATATTTGGGTTGTTAATATGTTTTGTACTTACGTGTCACTAGATTCATGTAACTACTAAATAAGCCAAAACAAGGCAGAAAAGAAGAAACCCCCCCCCCCCCTACCATCACCCTTGTTTTAATTACATGGTTACTGAGGTCACCTGACAGAAGTGTTTATCTTATAAAATGACCATGTGAAGTCATCGCACACACTGAGCCTTATGTAAGCACTTGTTGTTATTTCGGTTTTTCGCCATGCTTTAGCTCTGCTCTTAAGCTCTGCACCAAGCAGGGTCATTCAGCACAAGCTCATTATCCCAGACCCTGGCAATAAAGCAAATACGACCTCTAAACTGGAAAAATTAGGACCCAGTTTTTATTTGCCAGAATGTGACATTTTGATTTTGCAAAATAGACTAATAAGGGAGCGGGCTGAACAACAAATAACAAGCCCTAAAAGTAATAAATGAGGCTTAAGCAACAGTGTAGAGAACGGCACAAAGGTGGAGCGGAGGAAGATGCACTACATGTACTGACTGCAAAATGCTTCTAAATACGCAACCTAAAAACAAACATTAAAAACATAATAATAATAATAATAATAATAATAATAATAATAATAATAATACTACGATGGCCTGGCGAGCTGTCCAGGGTGTACTCTGCCCGGCCCAGAGTCAGCTGAGATGGGCACCAGCCTCCCCACAACCCTAATTAGGATTAAGCAGTTCAGAAAATGGATGAATGAATGAATAATAATAATAATAATAATAATAATAATAATAGACAGCACAGTGGTGCAGTGGTTAGCACGTCTGCCTCACAGCAAGAAGGCCGTACGTGCGTGAGTTTCCTCCAGGTACTCTGGTTTCCACCCACAGTCCTAAAACATGCACAGTAGGCTAACTGGCTGTTTCAAATCACTCCTAAGTGTAAGTGTGAGTGTGAGTGTAAATGGTTTTGTGTGTGTGTGTGTGTGTGTGTGTGTGTGTGTGTGTGTGTGTGTGTGTGTGGGTGTGTGTGGGTGTGTGTTTATCTGTGATGGCCTGGCGAGCTGTTCAGGGTGTACACTGGGGTGTACCCCGCCCTGTACCAGAGTCAGCTGAGATGGGCTCCAGCCACCCTGTGACCCTAATTAGGATTAAGCAGCTTAGAAAATGAATAATAATAATAATAATAATAACAACAATAATAATAACAATAATAATAATAATAACAACAACAATAATAATAACAATCATAATAATAATAATAATAATAATAATTGTCTTCCCCCATAATATGCCTTAAATTTAAAATCCTTTTACCAAAGACATGAGTAACGTCTGTGCACAAAGGCCGAGCCCAGCTCCATAATTTCTTCAAAAATATCCATAAATAAAAGAAAATTATGTTTTCCTGACTGACAGTGCAAAAGGTTCATCCTGCAACAACTAATATGAAGAAATACAGTCACAAAAGTAGCTCCAGTCAACAAGTCAACCAATTTATAGAATAGGTTTATCCCTAAATTACTGCTTTAGCTTGAAAAAAACTAATAAAAAGCAGAAAATTTCCCCCAAAGCCCTAATATAGCACTCACATTTACCTGAAAACTGACACTTATCTTCTGTAAACCAGAGCTTAGCGTGTGTGTGTGTGTGTGTGTGTGTGTGCTCATGTATATA
>JAQMYF010000023.1:22213444-22230870 GCA_030014195.1 Neosilurus mollespiculum | reverse complement strand
CACAGTAGGCTAATTGGCTGTTCCAAATCACCCCTAGGTGTGAGTGTGAGTGCGAATGGTTGTGTGACTGTTGGCCTGGCGAGCTGTCCAGGATGTACCCCGCCCTCACCCAGAGTCGGCTGAGATGGGCACCAGCCTCCCCGCAACCCTAATTAGGATTAAGCGGTTCAGAAATATGTATATATATATATATATATATATATAAATACACACACCTCTGTTCTGAAAGGCCCCAGAGTCTGCAGCACCACTAAGGAAGCAACACCATATAGACTAAGGAGCTCCCCAAGCAGGTCGGAAACAGTTGTGGAAAGGTTGAGATAAAGTTGATTTGTCCAATTATGTTCTGTGTAGTAAAACACAGAAGTTTATTTATTTATTTTTTTGGGGGTGGGGGGTGTTTTGTTTTGTTTTTTGGTGTGGTTATCAGAATTCATCCAGAGTGCTCCTGTGAGGGCTGGTATTGTCAACATTTTAAGTACGCAATTTGCTTCTCACCATCTTGAAGTAGTATCATGAAGTAGTATATGAGTATATGCATAAGGGAGGGAGAGGCTGGTGTGGTGATTGACCCCAAAGACCACATGCGAATTGCTATGATCTTACCAGAAGTTTATAAAGATACTGTACATAACTGTAATTTTTCTCCATCCTGCCTAGCCTGCTGGGATAATTCTGTCATATGAACACAAGCAATACCCAAAGCAACACCTGTTTTTATCTTATAAAATAACAATTTGCTAATGATAACAATTTTTTTTTAATGAGTGACACTTCATAATTTTTAATAATCTAATATCCATGAAACAAAGTCCTGTTATCGTTTACATTACTGCAGCTTTACTCGAGTTGCTATTGTTAAGTAAACTCTCTTATGAATGGCACGCTGGCATAGTGTTTAGCACGTATGCCTGGGTTGGAGCCTTGGGCTTAGCGAGGGGGTTTTCTGTGGAGTTTTCATGCTCTACACAACACATACACACACCCAATCACACTCACACCTAGAGGCAATTTCAACAGCCAATTAGACTCATGTGCATGCCATTGGACTGTAGAAGGAAACCGAAATACCCAAAGGAAACCCACAGAAGCACAGGAAGAACATACAACCTCCACACAGAAACGCACCTCGCCAAGTCCAGGACTCAAACCCAGGACTTACTTGCTGTAAGGCAGACATGCTAACCATTACGCCACCATGCTGCATGAAACACAAAACAGGTGTAATTAATTTGTGAGTTTGACCAGGCCATGTGATGTGTTGGACTGATGGGAAATGTAGTGTTTGTCAGCTATTTGTGGTCAAACTCATCATTCATCATCGTTCATTTTCTGAACTGCTTAATTCCAATTAGGCTCACGGGGAGGCTGGCACCCATCTCAGCCGACTCTGGGCAAGAGCAGAATACACCACGGACAGCTTGCCAGGCCATCGCAGAGCAGAAACACACTGACGGCAATGCAGCCTACTCTTTACAGAAGCCAGCAGTGGTTCTTTTACATGCCTCTCACCACAGACAGTAAGCAACATGGATAACCCAGTTAGCTGCACTGGGGGTGGTCAAACTGTCAGTGATATTACAAACGAATGCAACACACAATTATAATGCAGTATTTTTTATTCCTGCATGTGCTGCATAGCACCTTATTATGAAATACAGGCTGAGGAAGGATGGACATGTGACCTGGTGCATATAATGTTTGTATACTTATATCTGTTATATTATCAGAATCACAACACTGCAGCCATCCTTTCGGAGGGCCCAGCGTGTCCCTTTCTCTTTTTGTCCTCTTCTTTATGACTGCTGAGCGACGGCCTCACAAGCAGTTTGCCGAATGACTTTTCACCTGCACAATGACCAGGATTGCTGTTTAATTTGCAGTTGAAGGGCATTAAGATAATTCATTCATTTAGTAAATCTCACCCACAAAGACTTGGCCATCTTTGCTTAGCTGGCTTACAAGAGGAAGTGCTTTTGTCTTCCGTTTGGCAATATTCATTTTATGACCTTAATTATAAATTTATCTTTTAATTAGCATTTTACACATTCCTTCCTGTAGGAAGTTATTGGTATTTCTTTGCCCCTGTTTATTCTTTACTCCCATTTACCAAACCCTTACTGGAAAATAATGGGACGGGTCAGGGTCTCTTAGAATGTCTAATTATGAACAATTATTGAATTGGGATATGAGAATTATGGTTGGCCCGTGCTGGACGACTGCACTTCCAGGCCACAGACAAGCGTCAGGGTCTAATTCCCTCTCCAGACTGTTTGCTTGTGTGTCTACCAAACCAGGGTCGATGAGCCAGAGCATCCTGCCAGAAAGGGCCAATGGACAATACACTGCTTTGCTTTTTGTTTTCTTTATTGTTTTTTCTGCCTCATGCTGCATGTTTTACTCAAAAAAGAAATACCCAGGGACCAAACCACGAAGACATAAAAAAACAAACAAAACACGCACACAACATAATTCCTCACATTTTTTCCTTGACTAATGGCCTTCCCCGTAGTGCTGATGCTCCTCCCTGTGGAATGTTTTCACAGTCTTTGGTTTTCAGAGTATTGTGCTGGTGCAGTACCTTAAAGGGGCCCGTTCACTTCCTTTATATTAGGAAGCAATTTAAAAGAAAACGTCAAATACAGTGTTACCTCTTGTAAATAAAATGGAATTGGCTGTGATGCCTTTCTGAAACCATTTGCTTACTCATGAACATGAGTGATGGGTGGCACAGTGGCATAGTGGTTAGCATGTCTGCTTGGCTGGGTTTCCTCTAGGTACTCTGGTTTTCTCCTAAAGTCCAGAGACATGCACATTAGTCAAACTGGCTGTTCCTAATTACCCCACGGTGTGAATGAGACTGTGAATGGTGTTGCCCTTTGATAGTCTGGCGTGCTGTTCATGGTGTATCCTACCTTGGCCCAGTGTTGTTTGAGACCCCAGCGTCCCGGCGACCCTAGAGGATTAAGCTCTTAGTGAGTGAAAGTGTATGTGAGTGTTAGTGACCCCTGCACTGGGTGTGATGATATTAGTAAACATCACCATCTTGAGGTGAGTGAGAGCTCACAACCTGAACACTTGATCTCTGACTTTTCCACTTTTGTGCTGCCAAGTTATTGTGCATGCACAGGATCGTTCCTCAAGTCAGTGGTCTTGTTATTGTTATTGTAAACAGATATAGAACCAAAACAAGATGTAGAACAGGTGAATAGGAGATACTAAGCAGGAGAGCTGAGGTGGTTTCACCAGGAAACCTTTCATATTCTGCCAAAATAAACCTAAAATGGAAAATAAAAACACATTCTTTTCACTCTTGGATGGCACGACGGTTAGCACGTCCACCACAGAGCGAGAGAGTCCTGGCTTCAAGTCCCAGTGTGGAGTTTGGATGTTCTCCACATGCTTGCATGGGTTTCCTCCGGGTACTCCTGTTTCCTCCCACAGTCCAAAGACATGCATATTATACTAATCAGCTTTTCCAAATTGCCCCCAGGTGTGGATTATGAGTGTGAATAATTGTGTGTTGCCCTGTGATGGTCTGGCACACTGTTCAGGGTGTACCTTGCCTTCACCCAGTGTCGGCTGAGATAGGCACCAGCCTCTCGTGTCCCTAATAGGATTAAGTGGTTTGGAAAATGAGTGAGAGAGTGAGAGTATTTACTCTTGAATGTGCACATCCATCTCACTAGGTTGGATATAAGTGGTGGATCAGTAGTGGATCAAAACTGGAAAAATAAAGCTATGATTTTTTTCGAAGGAGTGATTGGAAAAAATGTGGTGTCCTTTCGTATTAAAGAAAAAACAAAAGTCACTAATTTAAATGAAACTTCTTCAGGACTGAACAGTGGAATATACTAACACAATCCAACAGAAGAGAAACAGAAAAAAATGTAGAAAGAGTAAGAAATACAGAAGCCATCAAGCTTTGACATGCAAACTCTGATGAAGACTAGTGCATTTTTTAAATACTGCAATTTGACTTTGAACAAAGTGACTTTTGAAGTGAAGGGAGCTGCCCCCCCGCCTTTTTTTTTTGCCCATTTCCCCCTATATTTTAATGCTCCCCGCTCTATCATGCAAATCCCCATTCAAATTATTAGAGTATTAGAGCCCACAGCTCTAATGTCACAGAGACAAAATGAGATGGGGGACTTAAGCACCTAACGAACAATGAAATTTCAAAGCCCTGGGACAGGACAATTAAGCAGCAGGCTTAGCCAATGATGAAAATTTATTGCTATCTAATACATATTTCTATTTTCTGAACACTAACCAATTTGAATGTGATTAAGGGGGGAGGGTGGTGGTGGTGCTGGTGGTAGGGAGGGTGGGGGGGTGGGGGGGTGGCGTTGTTCATTAAAGTATAGCAGCTACAGAGGTCTATATTGGAGGGCCTTTTGATGTTAAATTACAAATATGCACCCGGAATCTTATTTATTGTCTTTTTGGCCGTGTATTGTTTCTTTCGCCGCCTCTTAAATGGTTTTTTTTTAAAACCCTGCTTACATTCATTCAATCCTGCAACGTTAATGAGAAAGAGTGAGGGGCGAGAGCCGTTCTTAGGAGTTCTTATCCTCGTTTTTAATTCTTCCTCCTCATCCTTTCATCTAAATGAAATTGCCCCCCTATTGTTTCCTTTTTGCCCTTTTATGCTATTATCATAACGCCAAGTTCTCATGCCTGGTGTCCTCAGAAGGGCAAATGCACCAGAGGTGTCCCGGTAAGGCCTTTTGTATGCGCATTAAAGCCAGAAATTACCTGTGATCTGTAGACAGGGGAAAGACTCCTGGGGCTTCACTTCGTCTCCTCAGCTCCTCATGACGGCAATGTTTCCGTGTCTTTATTATGGTATAGATGGAACTGTGATCATTTTTAGAGGTGAGAATAACGATGGGAGGGTATCATCGAATTATGTTGAAATGTCCAGGAACGTGTATGATATTGGAAAATTCCTTAATCAGCGTGAACACTGTGAACCTGGAAGGGTGAAAGCCCATTCTAAAAGTTATCAGTCTTGTGCTAGTCAGGGAAAGTTAGCATGGCTATCGACACTGACCATGCATATATATTTAGTCGTTAAATAAATTTCATATGGAAAGCAAGAATTCAGGGAAAGATGGAGCAGTGAGGTCTTTGTTATTTACTTCCCTGTTAAAATAGACGCCTTAATTTTCTGCGAAAGGGTGAAGAGCGACACATGCATATATATCTCTCTCTTTCAACATGGAGAGTGGGCGCCAATTAATTCCCTTTAATAAATGCAGTCTCAGGCACAGTTTAACAGGGATAAAGGACATTTTCATTAACTTTCTTTATATTTAATGTTCAATTAGGACTGGGTATAACTGGACACTAATAAGATGGAAATATGGGCAAGAATTAATGTTCCTGCAGGAATAGACACTTCTATTGGTATTCACCGGGAGTAGACAGGGGACCACACCAAACCCTGATCATCTCTGTTTATTAAAATATGCAGGCAGACATACAAACGTTATATACCAGTATAAACCAGACGTACTAGCTGATTGTAGCTATTCATGTAGCATAGATCTTAATTATTATTTACCAATAAAATTAATTTAATAATATGACAGCTAATGCAATATGATTTATTTGAAATACATGCCTATAACATCAGCTCAGATTGTAACTGCAACTGTAAATAATAATACATTAATTCAAAACATGATCATTTCTATAATAATAATGCACAATATAACAGTTGGGCGGCACAGCGGCGTAGTGGTTTACACGTCTG
Organism: Neosilurus mollespiculum; assembly: GCA_030014195.1. Lineage (NCBI taxonomy): Eukaryota > Metazoa > Chordata > Actinopteri > Siluriformes > Plotosidae > Neosilurus > Neosilurus mollespiculum. Next base: position 22,225,109 of record JAQMYF010000023.1, on the reverse strand, counting down.
CCTATCTCCGCTAACACTAGGCAACAGTGGTGTATCCCCTGAACAGCTAGCCAGACCATCATGGGACAACACACCAAGTAGCAATTCCAGCCAATCAGCCTTATGTGCATGTCTTTGGACCATGGGAGGAAACTGGAGTACCTGGAGTGCCACCCTCTTTCGATCATTATTTATTTATTAAAAAATTTAATAATGTGAGGAATTGCTCTACCTCTCTTTACGAATCATAATTGTATACCATACATAAATGTAATCATTATAACATAATTTTGGGTGTGGTAGGGTGCTGGCTTACTGATACGAAGGTCAGGGGTTCAAGCCCCACTATCATCTGGTTGTCACTGCTGTACCCCCAGTGCGGCTAACTGGGTTATGAAATGCTGGCCATGTCTCCCACTGACGGTGGTGAGAGGCATGTAAAAGAACCATTGCTGATTTTCGTCAAGAGGAGGCTGCATAGCCGTCAGCGTGTTTCTGCCCTGCGATGGCCTGGCGAGCTGTCCAGGGTATACTCTGCCCTCGACCAGAGTCGGCTGAGATGGGCGTCAGCCTCCCCGCGACCCTGATTAGGATTAAGTGGTTCATAAAATGAATTAATTATTTCAGGTGGTAAGCTGTATCGACTTGTGTGTTTTTATCCCTTGTTTTACTTTCTAATTCTGGGAATAAAGATTTCGCTTGTCATGTGGTCATACAGTCATGAGGAGGTACTGGATTACTGCATCCACCTCTGTTTTGTCACCGAATAAACAGAGTTGCAGGTTTCAAGGCTGGAACGTAATTATTTTTTGCTCCTTAAAAAAAAAAGGCACCAAGTCTTGAAGAAAGCTGAATGTTAATTTAACAATTATTAATTGTTAAACTGTGAGCTACTGTATTGCAATTACAGGGAAACAAGTCCGAAAAAAGATATTTGAGAAACGCTTTTATTTTTGAATATTTCTCTAGTAACGGTAGAAAGTCCACCCTCTTTCATCATTCTTTGCCTCTCCCTCGCTCTCTGAGTCTGTTCAGGAGAGGGTGGCAGGCATCCAGGCCTGCGGTTGGAGAGCACAAGACACACTCTGTGCTCGCAGCAGCAAGAGCAGGGCATACGAAGCCACATCCTCTCGGATGTCAACTCGAGCACGCCGCCAGAGTTTTAAGAAAGATGGCAGCAAATGAGAGACGCTGGTCAGGAGCAAATGTTAAGGAAGCCACCAAAAAGAGTGAGGGGAATGAGGGTGGGGAAAGTAGGATGGAAGGAGAGCACAGAAGAGAGAGAGAGAGAGAGAGAGAGAGAGAGAGAGAGAGAGAGAGAGAGAGAGAGGAGAAAGAAAACCAAACAACTGGAACGAAACATAGATCCAAAGCCTCCAGCATTCCAGTAGGAAAGGATTCTGGCTGAAGGAAAAGCAGCAGGGGCCGCTGAATCCCTCTGTCTTAGTGAAAAGGAGAGAGAGAGAGAGAGAGAGAGAGAGAGAGAGAGAGAGAGAGAGAGACAGGGGAATCCCAGCTTTGCCACTGACATGACCTGTTCCCTGGGAATGGAAGGCAGAGCATTTGGACCAGACATCCTTAGACAGTGACCTCATCAGCATGCACCATTCTACAGTATGATGAAGCAAAGGCCATGTGTATTTCATCCAAATCTGAAGCAAACACACACACACACACACACACACACACACACAGTGTATTAAATAATAAACAGTAGCATGTCATGACAGTTTATAAAAAACATTTCGTAATTGGAAATATACCAGTCAAATGGGGTTTGTAGTGTATAAACCAATCAAAGGGGTTTTGTGGTGTATATGTAGTGCAATAAAGCAAGAACAGTCATCCTGAAGTCATGACCTCTACAAGTCATGACCTCTGAACAGAACCCCTAATACCATAATAAATCCACTGTGTTGTCACGCATCATCAAACCATCAAAGCGCAAGTGTTTCACACGACACAAACAGGCATTGAAGCACAGTCCATTTCTGAGCACGGCCAGACATGCATATCTTTAATTTAAAAAACAAGACTTCAGCTTTCCTGCCTGGCAGTACGATGGTGTAGTGGTTAGCACATCCACCTCACAACAAGAAGGTCCTGGGTTTGAGACCCGGGCTCGGCGAGGGCTTTTCTGTGTGGAGATGCCACCACCCCCCATTTTCTCCCCTAATTTTAGTCGTGTCCAATTCCCACCTGTCAAGTATTTTCTTCCCTATCACACGACCACCAACCAGGGAGGGGCGTAAGCGTGCACATGCCCCCTCCGTGACATGCGATGCTGCCATCCGCCTCTTTACGAACTGCTGCCCATGCATATTTGGAGATGACCTAACACACTCGGAGGGATAGCGCTATCCACCCAAATGAGCACACAGACGCCCATGGGTTGGCTGGTGATTGACGTGAGTGACAGGGAAGTGAGCATATGACATCCCTCCCTCCTATGAGAGCTCAGCCAATTATCTCCTATGCACTCCCAGCCACGGATGGCTGCGGCATCAACCCGGATTCAAATCAGTGATTGTCGATGCACCACTTGGGAGCCAGAGTTTGCATGTTTTCCCTGTGCATCTGTGGGTTTCCTCCAGATACTCCGGTTTTCTCCCCCAGTCCAAAAACATGCAAATTAGGCTAAATGACTGGTTTCAAATTGCCCCAAGCTTTAGCGAGCTATTCAGGGTATACCACGCCTTCACCCAGAGTCAGCTGAGAGAGGCTCCAACAAATGAGTCAATGGATGAAGTAATGTTTTTAAAGGCAAATCATATCCCTAGCACATTCAGACAAATACATGGCAAAAATGTACATTTATTAAATCCACACACACACACACACACACACACAATAATAATTCTAAGTGATGTGTATGATTGAAAAGTATAAAATTTATTTTCAAAACCTCAGGTCTACTTTCATGCTTTGTAACATCGTCTCGGTCTGCATGACTGATGTCGTTATTTAGCTCAAAACAAGGTCTGCATCTGTAATACAATTGTTAGGAGGAACAGCTGTGCCTGATCAGATAGGGCAAGGCTTTTAATTTGTCTCCTGTTTGTGTGTGTGTGTGTGTGTGTGTCTGAGTGTGTGTTAGCAATGCAGGCAGAACCCTAGGGGGTGGAGGGAAGCCTGATAAAGAACCTGACTGTAAATAAGCAATTAATCTGCTTATAATAAGCAGACACAAATATGATACACTGAAACCAGGCATGCCACAATGAGCCGTGAGCAACAGAAAAGTGATAACATTTTGTCTGAACATGTCTGAGTATTGTTGGTAATTCCAAAAGAAGGACTGGAACACTGAAGTAGAAACTCATTCGAAATGTGTTGTGAGGTGTTTCTCTTTGTTTCCCCACAGTGGATTAAGTGTATGCAAATAAAAATCCCCACTGTGTTCATACATGTTTTCCTTTGCGAATGATACCACATCCAAACTTTAAATGTCAAGATCGTGAAATTTTCACTCCCCCTCGAGTCGCAGGGAGGCTTGCGCCTATCTCAGCTAAAGCCTTGTGGGCTGTGAGCTCAAATGTGATCATAGGTAACAGAATAACTTTTAATTATTCACTTCACCCTTCAGTGCTCATATTATTTGTAATGTTGTTTCTGATTTTCTATACCTGCACAGCACCCAAAGTATAAATGAGTGCACTCATTCTCTGTTATCTTTTCTGTATTAAAAACATGATAGGATTGAGATATTTTCTATATTGGGTTAAACTCTTACCCCACAACAAGAAGGTTATGGGTTTGAACCTTACAGCCAGCTGGGGACTGTGGAATTTGGAGTTTAACTGTTCACCCTGTGCCAGCTTGTTTTTCATCCCTGTGCCCGGTTTTCTCCCACACTTCAAATACATCTACATTAGCTCAACTGGCTTCTCTAAACTGTCCATAGCTGTGAGTGTGAATAAGATAGTATGTCTTTGTGTTAGCCCTCCTATAGATTGGCGACCTGCCCAGGGTGTACCCCACCTCTTGCCTGAAATTAGCTGTGATTGGTTCCAGCTTAATAATTCACGCCAGGCAGTATAAACAATGTACGTCTTACTCTTAGATTTTGGTCTTTAATTTTCGTTTTAATTGACAGGAAGTAATTCTTACTTCTAGAAAATATAGCATTATTAGTGGTTTAATACATGAATGAAGCCAACTACTTAAAGGAAAAGCCTCAAACAGTATTTCATGATTTTTTTAGACTTGGTCTATCATTAATTTGGCCAAGTTATGGATCTTCACTTGACCTTGTCTCCCTAAAAACTCAGCTTTGACTTGATGTCAAAAATTGTTTAAAAATCCATTAAAAAAATATAGGATCAAGAATTTGATCATCTCCAAAATGAAATGAATTCTTCCTTGTCCAAAACTCTACCTCTGGTTGGAATTTCATGAAAATCCACAAGTAATTTTTGCATAATCCTGCGCTGAGAGTAAAACATAACCTCCTTGGCAGAGGTAACAAACAATCATATGCATGGAGTGTCCTTCTTTAGAAATGAAAACAAATAAAGACTGAGAGAAATAAAACAAATTTGGTTGTTTTTTGTTACTACTGAATAATGAACTTCAGGGTAGTAAGAGTATCACAAGACCTATTATTGACTTTCTTTCCTATAATAACATTTCTCGTTCTCATTCATTTGCTCAACGCTTAATCCTACTACGATCTCAGGAAGGCTGGATCCTATCTCAGCTGCAAGGGTGGGGTACATCCTAACCAGCTCGCCAGACCTATGCAGGGCAACACAAATACCAAGGTAATTTGGAACAGCCAGTTAGACTAATGTGCTTGTCTTTGGACTGTTGGAGGAAACCCATGCAAGCACTGGGAGAACTTGCAAACTCCACACAGAAACACCAGAGCCCAGGAAAAAGAATCCCCGGACCTACTTAATGAGAGGCAGACCCATGGCATGATATTTGTAGGAATGGGTTCTGTCTGCCCATCTGTCCATACGTCCTTTGTGCATGTCACCCTTTAGTTTCCGGACATTTACTTGCCGTGCGCTGAAGCTGTGGCTTTCAAACTTGGTATGCTGGCTCACTACTATGAGTGCTAGGATGGGTTTGTATGTTAGTGACCTTGACCTGCTTTTCACGGTCACAGAGGCAAAACTGTATATTAGGTTTCTGGAAATGTACTTGCCGCACGCTGAAGCTGGGGCTTTCAAACTTGCTATGTTTGTTCTATATTGGCATATTATTTTCGGCGGGAGTGTCTGGACCCCTGTGGTCAATTTTTTATATTCCCTACTTTTCATACTGTAATTAAAGGCAAATAAACCTAGAATAAAATATAATTCAGGAAAAAAAAGTCTAACCCACAATTCAATAATGGCCAACGCTAAGCTTGTTTCAATAACTGGATAAGCGGGTGGGGGTGGGGGGGGGCTGACCCCTTTAACAAAACCAGCACTGTTAATTCCAAAACTTTCATGGCTCGAGATTCATCATTCTATAAGCACATGACTTAAAGATCCATGATTATGCGTCTAATTTGCCTGAAATGCCCACTCACGTGTGACACTGATATTATCAGTTTTACAATTAACTCGAAAAAAAACTAATAACCTCCGAATCTTCCCACACTGAAGTAACCGCTTCATATTGGGCGCAGTGTGTCTCGGGCTGGGAATATACTGCAGGGATTTCTCCCTAATTAACATGCATACAAAGCAATTTGGAGCAGAAGAAGATGTTTTTGTTCGACTGCTTCCGGGCGGATTCTTCCCTCTTACTTTCCACCACTACCCTCTCTGAGTAAGGAGGCCGACGGTGGGAAGTGGAATGGATTTCTTGATTAAAAATTGCCCTTTGAAAAATTCTTTAAGCTCATGCGTAGAAGGAACACAAGAGCTGCTCGCAAACATGCCTTGAATTCATATGTCTCAATAAAAAGCATTGCATCATTGGTAATTCAGTTCATTAGGCTCTTCCTGGATGAAGGATTTAATTTGTGCTTGTCTTTTAGCACGGTGGCGAGCTAAATTGAATCTCTAGATGTCGCTCGACACGTAACATGTCTGTGTTGTCACCTAGCCCTCATTTCATTTTTTCCCCCTTCATTTTTTTCTTTTTTTTTTTTTTTTTTGCATGGCTCAATAAATCAACACAGATTACAAACACAGTTAAAGGTAGGTAATTAAATAGGGGGCCTTCCATCCCACGCTCAGTCTCTATTAGTGTTTCATTCCATCTCTCCTTCTCTCTTTCTTTCTCACTCAAACTCAAGGTAACCATGAAAAGGACCAAAACAAAGCATGTTATTTCATTATTTTGTTGAAATTTAACCATGTATTATATTCCTCAAAAAAAAAAAAAAAAAAAAAAAAACAAGGAACATCTACCTAACAGGTTAGCATTAAAATTAGCATTTTATAAACAACATTATACAGCATTTAATCAGCATTAAAAATGTTTCAAGCATGTTTCACATGGGCTTTTTACATTATTCATTTATTTGCATATGATTTTTTCCTTATGGTGTTTCTCCCCATGCTTAAATGTGTTTCCTCCGGGTACTCCAGTTTTCTCCCACAGTCCAAAGACGTGCACATTAAGCTAATTGGTTGTTCCACACTATCCCTAAGTGTGAGTGTGAATGATTGTGTGTGTTGCCTTGCAATGGTCTGGTGAGCTGTTCAGGGTGTACTCTGCCCTCACCCAGAGTCGGCTGAGATGAGCTCCAGCCTCCCCGCCACCCTAATAAGGATTAAGCAGTTCAGCAACGGAATGAATTAAATGAATCATTGTGCTATAATTATTCTACTACTGTACCAATAGAGTAAAAACTAATAGTATTACTAACACACTGTGTATATAACTGAAGTTATATATCATCATTGTACATTTTGCATATTACTAATCATAAAAGCACGTAAAAATATATAACCCTAGTAGGATTAAACGGTTCCGCGAATGAGTGACAGAGAATGGGAGTTTTCTTTATTCATTCATTCATTTTCTGAACCGCTTTAACCTACTTAGGGTCTTGGGGAGGCTGGCGCCCATCTCAGCCGACTCTAGGCGAGGGCAGAGTACACCCTGGACAGCTCCACACAAGGTCTGAGAATCGATCACAAGACATTCTTGCTGTGAGGCGGACGTGCTAACCACTGCACCACCGTGCCACCTATTTATTTATTTATTATTTTTAAATAATGTTACTATTCATCTTGTTGTTGTTATATTTTAAAATGATTTTTACCCATGATTCATGTATTTTCATTCAATAATGTTTCACATGCACTACATGGAGTACATGTGCTTTAATCTATTATATATTAGGATGTTTATGATTATTTTTATTTATTATTTATTATTCATTTCATCAATTATTTATTTTAAAACTGTTATTTTTAGTTTTTTATTTTGTGTATTTATACATAGTCATTTATCAGGGTTTTTTTTTTTCATATATGATGTTGTATATGATATTTTTTCATGTATGACTTTTACAAATTTTTTTTTACACATAATTTATTTTCTCATAAAACTTTACATGATTTTATTCATATGTGATGTCTCACACCATTCACTCTTCCAATAATAAATGTAATGGATGGCCCGTTGTATTTTCTGTACAGGTATCACTTCACAGGATGTCTTTTAGGCAGGTTGTAAACAGGAAAAAAAACATTTTTAAAAAGGCACTAATTTTGGAAGGTATAAAAAATGTTACACTACATTTCTCTTTTTTCTGACCTTATTCAGCGATATGCCTTTCTCATTTGCCTCGTAATTAAACGAGTAGTCAGTTTCAATTAGCATGCGCCTTTTTTCCCTTCACATTCCTTTATAGAAAAAAAATTAATTAGTCAATTAGACAATTAACATCTGAACAGGGCTTTGTGTTAACAAGCCTTTTACAAGCAGTGGTAACCCTTCTGTAATGATACCGAAGACTGCTGGCACCGAGGGACCTGAGCAAGGAGAAGGAGCACGTCATTTCTTAGCAACAGCTTGCTGCTCCATCTGTCCTGTGCATAAAAAAAGAAAGAATAAAAGAAAGAAAGACAGGGCCGGAGATGGAAGCCCAAACAAAAACAAATGAAAAATAATCGCCTGTTTGTTTTTTGCGGCGTAGAAAATTTACGGGTGACTCCTCTCCAGTAATTAGTTCACTCGCCCAGCTGTGATCGTTCGGCTAAGCCTTGGCCGTCACCAGTATAAATATGGCTGATAGATTCAAGTAATGGCTCCTGGTTCAAATAAACAGACAGCCACCCATTATGATAAATCTTTCCCCTATGGTGCTAAATCATATCTGTGTACATGCTGCGTCGCCTTTGGATGGATAGTTCTGCTGCGTGTGTGTGTGTGTGTGTGTTTGTGTGTGTGTGTGTGTGTGTGTGTGTGTGTGTGTGCGATCATTGTCAGAATTGCAGGCCATGAGAAACTGAAAAGTGCTTCCTTAGCAGACAGCAAGTGTGTGTGATGGGGGCGTTTAATGCATATAGAAAGAAAAGTTTTGGGATATATACATATAACACACATATTAAGAAGTTTGTTTAGAAAAGGAAAGTGAACCCTGAGTTTCGGAAAAGATTTGTGTAACCTGATGCCAGTTTCCCTTGTAAGCTGCCACTGGTAAGTAGGGGCTTGTGCTCTATTAATAAAAAAAAAAAAAAAAAGAAAGAAAGAAAAAAAAAGAGGGAGAGAAGGAGCATCGCAAACTTCTCCAGAATGTTTATTTTCTCCATCTGTCCCTCTAAACAATCCCTTAAAAGGCAGTGGAGATGTTTATAGGCTGTTTGCAGAGTGAACACTGTTTTTCTGCTTCACATTTTTTCCATGGTAACTTAGACCAAATTCAAATAAGCAAAAGCAAGTGCTTTAGATGAACAAGTGTCATGTTCCCTGTGACTGACATGACTCCATTGACCCCGGGCAAGTATTTTCACACAAGACACTTTCTGCTTTAAGATTTCCAAACGAGGATCTGGCCTGGAGCTTTTCCTTCATGGTGTATCATGCTTGCAGCTTGCAGGTGCTTGTTCTTTTCTAAACAGCACCAAAGTAGGCAAAGACAGAACGATGTAAAGTACAATATGCCAAATTTGCTCACTTGCGGAACCGCTTAATCCTAATAGGGTCGCAGGGAGGCTGCTGCCCATTGGGCACAGGCGGGGCACACCCTGAACAGCTCGCCAGACCATTACAGGGCAACACACAACCATTCACACCTAGAGGCAATTTGGAGCAGCCAGTTAGCCTAACATGTATGTCTTTTGACACTGGAAGGAAACCAGAGTACCTGGAGGAAACCCACACAAGCACAGGAGAACACTGGAACTCCATACAGAGAATTGAACCCAGAACCTTCTTCCTGTGAGGCGGACATGCTAACCTCTACGCTATGTCTTTTGACACTGGGAGGAAACCGGAGTACATGAAGGAAACCCACACAAGCAAGGTGGGGGAGGCATGCAAACTCCACACAGAAACACTCCCACCCAGCTCGGAACTCGAACCCAAGACCTTGCTGTACGGTGGATGTGCTAACCATTACACTACCTTGCCGCTTTGTTGTAGCTCAAAGATTTGGAACTTGGGTGGCACGGTGGTGTAGTGTTTAGCAAATCCGCCTCACAGCTAGAAGGGTCTGGGTTTGAATCCCAGGCTCAACTGTTTTTGTGTGGAGTTGGCATGTTCTTCCCATGCTTGCATGGGTTTCCTCCGGCACTCTGGTTTCCTCCCACAGTCCAAAGACATGAACATTAAGCTAATTGTCCCTAGATGTGAATGGATGTGTGTGTGTGTGTGTGTGTGTGTGCGCGTGTGTGTGTGTGTGTGTGTGTGTGTGTGTGTGTGTTTGCCCTGCAATGGTTTGGCGAGCTGTTCAGGGTGTACCGTTCCATCACCGCCTTGTCGGCTGAAATAGGTGCCAGCCTCCCTATGACCCTAGTAAGAGTAAGCGCTTTGGTAAATGATGATGGTGATTATTTACCTTACAGTACATGCACATGCTGAGCGTTATTGTGTTTTGTATCTTTCAAATAAATACAACCTGTTCAAATCATTATTACTTTTTTTTTTTTGACACGCTTGTATGCGTATGTGCTCTTCACTGAGATTGTGGTCTCGGTGCAGAGCACCTTTATGAATGCAGCCGGTTCAGTGTTAGCACCTTTAAGATAAAATGACACATATAAACATCACTCAGGGGAAAAAGAAGGTCTCATTAGTTCTAAGTAAGATTGCATTTTCGAGCAGCGCCACGGGCCGTCACTACAGACGACACACTCTTTACACACTCTTTACACTCTCTCGACACACATAGTCTGGAAAAGACAAAAATATGGAATGGATATCCAGGCAATCTAAAAACTAATGACAGGAAAAGGTTTGGGGGGATTTCGGAAAAGCCTAAATATTAACTTTCACTACATTCACGACATTAAACCAGGACATAGGACGACTTGGAATGGAGATAATCTGAAGTGCGTGAACACTTATGGCCAGTTCGTAATTTGAAGCGATATTATGGGCGAATATGACTAACCAATATTGAATTCTTCCACTTTTTATAACAGCATAGGGAAATCCTCAAGGCCTTTTTAATTAATTCCCATCATTCTCTCCTTCTGACACTAAAGGCACTGTGGACACAGATTAGGAAGGATGTCCATGAAAAATTAACAGGTTTATCTTTTCACTTTGACATCCGGCCGCTCTATTATATATACACCACACTATATTTTCAGGATTTTTTTTTTTTTTTTTTTTGGGCAAATTAAAGCCAAGGGAAGAACTGGCTAAAATGGTGATATATTCCATATAATAAAACCAGAGTGGTTATTATGGGAGGAGATGGTGTGCACCTCCTGAGGAAGGACAAGAAGGAAGAGAGGATATAAAGGAGCTTAGACATGATCCAGGTTTTGGGTGTTCATGAAAAGACATCTAAACAATTTGGATAATTATGTGGCTGAACTTAATGGTATATACTCTATAAGAGTGGGGTTATTGGGAGTTGTAACCGCTACACCACCATGCCACACGTAATGATTAATGATTGTGATCGATAAATCTTTATGTATGCATTTATTCATCTCTTCAAATGTTGTACAAGCGGTTCTGGGGCAATTCAGGATTTTACTCAGAAGGCATCATTCAGCTGTAGACATGCGCATACCCTTTAGGACCCTTTAGTGTGAGAAAATAAATGCACCTTTGACATGGTTCTTAGAATATTACTACATGTCAAAATGTCTGTTACTAATTACTGCTGCCAAGTAAGTTATGTTTTAACTTCCATAGGTTTGTTTTTTGTTTGTTAACAGGATTACGCAAAAACTTATGTGTGGATTTTTAGGAAATTTCTACTAGTCGTTGGGTTTTGGACAAGGAAGTCTCTGTTTGATTTTTTAAAGGTAATCCAGATCAAATTCTGGACCCAGGAAATTTGAAAGGATTCTTTTACATTGTGAGATTTTGTTTTACATGGAGATTGCTGGACTTGGTGGAGGTTTGCACTCTCTGGGTGACCTTGTTTAAAAATTTATTTAGTCAAGGCAGGTGCTAGTGCATTTTATTAGCAGTATTTATTAACAGCTTTGGGCAGACACTCTTATCCAGAGCGACTTACAATCATCATTTTCATACAACTGAGCAATTGAGGGTTAAGGGCCTTGCTCAAGGGCCCAACAGTGGTGATAGTGGGGATGGAACCACTGAC
>JAQMYF010000023.1:22147559-22160245 GCA_030014195.1 Neosilurus mollespiculum | reverse complement strand
TTTGCCACATGCAAACAATAGAATATACGGTCCAATCACTTTCTGAGATCAGTGGCTCACACAGGTGGAAGGTGTGGTTACTGGTTGGTTGAAGTGAAAACCTGCACCCACCCCGGCCCTTTGCGGATAAGTTTGGACACCCCTGCACTATGCCACCTTGCTGCCGGCTTGACAACATTTTTTCTACAAATTCATTATTACTACAGTAGTATTAGTTTCTTTTTTGTTCTCCTTACATCACTATTTCTATTGTATTTTCAGGTAAACTCTGGAAGGATGACCAATAATTAAAACCTGTGCTTCCCCTAAGGGCATAAACTGTTTTTAAACCCTATGTAATGCATTGCAAACAGTTAACCCACATAATCAAATAAAGTCTGATCAGTTATCATTGCCATGCAATCAGCATTGCCTCAGTTCTTCTAAGGGCTCAGCATTAGTGACAATACGTGATGCATCATTTGGCCTGCGCCCTGCATACGAATACCGCCGGTGTTTGTTCAAAAGCATGACATGTGCCGAGACATGTCAAAATTAAAATTGGACCAAACACAGATGCAATTAAAATGCAAATTCAGGAGATGAGAAATTCAAACTCAGATACAGCCCACGGTAGTACGGCCAATCAGCTTTCCACGCATGGTGATCAAATAAGCCCTGTGGTGCGACATGGTCAACGTCTCTGAAAGCGCAGAACGCAATATGATTATGGTGAAATAATTTGTGTCCTGCTCATTTTGACCACAACTTTATAATTAAGAGGGCAATAAATAATCGTTTAATCCTGTTCAACAGTGCTGAGGCTGTGCGGTTTTCCAGTCACTAGGGTTTAGGGGTGCTTGGTGCCTAAATGGGTCGCTGACTCTCATATTGTCAGACTCTAAGGAGTCTGGTGGACTAGTCTCCATTATTAGCCCTTAATCTTGACGGCGTGAGTACAGGGACATTAGTAGGTCTCCTGGCTCCAAAAAACATTAAAACTTGCTCACCAAGGGAATGGTCACTGCATTCTTATGCTCCAATGAGATTATGAAGTGAGGAAAATAGGATATAAGGGTATATATATATATATATATATAAAGTCAACCAGTCGAATGTATTTTAAGAAACAAATAGGACGAAGGGGGAAAAAATCTTGTGCAGGTGACTCATAATGACTGTCTTTCAACAAGGTTAAACTCGGAAGCAAAGGACACAGAGCATTCAATGTGTAGCACAGCGAAGTACTTAACCAGACCATTACAGAGCACACAGTATCTCATGTCTTTTCATTGCACTCTTAATGGCACCTACATTAGAGGCTAGTATATTTACATTACAAGTCTCTTACTCTAAATGGCTTTTAAGTAATGACAAAGTGTTTCAAAAAAACTGTGATAAAAGTATGAATGGGCTCAAAGATACAGGGATGGATTTTGATGGATTGCATGAAAAGCTTTAGGGGGCCGATTATTTTTCACGCTGAATTTAAACTTGACCAGCAATCAGGACAGTGGATGATAGAGATAGATTTTCCATCTGTACTCTCAGAATGACCCAATTACCAAACAGGGAAAGGTGTGTTCTTTATAATGCATATTACATTATACATGGGGGGGGATTGTAGTGGTTCACCTTACAGCAAGAAGATCCTGGGTTTGAGTCTCAGGTTCAGGCGTCTTTAGGTGGAGTTTACATGTTCTCCTCCAGGTTCCTCCCCCAGTCCAAAGACATGCACATTAGGCTAATTGGCTATTCCTTAACTTTTTTTAGCGATTCCTGTAACTAATCGCCCCTAGGTGTAAATGGTTGTGTGTGTGTGTTGGCCCTGCGATGGTCTGCCGAGCTCAGGGTGTACCCTGCCTTCACCCAATGTGGGCTGAGATAGGCTCCAGCCTCCCCACAACCCTAGTCGGAGTAAACGCTGCAGCAAATGATAAGAACGAGTATATAGTATAGTTACAATAGCAGCAGTTCTAATTGCTAAACCACGAATCTCCAGAAGCAATACACAGATCTTTAGGTTCCAAAATGAAAAGGAAGTTTTTAAAAGTTTACAAACTGGGTTTTGAGGAACAAAGGGTTGCTATTACTTCCACGCCTTTTTTCACAACTTCTAATGATCTATTTTCCATCTTTAATGCTCTCTAGATTGGTCCCTCCTACAAATAGCACACTGGTCTCTTTCTGATTCCCTGTGTAAATTGCGTTGGTATCAGTGGACCATTGCGCTCGAGACGGGCTCATTTCCCTCAGGTTTGGTGCTGTAACTCTCGGTACATCATTAGGCTCTTCTAAAAACAGTAGGAAACTTCGAACATCTATGTCAGTTATGTTTGAAACAAATTAGCGCATATAAAATACAAACAAAAGGTTGGGTTTTGTGTCCCATTGTACTTTAAGTTCTGAGCTAAAAAGACTTTTTTGTAGAGCAATCTGCACTTGGCTTTGACCCCCCCAAAGGTTTGCAAGCTTTTTAACATGAGGTGAAGTAAAGTGGGCAGCACGATGGTGTAGTGGTTAATATGTCCACCTCACAGCAAGAAGATCCTGGGCTCGAGTCTCGGGCTCAGCCGTTTCTGTGTGGAGTTCCCCATGCTTGCGTGGGTTTCCTCTGGGTACTCCAGTTTTCTCCTACAGTCCAAAGAAAAGTACATTAGGCTAATTGGCTGTTCCAGATTGCCTCTAGGTGTGAGTGTGAGTATGTGTATGAATGGTTGTATGTGTAGGCTCTGCAATGGTCTGGTGAATTGTTCAAGTTGTACCTCCCTTCGCTGAGTGTTGTGTGTTGGCTGAGATAGGCTCTATGCCACCCCGCTATCACAGTAAGATTAAGCAGCTGTTCAGCTGAGTGTGTGAATGTGTGAAATACAGCTGGAAACTGATATAACTAATTATGAAAATAGTAAGTTTATTCATGCATTCATTCATTCATTTTCTAAGCCGCTAAATCATAATTAGGGTTGATTGGAGGTTGGCGCCTAGCTCAGAAGACGCTGGGTGAAGGCAGGGTACACCCTGAACAGCTCGCCAGGCCATTGCAGGACCAACACACAACCATTCACACTCATATTCACACAACCATTCACACTGCATATCTTTACTGCTCGCACTGTGAATAAGGATATAGCAATATTGTAAATAAAATTGGGCAGCAAGGTGACGTAGAGGTTGGCCTCAGCAAGAAGGTCCTGGGTTTGAATCCCAGGTTTGGCAAGGACGTTTCTGTGTGTAGTTTGTGTGTTCTCCCTATGCTTGTGTGGGTTTCCTCCATGTACTCCGGTTTCATCCCACAGTCCAAAGACAGTCAAATTGGTCTAAGTGGCTTTTACACATTGCCCCTAGGTGGGAATGTGTATGGTTGTGTGTGTGTGTGTGTGTGTGTTGGCCCTGTGGTGGTCTGGCGAGCAGTTCGGGGTGTACCCCGCCTTGAACCAGAGTAGGCTGAGATAGGCACCAGCCTCCCCGCAATCCTAATGAGGATTAAACGGTTTGGGAGGTGAGTGAGTGAGTGAGAGATTGAGTAAATGAAATTATAAAGTGTCTAAATTTGAGATGTATAATTGGCAGTCATTAGCTGAAGCACCACTAACTGAATGCTAGTAGTATCTTATGCTAAAGATGTAGCTTGTTTAGGGGTAAGTTGGAAAAAGAATTATGTAAAAACTTTGAGAAAAAATATCATGTTGCCACAGTGAATGCAATACAACTTCATTATTTCTATAATATGGCTCATTTATTGCAGGTCTGGGTTGAGCTGAAGCCAAACCCAGCTGATCTAGAAAGGTCACCAATCTGTCTCTGGGCTAACATAAAGAGATACTTAGCCATTTTCCTTCACATTCATACCTATGGTTCATCTTCTTCCACTTTTTTCCTTTATTAGGGTTGCAGGGAGACTGGAGTCCATCCCAGCCGACTGGCGAAGGCGGGGTAGACCCTGTACATCTTGCAAAACCATTGCAGGGCCAACACACACAAAACCCTTCATATTTACACACACATTCACACCTAGGGGCAATTTAGAACAGCTGCTTGATCTAATCGACATGTCTTTGAACTGTAAGAGGAAACCAGAGCACCCAGAGGGGACAACCATGGGGACAACATACAAACTCCAGACAGAAGTCCATTGGCAGGTTTAAATGTAAAACTTAATTACCGTGAAGCAACAGTGCAATTCTCTACACCACTTAAAAAAAAAAAAGTGATGTATACTTGCTCGCGGTGTGATCAGGCTCCAGTGGAGAAACAGAGAAACAGCTTCTGTTACAAAGCGGCTCAACACAAAAATCCCTGGATATTAAATTTGATCCCTGACATCTTGGTATATCAGTGAAACATTCTATAAACATGGACAGCTGAATCGCTTTATAGTAGATGTTTCAGTGCTGAACTGAGAAACTTAAAATTCATCCATTCATTCGATTTTCAAACCACTTAATCCTACTGGGGTCGCAGGGAGGCTGGAACCTATCTCAACAGACTCTGGGCAAAGCTCGCCAGGCCATCGCAGGGCCAACATACACACACAAACATTCACACTCACACCTTGGGGCAATTTGGAAACGCCAATTAGTCTAATGTGCATGTCTCTAGACATGGTCCCTGGAAGAGGAAACCCAAGCAAGCGCTGAGAGCATGCACACAGAAATGCCCTCGGCAAGTCTCAGGACTCAAACCCA
This sequence comes from Neosilurus mollespiculum, assembly GCA_030014195.1. Taxonomy (NCBI): domain Eukaryota; kingdom Metazoa; phylum Chordata; class Actinopteri; order Siluriformes; family Plotosidae; genus Neosilurus; species Neosilurus mollespiculum. The sequence goes on along the minus strand of JAQMYF010000023.1, from coordinate 22,155,581 downwards.
GGACCTTCTTGGTGTGAAACATTTTACATTTTACAGCATTTGGCAGACGCTCTTATCCAGCGTGACTTACAATTATCTTTTTTTTTTTTTTTTTTTTTATATATATAACTGAGCAATAGAGGGTTAAGGGTCTTGCTTAAGGGCCCAACAGTTGTGATAGTGGGGATTGAACTGCTGACCTTCGGATCAGTAACCCATCACCTTTACCACTAAGCCACCACTGCCCTACAGATAGACCTACTAGAGACAGACATGCTAACCACAGCGCCACCATGCCAGCCGACTTTCATTCATTCATTCATTTTCTAAGGCTGGCGCCCATGCCAGCCGACTCTGGGCAGAGGCAAGGTACACCCGGAACAACTCGCCAGAGCATTGTAGAGCAACACACACAACCACTCACACTCACAACTGGGGCAATTTGAAACAGCCAATTAGTCTAATGTGCTTTAGACCATGGGAAGAAACCAGAATACTCAAAGGAAACCCAAGCAAGCACAGGGAGAACATGCAAACTCCTCACAGAAACGCTCTTGCCGAGCCCCAGGACTCGAACATGGGACTTTCTTGCTGTGAGGCAGACATTCTAACCAATACACCACCATGCCGCTCGAGTTATCATTCAATAATCCATTATTTAAAACTGAAAAAAAGAAATGTTTGAAAGAATTATTTCTTGATGTGACATAAAACAGTCCTTCATAGTGACCTAGAAGTTTTATACACACACGCACACACATACATACACACACACACACACACACACACACACACAGGCAGACAGGAGCAAATATTTCAGGCTGTTTCACAAAAAGAAGCAGATGCAATGCCGAGAAGCTGTGACCTTTATCGTCGCCTTTTGTTGCTTGTCTTTTTTCACCCCCTTCCATATTTTCACTTCAGTTCCCACATAAACAAACAGAGGCCTCCATTGTGTCATGCAGTTGTAACACATGAGCATCTGGGCTCGGAGAACAGTATGTCAAAACTCCCTGCAGTAGAATGAAAATGAAGATCTCTTCCCCTTTTCTGTCGCTGTCCATCTTTTTCTTTCATGCTCTCTCTCTCTCTCTCTCTCTCTCTCTTTCTCTCTCTCTCTCTCTGTCTTTCCCTTGCACTCTCCAATTCTCCCCCTGGCTTGTCAGCTGCCAGGGGCTGACATCTCCTTTCATGTTCCATGCCCGGCGAGGGCTTTGAACATTCGTTTGATTCTTTTTAAGATAATAGCTGGTTAGCTGTCAGGGAAAGGATGATCAGTTAAAACCTTAATCACTGCCTGTCGACTCACATGACAGTTTTTTTTTCCCCCTGCCCCTTTCCTCTGCCTTTAAAATTAATCCTGGGAGCAAGGCAACAACAAACACAATCACAGAGTTTGTTGGAAAGAAACAAGGAGGCAAGTAGAGAAGGTCAGAAGAGATCGAAGAGGTGGATTTGTGGTGTCGTGTGGGTTTAGTTTACTTTGGGATCTCAACTAACCTTCTTCTTCTCCTTCGTCTTCTTTTCTTCTTCTTCTTCTTCTTCTTCTTCTTCTTCTTCTTCTTCTTCTTTCAGTGTGACCTGCCAACTTATCCTGCCAGCCTAGGAAGAGTTCCTTTTTTTTTTTTTTTTTTTTAAATCAACCTGATCTTACCCACCTGTCAACATGCCATGCTGATGTGACGTGGTCTGGCAGCTACAGGAGAGCTACTTGTAAGCCGCCAGAGAGAGGGCCTTGATCAATCAGGCCCAAACAGTGTGAATTGTCATCGACTGACATTCCAAAGACCAATTCACAGCACATCCAGAAAGATGTGACACTTAAAGAAGAACTTGCAAAACTTTCATTTCTGAATTCTGATTGGCTGAGAGCTGCGTTGAAAGTCCTTGCAATAATTTCAATGTACATAATTTTCAATGTACAGCATTTTAAATCAATAAACCGTTACAGGTTCATTATTAACCTATCATAAAATAGTGTAATCTTTTACCCATTATTTTGCTAAGCAGCCAATGTTTACTGTGAACTAAATAAAGGATACAAAGTGTTTACAGTGAATATTTTACAATACTTCACGGAACATGAGGTGGATGTTGCTAATTAGCAAATCAGCAACATCCACCCAACCTGAGACACATAATTGTTTTAGTACTACACAGGAACATAACCACATTAAAACAACTTTTTTTGTTGTTTACTTTTTTACATATTTTAACAGACTCCATGATAGGCTAAAATTTAACTCTACCCACCCAGAACTTCCATTCATTCTAGACTTATTCCATGAAAGGCAACAACATTTGGCATAAAGCTGTTTGATTTTAAGAACATATTTTTTATGCTCAGCCTGCCCCATTAAACAGGCCTCCCATCCTCAGCATCAAATCATATCAAGAAGTTGTGAAGAAGCCATCAAAAAATGGTATGGGGGGGAAACTGTATTACAGCTAGTGGGTGAGACTCCCTTCTAACCTAACCAGTTGCTAGCCATACACAGCCATCTCGTCCGTTAATTCTGACTTATTTCACAAAAACTAACAAAATGTAGATTGAAGCTATGTAATGGCAATAAGACAATTTTTTATTTTCAAAAATTTGGCATTTTTTTTCCACTAGAGAATCGCCCTGCTCAGAGGAACAGTTGTACAGTCCTAAGAAACCTTCATATGAGAACGTGCAGCTAGTGGGTGAGACTCCCTAACCCTTACCCTAACTGCTTAAAGGGGAATTAAACCCAACCTTAATTAAAGCTTGCATGCATAATATACGTCCATGCACAGCAAACTGTGCTATTTGTATTAGTCTTCTTTGTGAAAAAGGAGGAATAAACCACCTGATGATGTAAATATACATATTGTCGGTTAACAGGAGATCTATCCTTTCATTTATCTTTAAAGTCGGGGTTAGAATATACTACACAGAAACAAGATTTTTAACATTTATATTTCCATTATAAAGCAGGACATTGAGGACAACGCCTGCTCTAAGTGACTGTGACTAACCACGAGTGAGCTGTTTTGATGCAAGGATTATCCACTCAGAATAATCTCCAGATAACAGGATAATCAGATCCTTCCATTCCCCTGTAGTATATACTAATATTTTTATATATTAAATATTTTATTATACTCTGCATTTATTACATCATATTATTATTGGTCCTGTTTTATAAAAGTGATAAGGCACCCAAGGACATCCGAGACAAACTGATTCTTCTACCCTTTCATGTGTTATTGTTTTATTCTTCTACTGTAGGACTGATCACTCACTCACTTGCTGAACCGCTATTTCCTAATTAGGGCTGTGGGGAGGCTGGAGCCTATCTCAGCCAACTCTGGGCAGAAGGCAGGGTACACCCTGAACAGGAGAGCCAACACACTCAACAATTCACACTCAATTCAATTCAATTCAGTTTTATTTGTATAGCACTTTTTACAATTGACATTGTCACAAAGCAGCTTTACATAGTAAAATTAAATTAGGGAGGAATAAAAAAAAAAAAATTTTTTTCCACTCACACCTAGGGGCAATGTGGAACAGCCAATTAGCCTAATGTGCATGTTTTTTTTTTTACTGGAAACTGGAGAACCCAGAAGAAACCCACATAAACATGGGGAGAACATGCAAACTCCACTCAGAAACAAGCCCAGGACTTGAACCCAGGACCTTCGTGCTCTGAGGTGGATGTGCTAAGCACTACACCACTGTGCTGTGATCCAGATAAAAAAGTAGTGGCGGCGAATTTTTTCTTACGATTAATTATCAGTTTCTGTAAATTAGTGTTTTTCATTCCACTTTTTACCTGAGACACCTGTTCTGAAGCGAAAAAACACTTAAACATGTACAGTAGGTGCATTCTTTTTAACATTCTGTTTTTGCGCTGTTTCAGGTTTGCCAACCTTATCGAATATCCTAAAACCATTATACACTCAACAAAAATATAAACGCAACACTTTTGTTTTTGCTCCCATTTTTCATGAGCTGAACTCAAAGATCTAACATTTTTTCTATGTACACAAAAGGCCTATTTCTCTCAAATATTGTTCACAAATTTGTCTAAATCTGAGTTAGTGAGCACTTCTACTTTGCCGAGATAATCCATCCACCTCACAGGTGTGGCATATAGAGATGCCGATTAGACCGCATAAATAGATCAATAATGCACTGGTGTGTCTTCAGCTGGCCACAATAAAAGGCCACTCTAACATGTGCAGTTTTATCACACAACACAAAGCCACAGATGTCGCAACTTTTGAGGGAGCATGTAATTGGCATGCTGACTGCAGGAATGTCCATCAGAGCTGTTGTCCGTGAATTGAATGTTCATTTCTCTACCATAAGCCGTCTCCAAAGGTGTTTCAGAGAATTTGGCAGTACATCCAACCAGCCTCACAACCACAGACCATGTGTAACCACACCAGCCCAGGACCTCCACATCCAGCATCTTCACCTCCAAGATCTTCTGAGGCCAGCCACACGACAGCTGCTTCAACAGTCGCTTTGCATAACCAGAGAATTTGTGCACAAACTGTCAGAAACCATTTCAGGGAAGCTTATCAGCATGCTCGTTGTCCTCATTGGGGTCTCGACCTGACTGCAGTTCATCGTCGTAATCGACTTAAGTAGGCAAATGCTCACATTCAATGGCATCTGGCACATTGGAGAGGTATTCTCTTGATGGAAGGAGACATGTTGCTTGATTTAGATCTGCATGCGTACCAGATGACATCCTCTGCTCTAGAGGAAAGTGGACCTGAAGTTCTCCCTCACGTATATTTTTTTCTATAGGTGTGTGTCACCCCTTCAGTTGTATATGTGGTCACAGTGCTAAACAACTGCAGGCACTTCATCCTTGCATTTAACCATAGACAACCCTTCTGTGTTTCCAAGCATCACGACTGATGGGAGCACTGTGCACCAGGAGGTCATGAAAGGCCATGGACATACCATGTACGGAATTCTACAGAGCCAGCAGCAGGGTCCGAGGTCAGGACAAATCCCGGGGAGGTCAAAGTAAGGAGGTTATAATGATGGAACGGTGATAAATAACAAGAACAATGACTCGTAAAGCAAAACAAGTTGAATGTATAACTGAAAATCTTTCATCTTTTATATTAAATAATTTTTTTAATAACTGATGCTGGATTTTGTGATTGATCTGTGCTGCTTCTTTCCTCTTCCCTTTTTTTTTCTTTTTTTTTTTGCAGTTTAGCTCCCCAGGCGACACAGAGAGTGACAGAGCGTGGCAGCAAACCAACACAAAAGAGATTTAAATGCATAATGTCTGACAACACAAAAAGTACGCAGGGGGATGCAGGCTTGAGAGAAATTGTGTATAAGCTGCCAGATCCACTGAGCGCCTCAGCAGAGGATCTGTGGAGGGATCCTGAAAGTCATTGAGTTAAGTTAATAGATGACGGGTGCTTGCTGAATGTGTCTCCTCGTCGTTCTTCTCTTTCATCACACTCTGACTTAGAAGTGACAGTACTGCACCCAACAAAGGGATTTGTAAATACACCAGGAGAATAAACTTCAGTCCTTATTATTTCACATTATTCCCACTAATGAATCTTAAAACAAGAGATGGAGCCTAAATAGCTCTGCTAGCTCCTTATGGAATACATACATGGGATATGATCAGGATAACAATGCTTACATCCATGCATACACATGTACTTATTTTTTTAAAAATCAATAGCGCACTCGTTTTTAGCTCGTCAGTGTTTGTAGGTAGTAGGGTCAGAAGAATGGCAAAATAAAGGAGAAGAAAACAGGATAAATTTGGGTTTGTGGCACAAAACCCCACTAATCCTTGAATTTGGATATTTGAAATGGAAGCTCTGCGGAGAAAGCATCAAAGACAAGTCTAAATTAGTCTGTTAAAAAGGAAAAAAGAAGGAGAAGCCTGGCGATTTCAACCAGTGTGAAAAAGACAAGGGAGTTGCAATCTCCTAGGGGCCCAGATTAGAAACATATACTCATTATTCTGTCTCAGTGGGTGTCTAAACCCCGAAAATCCCACTTCCAGGGAGTGCGCCGAGACACGTTAACCCCGGCGCTGCACTGCCTTTGTAGCTGTGCATCGTTAGCCGCCGTGCAACTGCATCTCGAAGGGAAAAACTGACAAAAGTTGGCAATTAGAACTCTGAGAGTGTACTTGTTTAACATCATGAGAGGAACAATCCGAAATACATAAAGAAAGAAAGAAACAGGGTACACGCTATAGGTGGCGATTACTTTTCTTGTCTTTGCTTCATTTATAGATTGCATTTATATTTACGGCATTCACCCTTATCCAGAGCAACTTATATATATTATTTTCATAAATCTGAGACTTGAGGGTCATGCTCAACAAACCAACAGTGGCTTGGTGGTAATGGAGCTTGAACCCCCAACCTTCACATCAGTAACCCAGAGCCATAGCCACTGAGCCACCACTGCCCTGATCACATGGTCTAATATTTAACAATTGCTCACTAAAGGCAAGATGAGTGCTGCTGAGTAGTCGCTAAGATGGACAAACGAGGGGACAATTCAATTCAATGACATACACTGAGCCTGAGATGAATATTGATTCAATATATACTACATGTGAATTTAAGCAAAAAAAGCACACTAAAACAGATTTTTATGGTTTATTTTTAAATCATGACAGATGCTTGAGATCCGAGTGCACAGGCGAGCAGGTACATAAGAGCCGTGTAACAGCGTCTCTTTAAACCACTTTCAGGGTTGTATTATATACTATGTGAAAGCATAAAGAAAAACAAACTAAAATGAAAATTTGTGATGTTTATATTTACATATTTTTAACCATGACAGAGGCAGGTCAGGTAATTTCTGTGCACTCTAAAGTATGTGCTGTGTAGATAGTGGTGTCTTTTGAACCTTCTCACTCATTCATTCATTCATTTGCCGAACCACTTAATCCGTTGGGGTCGTGGGAAGGCTGGAGCCTATCTCAGCCAACTCTGGACGAAAGCAGTGTACACCCAGAGCAACTTGCCAGTCCATTGCAGGCCCAACACACACACAAACATTTACACTTACACTTCGCACTACGGGCAATTTGAAACAACTAATTAGCCTAATGTGCTTGTCTTTGGACTGTGGGAGGAAACCGGAGTACCCAGAGATAATTCAAGCACAGGGAAAACATGCAAACTCCACAGGAAACACCCTAGCCGAGCCCAGGACTCAAACCCATGACCTTCTTGCTCTGAAGCCAATGTGCTTACCACTACAGCACCATGATGCAGCACCAAGTACTCATTGAGAGTTCAGGATATTTTACAGAGAAATGTAAGTAAACCTCACTCCATGAAAGTGTGTTTTTACATTCATTCACAATTTTAGTATATGCTACATGAAAACACTAGAAAAACAAACTAAATTTATTTTCATTTAAAAGCACGATAATGATGATGTCGCCTGCTCCATGTGACTATGACAAACTGTGAATGTCTGTCATTTTGATTCAAGCATTATCCACTCTAGATGATGCTTTTTAATCTCTGATCACAGACCAATCAGGTCCTGGGGACTGGGTTTGAGTCCCTAGCTCAGGCATTTCCGTATAAAGTTTGCATGTTCTACCTGTGCTTGTGTGGGTTTCCTCCGGGTACTCCAGTTTCCTCCTACAGTCCAAAGACATGCACATCAGGCTGACTGGCTGTTCCTGATTGCCCCTGGGTGTGAGAGTGAGTGTGAATGGTTGTGCATGTGTGTGTGTGTGTGTGTGTGTGTGTGTGTGTGTGTGTTGGCCCTGTGATGGTCTGGCGAGCTGTAAGAAGAGAAATGAAATAAATAATGTGAATAAAATAGGGAAAATCTATTGAAAGAAACTTGAAATGAATTAATATGTCTAAAAATAATTTCAAAATAACTTGCTAACTGATAATAATCCCATAATGAGAAATGTTAATAGTATTTTTTTTTTTGTTTGTTTATTTATTCAAATTCAAATCCAAATTCAAATTCAAATTTATTCATCACATACAAATTATACACAGTACAATATGTAGTGAAATGCTTAGTACGAC